>CM042694.1:312760695-313360695 GCA_023614405.1 Avena insularis
TGTAGTTCAAGATATACTCTGTAACCGACTCCTAGTCGTAGCCAGATAGATCTCTCCTGTAAACCCTAGGCCGGATATCTATATAAGCCGTCCAAGGGAGAGCCTTTAAGGCACCCTCACAATAGTCTACAATCTCAACTTGCACAGGCGAAACCCTTGTAACCTATATTCTGGCTCTGCCGTATTACTGGATTGCTAGCAGGAGTAGGATCCGTCCAAAGCCGTGGATTCAACACTGGTAAACTTGTGTGCTCACCATCCCAGAACACCGTACGTCTCACACCCCTCTCTTCCACACGCCTCGAGGACCCCCTCATGGCGTACTTGTCATCAATCCGACGACAGTTGGCGCCCACCGTGGGGCAAGTGAGCTTCGGATCTGCGTTCCGAGCGGAATCTGCAAGAATCGGAATTGGCAAGACTATCGCCGTTGGTCGCATCCTCTACGCTAGTGACGTCCCTCTCATCGTTCTTAACGAGACTTGGATTCCGGCTAGGAAGGTCGTGACCACCTACACCATCATGTCTTTCGGTGAGATCGATGTTTACATCGGATTTACTGAACCTACCCCACCCACCCTAGTGGTGATGATAGAGGCAGAAGAAATTTCTGGGTCCCCTTTGTCCGCGGAGGCGGCAGAGTTCCGGATCTCAGAAAACCCTAATCCTACCCAGCCCGCACCAGTTGCGGAGATCGTGGAGAAATCCGAGCCTAAAGAAGACCTGGCGGTTCAAGTCGAATCTGGAGTGGATCTCCCTCGCGAGGCCGAATCCCAGATCGATCCACCCGCCGAAGTCGAAATCCAGGAGGATCACAGCAACAACCTTGGTTCCGGCCCTGCCAACGCCGGAACAGATAAACCGTTCTTGAGGCACAAGTTGAGGCGTATGATGATGCAAGACGCAAGCGTGGATGAGGTTCTCGAGACTATCAAGGTCTTCGAGGAAGCCCACGAGGAAAGCCACAACTACCTCAGGACCCACACATCACACTTCGTTGGATACATTGGATCCGGATCTGGCTCTGCCGATGCTGAAGAAAACACCGACTCGGTGCTAGAGGCGATCGGAACAAACACCGACTTACCCGCATCCTCGGATGACTCGATGACATCGGCAGACTTCCGAAAGTTCTCCGTGGAGTATTAAGAGGAGTATAACTCCAAAGCTGCAGAAGAAGGGGAAGCCATGGATGAAGGATCCGGAGAAAACTCTCCCAAAGCGCAGGATGACATGGATATCGGAGATAATCCCGAGGTCCAGATGTCCGAAAGTACCGACCAGAGCTTGACTCCGGGAAATGGACCTAAAGTTTTCTTTGCTACCGACGCTGCCAAGAAGGCAAAGAAGAAGAACAAGAAGAACAAGACCCCGACAAAAGATCCTCCGGCGGAGGAAGTGATTGCCGAGGAATACGAGGAAGACTCGGATGGAGCACTGATCCTAGAAGAGCCCAAAGAAGAGTTGGTGGATGGACACGTGATCACCGAAGGTGCACGTAAACTCATCGATGCTGCATTAACCACACCTATTCCTACAGCTGCAGAACTTACTGCTGAAGAGCTAGACGAAAGGGCCCAGGCCCTAGAAGCGCGTCGCCAAGTACTCCTCGATGAGGATAAAAACATTGAAGAAGAAAAGAAACGCATGGCAACTGCGGAGAAGTACATCTCTCGGCAGCATCAGAAGACCTGGAAACGTCACACACATGACGACCAGTTCCCGAAGATTCACAAAGTACTCTTTGGAGGAGACCATGGGATGCCTCGGCACGACAGCAACGGAGACTGGGTGTATCCAACACCAGTGCAAAACACCGCTGCGGCCCGAGAAATCCTAGAAAGTAATCTAGGCCCAGAGCAGAAGGCCGCCCTGTCCAGAAGCGGAAAACTGGTCTCCCAGTCCGACCAATGCCGCACGGATCCGTCCTGGAATGACGCAAGACCCCAACGTGTTACGGAACAACATCACCGTTCTGACCGTTGGGAAGACAACTACTCAAGAACCGGATCTTTAGGACAACATCACAAAGCTTCACGTGACTGGAGCAACGTAGCCCCAGCTGAGGTGCAAGAGGCAATTGCTGCACTGAATCCTAAGAATCCTCCCCGGCGAGAGTCGAACGATCGCAGGGAAGAAGACAAAGAGAAACGTCGAGAGGAGGACCGTCAAATGCCACCTCCTAGACACAGAAACCGTCCGACTGACGAATGAAGGAACGACGGACACCGTGCTGGGTCAAGCCAGCAAGGGGCTCGTCATAATGAAGATGCTCCCCGAAACCGGAATAACGATGCTCCGGACGGAGGCTGGCGATTAACCGAAAACAATCCAGCTGCTCCACCCTCTCCACCAAGTAGCCTCACAACGGCTCCCAAGGAGGCCAAGGAGGGCGTCGTGGTGGAGGAGGTGGTGGCAAAAGCCGAAGTCCGGCTCCAAGGCACCGCAGCCACAACCGTCATTTGGGACGATCTTTATCCCCAAGTGACGCAAGGCACATGATCAACTCCAACATAGAGGCGTGGCGCTATGAAAATGATGATATATACATGGGCCCAAAGTGCTTCAGACCATGCATAAGAGCCACAAAATTTCTGGAAGGATTTTCTATCTCAAGACACATTCAAGCCTACGATGGTATAGCTTGGCCAGATACTTGGCTCCAGGATTTTTTCCAGGCATGCTATATCGCCAAAGGCGGAAACAACCTGGTCGTGACCCGATATCTCCCACTTGTGCTGCAGAAGACGACACGATCATGGCTCAATGAGCTTCTGAAGAACACCATCCACAACTGGTATGACATGCAAAGTGCGTTCTTTCGGAATTTCAAAGGCACATACCGGAGGCCCTATACGGTAGGAGACCTATAGCGTTGCACCCAGAAAGCCGGAGAAACTTGCCGGGGTTATCTTGGACGATGGATCGACATCAAGAACTCGTGCGAAGGAGTAAATGACAAAACTGTGATTGAAGCTTTCATTGCAGTACTCCCAATTGGTTTACTACGTCATCGCTTGAAGTGTGACAAGGTCACTAATTTGGGAGAGATGTTAGAAATAACGATCAAGTATGCAGATGCTGACGACGATGCAGAGGGATTACTTAACGCCCTAGATGTGCCACAGTCGGCAAAACAACCAAAGCAGAATGCTCAGAAGCGCAAGAACACCTCGGAAGAAAAGCCCAACACAGAAACGGCAGTGGTCACTGCTACTTTCAGGTCTGGAGGACGAGGAGGGCGCGGCGGTGGCCGTGGATGCGGTCGCGGGACATCAAGAGTCCAGGGTCGAGGAGACCAACAACCCGGCAAAACGTACTCCTGGGCCGACATTGCCAATAACCCATGTGTGCATCACTGAGACGCCAATGAGGGCTCGTCCCACACAAACGCTGAGTGTCGTTTCAATAAAGACATTAAGAAAGACGATACCGTGGCTACAGGGCTAAGCGGAAGAAGGGAAAGAAGAATCCTGAAAAAGATAAAGAGACCAAGGATAATTCCTACATGGAGGAAGCTGATGCTTCAAATCCCAAGCCAGAAGGGAAAAATAATTTCCTGACAAATGAAGACACTTACATCACCTTCCTCGGATCTCAACGAGCTAAGGTCAAGAAAGCAGTTCTACATGAGCTCAACGCAACAGTTCCGGCTGTCCCTCAATTCTTGGACTGGTCGGAAGTGGTAATCACCTTTGACCGTGCTGATCATCCGCCTAAGTTGCACAGGCGAGGAAAATATGCCTTAGTCGTCAATCCACTTATTGATGGCTATGGTTTCTCCAAGACTCTCATGGACGGCGGCAGTAGCATTAACATTCTGTATGTCGAAATGCTACGCCGGATGAAGATCCCAGAGACCCAGCTGAACTACAACTCTATGATCTTTCACGGAGTTGTCCCAGGAAGACAAGCAAATTCCCTGGGAGAAATCACTTTGGATGTTACCTTTGGGACCCCAAAGAACTATCGGACGGAAGCACTTTCCTTCGAAGTGGTCCCGTTCAAGAGCGCGTACCACGCTATGTTCGGACGTCCGGCTTACTGGGCTTTTATGGCTCGTCCGTGTTACATTTATAATATGATGAAAATTCTAGGTCCCAACGGTGTGATCACCATCAGAGGAGACTCGAAGAAGGCGCGAGAGTGCGAGGACGGAAATGCCGCCTTTGCTGAAGCCGTGCTGCACGCCCAGGAGTACCAGGAGATCAAGAAGACCATAGATCCATCTGACATGGCCGCGACAAAGAAGGAGGTGACAAAGATGAATCCGGAGTTCAAGGCATCATAAGAGATGAAGAAGACGCTGTTGAAGGATGATGACCCGTCCAAGGTGACCCAGATAGGCGTAGGCCTAGATAGTGCATAGGAAAGGGCGCTCGTCAAGTTCCTCCAAGCAAATCAAGATATCTTCGTATGGCAACCATCTGACATGACAGGAGTACCTAGGGAACTTGTCGAGCACTCTTTAAATGTACACCTGAATGCTAAACCCGTCAAACAGTCCCTACGACATTTTGGCGATGAAAAGCGTAAGGCAATAACTAAGGAACTAGCACGTCTCAAGTTAGCCGGATTCATAGAAGAGGTCATCAACACTGAGTGGTCGGCCAATCCTATAATGGTCCCTAAAAAGGACACCACTGATTTAAGGATGTGTGTTGATTATACTACCTTGAACAAGGCTTGTCCCGAAGGTCCATTCTCTTTGCCTAGGATTGATTAAGTTATCGATTCTATGGCAGGCTCGGAACTCCTATGTTTTCTCAACGCATGTTCCAGTTATCACCAAATCCAGATGAAGGAATCTGACAAAGTCAAAACTTCATTCATAAACCCCTTCGGAACCTTCTGTTTTGTTATGATGCCCTTTGGTCTGAAAAACGCAGGAGCTACGTACCAACGCACCATGCAGCATTGCCTCCACAATCAAATCGGGTGCAATGTACATGCATATGTGGATGATATTCCGGTGATGTCCAAAAAGAAGGAAACCCTGATTTCCGACTTGGAGGAAACGTTCGCCAATCTACGAAAATACAACATAATGCTTAACCCAAAGAAATGCTTCTTTGGAATCCTAGCCAGAAAATTGTTAGGTTTTCTCGTGTCTCAAAGAGGCATAGAGGTAAACCGAGACAAAATCAAGGCTATACTCAACATTTCCAGGCCGACTCGCCTGAAGGACGTACAAAGACTAACTGGTTGCATCGCTGCAGTCAGTCGGTTTGTAAGCCGACTCGGTGAAAGAGCCGCACCACTATACAAACTCCTTAAAAAGACCAAGAAATTTGTTTGGACCGACGAAGCTGAAGCTGCACTACATGACCTGAAAGAAGTACTCTCATCTGCTCCCATCCTCGTAGCACCGGAATCACAGGAACCGATGTTGCTCTATCTCGCTGCGACAAACAAGGTCGTCAGTATCGTCATGGTGGTGGAGAGACCGGAGGAAAATCAGGAACACCTGGTGCAGCGTTCGACTTATTATCTCAGTGAGGTCTTAACTAAATCAAAACAGCGGTATCCGCATTATCAAAAGCTGGCTTACTGTGTGTTCTTAGCATCTCGTAAGTTATGACATTATTTTCAGGAACATCCAATTACCGTGGTGAGCACAGCTCCCATGAGAGATATAATCAACAATAGTGACGCCACAGGACGCGTCACCAAATGGGGCATAGAGCTCTCAGCTTTTGACATTGAGTACAAACCTCGTACAACAATCAAATCCCAAATCCTCGTTGACTTTGTTGCTGATTGGACAGAGACAACGGAGAATATGACCCTGCTAGAGTCGGAATACTGGACCTTGTATTTTGACGGGTCTAAAGCGCTCGGGGGCTCGGGGGCTGGCGTGGTGCTCAAGTCACCCCAAGGAGATAAACTTTTCTATGTATTGCAGATACACTTCACGACAACAAACAACATTGCCGAGTATGAAGCATTACTGCATGGAATCCGGATTGCTAAGGACATTGGCATCCGACGTTTAATGTGTTATGGAGATACGGATCTTGTTGCACAACAAGTGTCGGATATCTGTAAGGCAAACAAGCACATGGCAGCATATAGGGCTATCGTGGATGAATTATCTAAATCGTTTGAAGGGTTTGAAGTTCAACACATCCCTCTAACAGAAAATGAGGAAGAAGATGCACTATCTTGAATAGGCTCTGGCCGGAAAAAGGTCCCGGATGGCGCTTTTTTAGAGCACCTCAAAGTTCCTTCTATAAAGGGAGTGGACGAGGAATATCTGACCAAATCCGACTCACCTTTAGTAGCAGTTCTAGCCGTGATTCCCAGCTGGACTCAACCCTACCTTGATTTCTTGGTAGACGGAAAATTACCCAAAGACGATGTTCTGAGCCGGCAGATCGTCCGACGAGCAAAAGCCTATACTATAATTAGTGGTGAGCTCTATAAGCGGAGTGCATCTGGGGTCTTTCAGCGCTGTGTATCTTCGGAAGAAGGAGCAGAAATCTTACGAGAGATCCATGAAGGCGAGTGTGGTCACCACGCTGCAGCCAAATCTTTAGTGGCAAAAGATTTCTGACACGGTTTTTTCTGGCTTACAACCAAGGCAGATGCCGAACGGCTAGTCAAGATGTGCAAAGGCTGCCAAAAGTACGCCAAACAAGCCCACGTTCCGACTGATCAGCTCCGAACAATACCTATAACATGGCCTTTCACGGTCTGGGGGCTTGATATGGTAGGGCCGTTTAAACGGGCTACAAGTGAATTTACTCACCTCTTAGTGAAGGTGGATAAGTTCACCAAATGGATTGAGGCTAAACCCGTCACTAGTTGTGATGGAGCAACAGCCAGAAGATTTGTTGAGGATGTTATAATCTGATACGGTTATCCTCGTAGCATTATCACGGACAACGGGAGTAACTTTTCTATGGGATAGCTTGCCGAATTCTGCAATGAACAAAATATCCCTCTTGACATTGCGTCAATCGCACATCCACAAGCTAATGGACAAGTCGAAAGAGCAAATGGTTTAATCTTACAGGGCCTAAAACCAAGACTCGAAGCACCACTACGACGTGATGCGGGGGCTTGGGCAGAGGAATTACCTTCTGTAATATGGAGTTTACGAACAACTCCAAACAGGTCAACTGGATATACACCTTTCTTCTTGGTCTATGGCACAGAAGTAGTTCTTCCTAGTGATTTGATTCACACTTCTCCTAGAGTGGCCGTGTATATTGAAGAGGATGCCAAAATTTCTCGACAAAATGATCTTGACTTAGTTGAAGAAGTTCGCGTCGTTGCTGAAATGAGATCAACAGCCTATCAGCAGAAGTTACGCAAGTATCATAGCTAGAGAGTCCGAAACCGATCTTTCAATAAAGGCGATTTGTTTCTCCGGCTTGTGCAGCAAAGAAAGAACAAACTTTCCCCAATATGGGAAGGGCCATTTTTAGTTAGTCGAGTATTTCACAATGGTTCATACTACCTAACTGATATGTGGCCAGTCAAAGAAAGACCTGCTACTAAGAAGAGAAAGAGAGCTGGAGGTAGTACAAATCCGGATGAATTAGATAGACCATGGAATATTGCTCAGCTACGTCCCTTTTATGCCTAGTTTATTTTTCTTTGTAATCATATATGTGTACATGTTCAATGAGAAATAAAGTCTTGGTTGCCTCAAAAAAATTCTGAGAAGTTTTTACCATCTTATTTCCGAATGATCATGTCACAGTCGAAAATCCCAGAATACTTGAAAGTACTTTATGCTCATGTTTGTTATGGTTCAGATTTCCGATTCTAAAATTGATACCTTTGGGTATAAATCTAAATTTTCTAGTCTATACTTTGGTTATTTGTCTGATTGCCGGATGCGGGCATTTACCGAGTAGTGAATTGTTGGTACTGGAAGCCGTCTTTGTTTTCGAGTTTAAACTGGTTTAGCAATTGAGCTCCGTTGCTCGGCAAAGTTTCCGTATTGAAAGTTGGCCGACTCACAAAAGGGACGAGGCGGAAATCCATATAAACGATAAGTTCAGACAAAAAATACAAGTGCTTATGCAAACATTTCAGGCACAAAATATCAAAGCCAAAAGTGCTGAATAGATAAAATAAAGCTTAGCACTAGCAAAAGTATTATACTACTTATTTACGGATCCAAAATGTTTTCAGAATAACATATTGTTCTTCTGATACTCTATGATGCAGGGGGAGAGGTAGGAGCTGCCGGCTCGCTGGATACACCGGCCTCGGCTTGATAACGTTCCGAGATGTTCATGTCCGATATGGTTTGATCATCGTCGGAAACTTCAACTGTTTCTTCGGAAGGCGGAGGCGGCGTGTCCATGCGGGTGAAGAAGGGAGTGTCGTAGCTGGTCAAATCAACTACATGGCACCCATATCCAGCGCAGGAGTCCATGATAGCCTTGATGTCTTGCTCCTGTCCGTCTTCGTCCACCTTGCAGTACCCTCTAGTTACTTGCCAGATTTCCATATTTCCATGGTGGCTCATAACCATGGTGAGAGCGTTTTGTGTTGCGGTTCGCGTGTAGGACATGTTCCTGTCCTGAACAAGTTGCGGCATATCCTTGGCCTTGTCTCGCACCTCAAAACCGGATAGGCTATGCATATCCGGAACCTTGAGAACTTCGCCAATATCTTCGAGGGATTGGCGGAAGTCATGCAGCAAATCACCAACTTGGGTAAGCCGGTGGGTGCGAGGTTCAGTAGAGGCTGAGTCCATCAAGTTCATAGGACCTGCGCATATAATGCAAAGGGTAAGACAAGTAAACCCGGACTCAAAAAAGAGTCAGAAGATGCAGATAAGTCAGAAAAAGAGAAACATACCAAAGATGACGTCGTCGACTTTGGCCTTCTCTTCACGAAGACTCTGGAGTTCAGCCCGGAGTGCCTCGGAAATGTCCTTTTCTCTGAATAGCTCATTGTTGAGATCCGAGATTTTCTTATCTTGAAGCGTAATCTTGCGATCATGCTCCTCGGTAGCCATGGAGGTGGATTCGAGAATTTGAGCAATGCTCTTCTCATGATCTGCCTTAAGCTTATCCAGCTCTTGGCGAAGTTCTTTGTTTTCCACCACCAAGATCTTAAGATTCTCGGCCTCTTCAATCATAGCGCAGGACTGTTTTACCAGTGCTGTAAGTCAAAAGAACAAGCAGTTCAACAAAAATTCGACTATGAAATAAAAAAACAAGGTTTGAGTTTTGGAATGTTTACCTTCGTCCTCATCCTTGAAAACCTTCAGTTGTGCATTTTCAAGCCGGAGAGCTTTGATCTCTTTCCGCTTGTTGCAAACATTCTTCAACAAATCCTGGTTATAGGAATATACTTTCTGTAAGTCAGAATACCCAGAGTCAGAAGTCTACTAAAGGCTCGGGCTAATATTTTTACTAATATCAGCACGAGCCTTGGGGGCTACACTAGTTCATTCTTTGGCATCCTAAGGAACCATAAAACCGGATTTGATTTTCCAGCTTCATGCTTGGGGGCTAGAGGATATGATATGAAATAAGGAAAAATGGGAGTTGGAATTCCGACTTACATATTGTTCACGAATGAGTTTGTCTAAACTCGTATTCACTTTGGTGGCAACCTTTTCAGCGAAAGTTAGCGGGATTACCGACACAGTTGGAAGCGCGCCGGACGTTATCTTCTCGTCAGGAAGACGAACTTGTTCAAGAAGATCAGAGTGTTTGATATCCTCTGCTTCTTCTGCTTCTTCTTCGGCAGAGAGAGTCTGCCTCTCCAGGCATTCTCGGGCCAGCCGTTGAATCTCCTCCACAGACTTCCGAGATAAGCCAAGTTTGGCAAGTCCTGGATTGTCCAGGAGATTCTCGGCAATGGTCTCTGCCGAGGGATCATTACCCGAATAGGGTTCACCCTTATCAACACCTGAGTCACTCATGGTGACGTCAGTTTGTGATTCAAGGATTGATGGCTCTGATGGTTGAGCCAGATCTCCTACAACGGTCAGAGATGGAGTAATCTCCGGCGTTGCAGAAGGCTGAGGGGCAGGAGTCAGAGGAGCCACGATAGGAGAAGCTAATTTAAGCTTCGACTGACGTAGGGGTTTCGAGGCAACTCCCTTCCCCTTGCCCTTGATGAGCTGTTTAGCTCTGAGAAGATAATAGAACAAAGAACATTACATCTCAGAAGGGTTTACAAGAAAAATACAAAGACCTTGTGAGGAAAGAGTACCTCTTCACAACGGGCACTTCTTTGGTGCCGATGGCCAATGTCGGAGCCTTACATTTCTGAGGAACGACATTCAGCATTGGAACCAATTCACCCTCGTCCCGAGAAAACTCAGGAGGATATCCCTCGATAGGAGCAAACTCCGACTCGGGGAGGCCAACAAGCTGAAAAGGAGAAGTATCTCAGTATTGCAAAAATAACATAAAGATGAGCACATAAAAAGAGTTACTACTGAAGTTTACCAGCACAATAGGATCTTCCGCTATATGCTTGTCCAGGGACAGCTCCGGAATTTTCCTCTCAATCCGCTCAGCCATTTGATTTGACATACATAATCTTTTGGCTCCAAGGTCTTGGGGCTGATGCAGAGGGAATCCTTCTTTGACGACGTGATGGAATGCATCAGTCGATCTCCATGATGTTGAAGGGGTTGGATCCGGCATGCCACCCAGCAATGAAGCAAGTCAGACCCTTTTATGCCCTTATGCTTCATCAGATATTCGATCCGCCTCTTGGCAAGAAGCAGATCATCACTGAGAGCCGGAGCAAGCTCGTCCCAGGACTCTTAGGGTGTGGTGGCTTCGTCGATGAAAGCCGGCAAAGCATGATCTTTGCTGGGAGCGGGGATATCCTTGTGAAAGAAAAAAGTGGACGGCCATTGTTTGACCGACTCACTTGCCATGATCCGGGGATAAACGCGCTCTCGTCTAACCTAAAAACTAATGGTACCGGTAATATAAGGATTACCAGCAGTTATGGAATTTCTCTGGACATGAAAGTAGTACCGGAAGAGAGTAAGGCTCGGCCTAATGCCGAGATACCCCTCGCACAAAGAGGCGTACGCACTCATCTCTAAGATGGAGTTCTGGGGGAGATGGTGGAAATGAACTCCATAGTGACTAATGACCTTGGAAAAGAAATCTGAGGGAGGAAAGCTCAGACCTCTGTCAAGGTGAGTGCCGAAATGCACTCGCTCGTCGTCGCGGGGGTTGGGGATGGTTTCGCCGAAGCCGCTCCGCCAGTCGCCGGCGCGGATGAGCCCTTTGTCTTCAATGACGTGGAGTTTGGGATCATCGAGGATGCACGGGATCCAAACTCCACGGTAGCTCTCCTTCTCTGCTGCCGCCGCCGTCGCTGCCGCCGCTGCCGTCGCTGCCAAGCCAGAGGATGATGCGGAAGCCATTCTTTCCGGTGTGCCGGTGACCTTGGATGGGCGGCGCTTGAGGTTTTTCTGGGGGCAGTGGAGCGCTAAGTTCATGGGAGGCATAGAGGAGAAGGAAACATCGCTAAGAACTGGTGGACAATATGGGGAAAGGAATCCACACCACTTATATCCACTAGACGCGTCAAGATTCGTGTAAACGCTACAGTGGACATGCCACGCGTCGTGGAAAGGACGGGGAAACCCCCGCGTGATGAAAACGCCGCCTCGATCTCCACGCACACATTGAAATGACGCCTCGGTTCCGCGAAAGGCGGACCCACCAAAAGTCGTGCTGACAGGAAATGTCTGTCAGTGACATGACTTGACCATGACTATTGGCAGATTACGTCAGAGACCAAGTTCCGGCTTAGTTTGAATTTTGAGCTGGAAACACGAATAAATGTACTCATAGGTCCAACTTATTTTTTGAGACCCGGATCATATCTTTTGTTTTGAAGTTTTAGGAACCCTTCAAGATTCTGCAAGCCGAAGATCAAGCTAGATGATGATGAATCCGACTTTGGATCTTGGAGGCTTCCAGGGGCTGCTGTTGGGGATATACTTTCTGGGTATCCTCATAGTTCCTCATTGACTAGGGTGGCCCACTTCGGGTTAGAGCTTTGCTTCATGGCAGCCCAATCAGGGAGAAGAGACAGAGTCCACTCCGGCTACGGGAAGGCCCAGAAGACTTACCGACATAGGCCCATAGTGTTACTTGTAGTTCAAGATATACTCTGTAGCCGACTCTTAGTCGTAGCCGGATAGATCTCTCCTATAAACCCTAGGCCGGATATCTATATAAGCCATCCTAGGGAGAGCCTTTAGAGCACCCTCACAATAGTCTACAATCTCAACTCGCACAGGCGAAACCATTGTAACCCATATTCCGGCTCTGCCGTATTACTGGATTGCTAGCAGGGGTAGGATCCGTCCAAAGCCGGCGGATTCGAACACTGGTAAACTTGTGTGCCTACCGTCCTGGAACACCGTACGTCTCATAGCCCTCTCTTCCACACGCCTCGAGGACCCCCTCATGGCGTACTTGTCATCAATCTGACGACATCAACGGCTTGCACGACGCTTACTGTGCCCACGACGTCTCGCACGACAGACACTATCGACAAGACCGCCACTACGTGGCACTGTAGATGACCAGCCGGCTGGGGCCTACCTATGGGCCCCGCCAGCTGGCTTGGCAAATGTAATCGCTACCCGCAGCCTATATAAGGGGGAGCATGTCTCTCGTAGCAAGGGTTGCTCTCAGTTAGGTCGATAGTTCACATACAACTCAAGGAGCGCTCTGTAGTTCTGGTATTGATCATTCATAGTCAGATCGACAGGAGTAGGGGTGTTACCTACTCACGAGGGCCCCGAACCTGGGTACTTCCTGTGTCACGCCACACTCGCTCATACCCAATCCCGCCTGCGGACACCGTCGATTGCTTCCCTGCCAGTCCTCACACCTCTATCTATCCTTCTCAGGCACTGTAGTTTCATATACGACGACAGTTGGTGCCCACGATGGGGCAAGATGGCATCGACCGAAGTCACGTTTCGCACGGGACCCTGCTCTTCAGGCGACGAGCGCGTGGCCTTCGGCCTCGTGCTCACCTTGGGAAAATTTGATTGCATCATCGACAACGCTTCGTGCTTCACCGGATCCACCTTCCTGGTGAACGGCACCATCCTGTTGTTCGGCGACCTGCCGGTCTACATCACCGCCGTGCCGGCTCCAACATGCAGTAGCGCCGCCCTTCCCTGGTGCGTGTCGGTGAGGGAGTCAGAACTTCCGCCCCTCCGCGGGAAAAGGACCCGGTGGATCTCGCCATCGACCGGCTCCTCACCTCCGTGGTCCTCGGAGACGATCCGGAGGAAGTCTCCACGGAAAGAGAGCTCCTCCCGCGGGAGGCCATCAACTTGGCCACAACCAAGAAGTAGATCGACAACACCATGCGTGAGTACACTCGTGCTCACGGCCTCATCCCGGCTTTCAAGGATCCGGGCCGGTGTGGGCAAGTATAGTGCAGGGGCGACGAGCTAGGCGAAAGACTGGAAAGGAATGGGGAGTCAGAGCCACCACCCCTCATCGCCCAGCCTACCTATAACACGCCCATCAAGAACCTGCGCACGGCACGAGCCGCGGCAGACGAACTACCTAACTTGGAGGGCGAGGCACAAGCCCGACAAGACGCACGAGTGCAGGAACTTCTCCGGATCGTGGACGAGCAAGCCAATGCCAACTGGCTGATGCACGAGAACCCCAACGGCTCCAAGGGAAGCAAGATACTCGGCAACAGCAAGGGTGCACCCCACGACACCCAACAGGCATATTCTCCTATGGCGGGAAAACCCCGCAGCAAGCGTCGCGCCTCGGGCGACAAGAGCCAGCTACGCCAAGGGAAGGGCACAACGGTGAACAACAACCCCCCGCCCCCCTTCGCCAGTCGGAGCAGCACGACCCACCAGTTCCGGTCTCTCGAGCCAAGTAGGGGCACCCAACTCGGATACTCCAGATGCGCGTGACCGCATCAAGCTCCTAGCGCAGCCTCGCATCACGGAGGAGGAAGACTCTACAGGGTCAGTTTGTTTTGGACCGCGCATCCGGAACAAGCCGTTCCCAGATAAGTTCATGCTGTCACTGGACACCCCAAAGTACGACAACAACATGAAGCCGGAAGATTGGCTTACCGACTATGCCACGACAGTCGGGATTTCCCATGGGAACAAGCGTGTAGTGGTGCGCTACGTGCCTCTCATGCTGACCGGGTTGGCACGAACATGGCTCAACAGCCTCGCACCCAACAACATAAATGTGTGGCCCGATTTCGAGAAAGTCTTCGTCTACAACTTCAACGGCACGCACAAGCATTCGGGTCGCCCTCGCGATCTGGACCTATGCATCCAGGGAGACCACTAGTCGGACCACGAGTACCTCGCGAGATGGATAGATCCATGCAAATCTTGCGAAGGTGTGGTGGAGAGCCAGGCAATCGGGTTCTTCATCGAGGAATGCCAAGAAGGCACCATGCTCTACCACCGTCTGATGTGTGACATGCCGACAACCATGGCGGAACTCATGATGGATGCGGACCAGTACGCCATGGCCGACACAACACTGAAGAAACCCCTCCGGGTGAATGCCGAAGGTCGACCGGTTCCCATGGTTCTGGGTCGCGAACGACCAAGTAACTCGGGCAGGGAGGCCGGATCATCAAGACGATCCGGCAACGATAACCGCTTCTAGGGTGAGCGATCAGCCGGGCAGCAAAAAGCCTTACTACCATGCGAGGCAGGTCAACACTGTGTAAGGCGCGCTAGAGGCGCCGGCTGGCAATGCAAGAAGGAAAAAGCCATGGTTCACCTTCGAGTAGATGTTCAATGGCCCGTGAAAGTGGCACAACGTACCCTTCAAGCCGGCTACACACACCACCCGGAATTGCAGCTGGACCTGCCAGATGAAGGAGCAAGGTGGCCTACCTGCTCCACCCTCGCCCCCTCCCAGTGGACCACGTCCTCCGGCTAGGGTAGCCAGCAACAAGAACCACAACAGGTACCCGCAGCCACACACCAACTACCACATCTTCAAGACAGAGTCGGATGACAAGCATAGCCACAGACAGGGCACCGCGGAGGTGAACGCCATTGTTCCTCTAGTACACCAGTACCTGAACTGGTCAGAGACTCCCATCACCTGGTGCCGGGAGGATTAGCCGGACCTCTTGCCTAATCCTGGGGGTTATGTGATGGTGCTCGACCCCCTCCTCGTCTCCAATGAGCACGCCTGTCGCTTCTCGTATCCTCATCGACAGTGGCAGTAGCCTCAACCTGCTCTACCGAGCCTCCCTAGAGAATCTAGGCATCCGAGAGTGTGACCTGCAGCCGATGACCACTGTGTTCCATGGCGTGTTGCTAGGACCAGCGTGCACCCCGCTAGGGAAAATCTGGCTGGACATCATATTCGGATCCGAGGAGAACTTCTGCCGCGAGCCAGTGTGGTTCGAGGTGGTGAACCTGCCTAGCACCTACCACGCTCTCCTCGGGTGTCCCGTCCTCGCCAAGTTCATGGCCGTCCCCCACTATGCGTATCTCAATACGAAGGTGCCAGGGCCAAATGGCATGATCATCGTGGCCGGCTTCTTCAAGCGTTCGATGGAATGCGTAGCAGCAGGCTCGAAGATAGCCGAAGCCCTCATCATTGCTGAGAAGAAGCGTGATATCATGCACAATGTTGTGTTCGCTCAGCAGGAAATGCCGGCTAGCATGAAACCTATTGGAGATATGGCCTTTCAACCGGCCAAGGAGACAAAAAAGATCCTTCTCGACCCATCTGACCCGACCAAGTTCGTCACCGTCGGTGCCAGCTTGGACAACAAATAGGAAAGCGCACTTGTCGACTTCCTCCGTGAGAATCAGTACATCTTCACATGCTCGCCAAAAGACATGTCGGGTGTCTCGAGGGAGTTTGCCGAGAACTCACTTCATGTGCGGCAGGATGCCAAGCTAGTCAAGCAACCCCTCCACTGTTTCATGGAGGAGAAAAGGAAGATCATAGGTGACGAGATCACCCAGCTCCTCGCAGCCGGATTCATCATGGAGGTGTACCACCCGGACTGGTTGGCCAACCCAGTCCTGGTGTTGAAGAAGAACAAGACTACACGAGCTTGAACAAAGTGTGCCCGAAAGACTCTTTCGCCTTGCCCTATATCGATCAAGTCATCAATTCAAAGGCCGGCTGCGACCTGTTGTCTTTCTTGGACTGCTACTCCGGCTACAACCAGATCTGATTAAATCTGGCTGACCAGTTGAAGACGTCATTCATCACCCCGTATAGGGCTTACTGCTACGTAACCATGCCTTTTTGTCTGAAAAATGCAGGCGCCACTTATTAGCGCTGCATGCAGAAGTGCTTGCACTCGTAGATTGGCCAAAATGTGCATGCATATGTGGATGATGTTGTCATCAAGATGAAGGAGAAGCACACCCTTCTCTAGGACCTGGGGGAGACGTTCGGAAACCTCCGCGGGTACCAGATGAAGCTGAACCCAGAGAAATGCGTCTTTGATGTCCCGTTCGGCCAGCTCCTCGGTTTCCTCATTTCGCAATGGGGAACCGAGGCAAACCCTGAGATGATTGCGGCCATTTAGAGGATGCAGCCTCCCAAGAACCTGCTCGGAGTCCAGAAGTTCACCGGATGCCTGGCCTCCCTCAGCCGTTTCGTCAGCCAGCTGGACGAGAAGGCACTTCTGCTCTACTAGTTGATGAAGAAGACGGACAAGTTCTCCTGGACCTCGCAATAGTATGCCGCGTTTCATGACCTCAAGCGCATGCTAGCCATGCCGGCTGAGATGGAGCCGATGTTTCTCTACATAGAAGCCTTTAGTCGGGTCGTCAGTTTTGTCCTGGTGGCGGAGCACCTAGAGGAAGGGAAGGCTCAGCCAGTTCAGAGACCCGTCTACTACCTGAGCGAAGTACTCTCCCTCTCCAAGCAGAACTACCCCCACTAGAAGAAGATGTGCTACAGAGTGTACCTAGCATGCAAGAAGGTCAAGCACTACTTCTAGGAGCATCCGATTAAGGTGGTGTGCACCGGGCCCCTCTCAGAGATCATCGGCAACAAGTATGCCACCAGCCGAGTCGCCAAATGGGTAACTGAGCTTGCCACCTACTCCATCTAGTACGAGCCAAGGCTGACAATCAAGTCGCAGGCGCTGGCGGACTTCCTAGTCGATTGGGCCGAGACCAAGTACCTGTCACCGGTTCCTGACTAGGATCACTAGAAGATGCACTTTGACGGCTCGAAGATGCTCAGGGGTTTGGGAGCCGACATCGTCCTAACCTTGCCCAAGGGGGATCAACTGGAGTACATCCTCCAAATCCACTTCAAGTCCTCGAACAACGTGGCTAAATAGGAGGCATTAGTGCATGGCCTCTGGCTCACCAAGGAGATAGGCATCAACCTGATCCTCTACTTCGGGGTTTGGATCTGGTGGTCCAGTAGGTATCCGGAGAATGGGATCGGGACGCGAATATGGCCATCTACCGCTTCCACGTGCAGAAGCTCAGCGCCTGCTTCAACGGATGTGAGTTCCATCACGTCCCCTGTGCCAACTGTTGGAGATATGCCCAAGAGGCAATAATAAAGTGGTTATTATTATATCTTTATGTTTATGATAAATGTTTACATCCCATGCTATAATTGTATTAACCGGAAACATTAATACTTGTGTGTTTTGTAAACATAAAAGAGTCCCTAGTAGGCCTCTTGTTAAACTAGCTTGTTGATTAATGGATGATCATGGTTTCCTGATCATGGACATTGGATGTCGTTAATAACAAGATCATATCATTAGGAGAATGATGTGATGGACACACACCCATAAGCAAGCATAGCATAAGATCAAGTCATTAAGTTCGTTTTGCTACAAGCTTTTCAAATGCATAGTAACCTAATCCTTCGACCATGAGGTTATGTTAATCACCATCACCGGATGGGTACTTTGATGACATCAAACACCGCTTCGTAACTGGGTGGTTATAAAGGTGTCATTGGGTATTCTGAAAGTATGTGTTGAAGCGCATGAACCAAGATTGGGATTTTTCCATCCATATGACGGATAGATATGCTCTGGGCCCTCTCGGTGGAATGTCATCTAGTTAGCTTGCAAGCATGTGACTAGGTCACAAGGGATGACATAACATGGAACGAGTAAAGAGTACTTATCAGTAACGAGGTAGAACCAGGTATGGAGATACCGACGATCAAACCTCGGATAAGTAGAATATCGCGTGACAAAGGGAATTGGTTTCGTATGTTAATGGTTCTATCGATCACGAAGTCATCGTTGAGTATGTGGGAGCCATTATGGATCTCCAGATCCCGCTAATGGTTATTGATCGGAGATGTGTCTCCATCATGTCTACATGTTCACGAACCGTAGGGTGACACACTTAAGGTTCGAAGTTGTTTTAAGTAGATATGGATGTGCGTTGGAGACTGAATGTTGTTCGGAGTCTCGGATTGGATCCGGGACATCACGAGGAGATCCGGAATTGTCCGGAGAATAAGATTCATATATTGGGGATCATTTTCTAAGTTAGGAAATGTTCCGGAGTGTTTGTATGGAGATTCTAGAAGGTTTCAGAATGTTCTGGAAGGTTCTAGAAGATTTCTTGGAGTTTGCTTGAAAACCAAGAAAGGATCAAGGAGTCTTTGTGGGGCAAGAAACGGATTCATGGGGGAGGAGGATTCCTCCCCCCCTCCCAATCCGTCGGCCAAGGAGGGAGGGGAGTCCTACTAGGACTCCCCCTCCCATGGCGCCTCCCTCCTTTAAATAGAGGGGAGGGGTGGCGCCCCCTAGCACTCTCCCATAATAAACCCTAGACGCCGCCTCTCTCCTCCTCCTTCGCTCTGCTCCGGCTTAGGCGAAGCCCTACAGAATTCTCTACTCCACCACCACCACCACACCGTCGTGCTGCTGGGATTCCGTGGAGAAGATATACTACCTCCGCTGCTCGCTGGAACAGGGAGAGGAAGGTCTGCTTCGACTCTGCACGTGTGACCGACCGTGGAAGCGCTGCCGGAACGCGGCGCCAGAAGGATCGTCCACACGATCTTGAGATCGGCAAGTGATCGACTACATCAACCCCGAGATCTAATCTCGTAACGCTTTCGGTTCTACGAGGGTTAGTACAGATCTATCTCATTGCACATGTCTAATAGATTAGATCTTGGCTTTTATCTAGATTAGATCTGGGTTTTGTTCGTTCTTGTGGTAGAAATTTTTTGTTTTCCATGCTACGAACCCATGACCAACAACGAGGCAGCTCACTCGCTCACATGAGTCGGATCCACCAGGAAGGCGATCCCACCAGGGGTCTCCTTGGAGCATTTGTGCAAGTTGTCCATCACCTCATCTCCCGAGTCTGAATTCATCATCTAGGCCAGAAACCCGGGGGCTGCCAGCTCGAACGACCTGGAACCCTCGGAGCCAGCAAAGAAGAAGGACTGCACTGACTCCGGGGTGCTTGCACCTCTCGGCTCGAAAGACCCGGTGGCTGCTGGCTCGCCAAGTGGCTCGGGAGCTTCTAGTACAGGTATCCCACCCGGGCGGCCTCCCGACATCCTCCAGTCAGAGCACCAAAGTGTCTTCACCATCCGGGAGATACCATCTTAGGAACATCCCTTCATGAACTTCATTGCCAATGGGAATCTCCCGGACGATGAGGTAGTGGCCAGGCAGATCCGGCGACACATGCACACGTACACTATCATCAACAAGGAGCTGTACAAGCGCAGCTATCCGGCATATTACAACGATGTGTCAACGTGGACACAGGCTACCGGCTGCTGAAGGACATCCACCAGGGCGAGTGCAGGCATGACGCTTCATCCCGGGCAATAGTTGCCAAGGCGTTCCGCCACAGCTTCTATTGGCCAACCGCACTTGATGATGGAGACCAGCTAGTCCACATGTGCAACGGGTGCTAGCGCTTCAGTCAACAAAGGCACATGCCGGTTGCAGTGCTCAAGACCATCCCGATCACCTGTCCCTTCACTGTTTGGGGGCTGTACATGGTCGACCCCTTCAAGCAGGCTCGCGCGGGCATGACCCACCTGCTGGTGGCGGTGGACAAGTTCACCAAGTGGATAGAGGCGAAGCCTATCCGGAAGCTGGACAGGGCGACAGTCCTCACCTTCTTCACAACCATCATCAAACGGTTCGTCTACCCCAACAACATCATCACGGACAATGGCACGAACTTCGCCAAGGGGGCCTTCGCCTGGTTTTACAGCAATAACGAGATCTGGCTAGACCTCGCATCCATCGCACTCCCATAGTTCAACGGGCAGGTCGAGAGGTCAAATGGCCTAGTGCTAGCCGTCATCAAGCTGCGACCCATCGAGCCCCTAGAGCGGTCTCCCAGATGCTGGATCAAGGAGCTTTTGGCCGTGCTGTGGTGCCTCCGCACCACCCCGAATCGCTCAACCGGATTCACCCCATTCTTCCTCGTCTATGGCTCAGAGGTTGTCGTCTCAGCGGATATCGAGTTTGACTCACCCCGCAAGATCCTATAAAACGAGAAGGACAACCAAGAGGCACGGGAGGACAGCATGGACCTCCTCGAGGAATCCCGCGAGCTGGCGCTATCAAGATCAACATTGTACCAGCAAAGCTTGCGCTATTACCATTCGAGCCGGATTCGACCTGTCTCGTTCCATGAGGGTGCTCTGGTTCTCCGGTTGGTGCAAGACACAAAGGGAATGCACAAGATATCACCTCCTTGGGAGGGCCCCTTCATCATCAGCCAAGCCCTACATAACAACTCCTACTACCTCATCAACATGCAGCAGCCGCGCAAGAACAAGATGTACAAGTCGGATGAGGAGGCCGAGCACCGCTAGAACATGGCCCTGCTCCGTCAATTTTACACCTATTCGCATGACAGTGTATGTACCCCACGAACCCTATGAATGAATGAAATATGTGGAACCCCGGGAGACACTCGGGGGCTCCTTGCCAGAAATTTACATGTCACTCTTTTTCGATTTAGATTTTTTCTAGCTCCCGTTTGTCGATTCTGATAACCGGCTTAGTAGTGTGCGATGATGTTGGAGGCCCACTCTTCGTATCATCTACAAAATGCAACCCGACTGTCCGTCTAGCAATAGCAAAATCCCAAGGCATCCCACATGAAAAATGGCGAAGGACGTGGCAGATTGGATGGACCGGCCAAGTGCCTAGTTGTATTTTCTGGCTGCTCAGCCCTTAGTACCGTTTGCAAAGTATTGGTAGCTCCCCTTTCAATTCTGGCTCTAGACCGCAACCCGGCTGCCCAGTCAGGACACAACATAAATAGCAAAGTGCACAGGAAAATGACTAAAGTGTTTAGAAAAACACAAGCTAGTTTTTGAAAAGCGAAACCGCCATCCGGTGATAATGCGCATGTTGAACGATTAATATACTAACATCAAATTGATTTTTATGTGTTTGTTTTGCACAACTGCACCAAGTCGGATATCAAGTACAGAGAAGATTTGAAGTCCTTGCCTTCATCAACCACTCCGAATCTCGGGGGCTACACCCATCGGGCGTGCTCGCGCGCCCTAGTGGAATCACGTAGTTCCGATTGGCTAAAGGCACTCAGCCGGATAATCAGGCCCGGGTGCAGGCAAGAGCAAGGAAGAGAGAAGATTTGAAGCACTTGCCTTTGCCAACTACTTCGAATCTCGGGGCTACACCTAGTGGGTGTGCTGACACGCCCCTACTGTTGGTTGTGGTTGTCCGGTTGGCCATGAAAAGTCAGGTCATCCGGAAGGAAAGTAAGAATTAGAAGGAAAAAAAGGAAGAGAGAAGATTCGAAGTCCTTGCCTTTGTCAAGCGCTCCGATTCTCGGGGGCTACACCCAGTGGGTGTGTTGACGCGCCCCCACTAGAAATTGTAGTTTCCCCCAGATAAAGAAGTTCAGTCGGACAAAACAGTCGGGCAAGCCTAATCGGCTCATTCGGAAGACATCCAATGGGTGGAAAAACAGAAGGAAAAAGAAGAAGCAAGCATACTTTTCATAAAAAATAAGGGGAGTCGAAGATGCCACAAGTTCACAAGTTCAACAAAACAAAGGTTATACAATTCCACCCGGCATCCCGGGGACAAGTCTAAGCTGCTGGGCCCTTGACATGTGGCTGGTCCTGGACAACTGTTGCTTTGGGAGGAGGTGTGTTCGAAGTCCCGGCTCTAGCATCCCCGTGGGATCTACCATTGGGATGCAAGGTTGGCTCAGTTTCCGGCTCCGGTGCCCCGGCGGACTCTGAGTCGGTCAGCACCTCATCGACGTCGCTGTAGCCGGCGATCTTGATGGCGGAGGCACGAAGACCCAGATGGGCTTGGTGGATGGCGGTGAGGTTGGTGTCGGCCTGAAAGCCCCCGTCGATATTCTCCACATGTGCATCCTTGTACCACGAAAGCATCAGCGCCAGGGCCATCTCGGCCCCAATGCGCATCACCAGGTCCCTCAGTCGGTCGATGGTAGCCGACACCTCCACAATCTTCTTCGCTAGAAGGGCACAGGTAGTCAGAGCTTCATCATTCAGCCACAAGAAGTCGAAGACCGAGGTGGCAGCCTTGTGGAGCTCGGCGGCCTCCTCGCCTAGCAAGGAGACGAGCTCCCGGGAGGTGGGTTGTTCACCGGGCTAGTTCTCCCGGAGCCGGTTGTAGGCCAGTATATCTACCCCTAGATAATAAGCTATCACAAAGTTGAAGGTCAGATCCGGCTACTAGATCTAGACATAATAGAAAAAGACAAAGCCACATACCTTTGGCGGTGCGTCCGACCTCCATCAGCTCCACTAGGAGCTGCTTCTCCCGCTCCTTCAGCTGGCTGACTTCTTTCTCATGCCCCTTGCACTGGGTGTCAAGAAGGTTGAAGGCCTCAGTCCGGCTGGAGAGGACCTCCTCGCGCTCCTTGGCGGCCGCCTCCAGTTGGTTCACCTTGGAATGGAACTCCTTGTTTTGCTGGCGGAGGAGTGTATTGCTCCAGCTGAGGCACTCGGTAGCCTTGGTCAGTCGGTCAATCTCTCGCTGGGCGGAGACCATGATGGCTGCAGATACAACCAGATATGAAAAAAAGAGAAAGGGAAGGAGACGGATGTCGGAAGCTCACTCTGAGAAGTGTCGTTCGCCGTGGCAAGCTTCTGCTCCAGCGTCCGGCTAGCCCCGAGCGAGGCCTTGAGTAGCCGGACCTCCTTTAGCCCCACCTCAGGGCTGGCAGCCAGATCCACCAGGGACGCGACCAAAGGAGTGAGCCCGTCGGCTGCGTTTGTAGTCAAAGACTCCTTGGCCTCAAAGAGTGCGACGTGCCATTCCTCTCCCGGCTCCCTGTTGGAGTTGTCATCCGCAATGATCACCAGCTCCTTGCTGGCCACGGTCCCCCTCTCCCCTACAGAGGAGCCCCCGCCAGTACCCGGGCTCGGTGCGACGGTGTCCGGCTGGGCCACGATGGTCAGTTGGGCATCGGTGCTGGGGCCAGTTGCGTTAGCCGGATCTTCGCGGCGTGGCAGCGGAGCCTCTCATGGGGGAGAAGGGGCGGTAGTGGAGGTGGTGGCCGGGTTGACCGGCGGGGCACGAGGCTGTGAGGCGGTGGTCGCGAGAATATAATTTTGCGGACCGAAATTTGAGACGCCAAGGCAAAGCGGTACCCAAGGTGCTTATAATCAGCCGCATTTCCCACAGTTGGCGTGCAAATACTTAGAGGGTCTTTTTTTGGCATGAATTCAACATAACGTTTCAATAAGGGTAACACCCGTCAAGTTGGGCCTCCCTGTCAGTTTTCGCCGTTATGTTGCTGCCATCGCGTAGGCGTGGTGGCTGTCACGTAGTCTTGCAGTGCTGGCACAATGGATAGGACAACACGATCGATAGTGTGTATTGACATGACAAAATAGGGCGCATATATCCTCGTTATTACTATTTGTAATATTTGTTTACTCAGAAGCTGGAACGGCCACCGCCACACGTCTCTCATTGGACTTTCGTCCCCGTTGTTAACCACTACCTTAGAAACACATTCACGGTTCCACCGTTCCCCTGTCTCACAGAAACCACTCTTATTCTTCATGTCCTCTATCTTCTTTCCGTCTTCTCCTTGCCGCCATGGAAGGTCATCGCACTCTAGAGACAAGCTTCATTGCCCATGACAATAAGAAGATAGACATTGTCTACACCAACGAGGAGAAGACAGTGGTGCGAGTCCTGAGGATGTACGAGGATTAGCTTGTGGAAGATTAGGACAAGTTCGTGGGATTGGACCTCGAGTACACCCCGGAGGACCCAGAGTTGGAGAATGAAGTCACCGTCATTCAACTGGCCATGAGGAAACACGTCCTCATCTACCACTACTCCTGTTTTGTAGATCTACTCTCTGTAGTTAACTGCTTTTAGGGTTTTCTCCTCTTGTTCTTTATCCATTTGCTCAGCTTGCAACTACTGAATTTTAGTAGGACCAAATAAATTATGACAAGCCAATGTTGAGAGTCTTGATCTTGTATTTACTAAACTTTTTAAAATTATTTTGAGATGATGATCTTGCACAAAACATTTGTAGTTACAAATTTTGGTGATGACAAACAACATACTTTCAGGACTGACAAGAAGTGTCTGGTGCTATGCTAGTTCCATGTAGAAAAAGGAATTGTTTTCTGCACTATCGAGAAAAGAACTGATTTTCTAAAATTTTGCCTTGAGGGAATTACAATTCATGCGCACAAGTGGATTGATATTCAGAGTTTTGTCAAGGTCATAGGGGGCTCGAGGAAGGATGGAATGGCTACACCCGCAACTAGAATCCTCGCTGAGTCGTACGACAGAATGAAGGTAGATTTCCCTATGGATAGGCACGATTTCTGGGAGGAGAGGCTATTGTCTGAGATAAACCTGGAGTATGCAGCCATAGATGCTTACATGACCTACCAGCTGTACATTAAGATCCATTTCTTTCTATGTTTCCTCGTGTTTTGCCCCAGTTGCAAGAGGGAAGACGAGCTTAGGGGAGCCCTTTGTACCAAATGCAGTATAGCTGAGTTTGACACTGCATATGCAAAGGAAATGGATGCATCTGAAGCAGCTGACAGAGAGTATGCAGCTGAAGCAGCAAACAGAGAGGCATCATCTTCCAGCGGCAACAACCAGGCTTGTGATGCACCACTAATTGTGTCGCATGATGCTGAAGATAGGGAAGCCAAGGCAGATTTCAGGTGGGAAGCTGTGGATGGCCAATAATGTAAGAAACAGCTAGAATGCTCGCAGTTGGTCTCCTAGGAACGATGGCAAGCGCCTCAAGTGGTTTGATGAGAAGTGAATTGAATTTTACTCCTTTGTGTTATGTTTTCATTTTGTGGAACTCAGGTAGCTTATCAAGATGGCTAGCGCCTCAAGTGAGAGAAGTGAAATAAATTTTACTTCTTTGTGTTATGTTTCTATATGTGTCTGGTAGCTTGTCAAGATGGAGCTTGTTAATTGGCAGTTTGAAAGAGTATCCTTTTCCTCTCCCGCTAACAGTTATGCTTCATTTTGCCCAAATTGGTAGCAAATCTAGAGCAGCTTCTCTCTTTGATCATTCGTTCCCTTTTGGCCCTCTTTTTGGCCCGACCTGGTAACAAATCTAGAGCATCAAATCACACTAGGCAGAATACATTCATTCAGAAAACAAAACAAATGTAGATATAGCTGTGCGTAGCTAAATAGGATATAGCAATAGAAAGTAGGCTGCTTAAGGAGGTTTGATACATTCGCTACTCAGGATTCATCACACGCAAAATATACAAAATCAAAAGAAGCTGATTAGCAGCATCCGCAAACACGTTCAACCCCTCCTTGCATGCGCCTGCACCTCCGCCTCCTCCCTATGGCGCTTCCTCCACTTCTTATTGCCTTGTCCCTTGATCTTGGGGACCTTGGGCTTGATTGGAGGCATGTGACCCTCTTCGATGGCCACCCGTTGGAGGTTGCGGAGGTGAATGCCAAGCGCCCGGTGTTCATCGATGTAGGCGTTGAAGTTCACGGTCTGGCCGACTTTGGGGGTGCCAGAGCTCAAGCCCTCTACATGCATCATGATGCAGTTGAAGTCGGTGCCGACAAGTCTCGTCCTACAGAAGGGGCAACTGTAGACACCGCCAGTGAAGAAGGCGTCGTACTGGACGGCCTGCAGCCTCCTCAGCACCTAACGAGTCTTGGTGTGCCTGGACTCGTCATCACTGCAGACGTCGCTGCCATACACCTATTGGAAGAAAAAAAAGGGAGGATTAGATTATGTAAGAAGATCGAGCAATCGATATGCGAACAACCGAACCCTAATAAACCAAGATCTAGCATCCAACGATGGGAACGGGAGTAGAACCATGGAAGGGGAGAAAACCCTAGTTACCTCCGACCATGGGTCGTCGATGCCGGTGTTGTAGGGGTTCACCGGAGCGATGTACTCCTATAGATCGTAGGGGTCCCAGAAGAGCTGGATCTGCGCGTGACCGGCGAGGGCCTCCTCACCGGTGTCTACGTCGGTAGCAGGGATGGGGGCCTAGACAGAGACAATGGCTACCATCGATGCCTCGATGGGGGCCTGGACGGGGACAGTGGCTACTTTCAACGCCTCGAGGAGGACTAGGACGGAGATGGGGGCCTCCTCGCCGGCGGCCTTGGAGGTGACGATGGCCACCACATCCTCCTTCGCCATCGCTAGCACGGTTGGGGTTTTCTCTGTAGTTTACAGAAGCTGATAGGACAGTGGAGAGGGTTGCGTGAGGAGAGTGAGCAAGAGTGAGAGTGGGTAGGCAGAGAGGGAGAGGGAGAGGGCCTCTATAGTTAAGGTGATGGGAAGGGATGTTTCGTTGCACCACCGTGCACCGCGACGCGTAGGCTACTTCTGCACCATGCACCACGACACGCACACGGTACGTCACTTTTTTATCGGGCCATACATGGCAGTTCTGTATTCAGCCGCATGCAAAGGGCGTGACACAATTTCTATGTACGAAGTTTGACACGGCCATAAAATTGCCGATAATTAAAAGGGGAAATGTAGGGGAGAAGGTAGGGGGCTGTACGGTGAGATTTATGGGGTTGTGCAAGATCGGGTTGAGGGAGGTGTGGATGAGTGCGAGGGACTCGATGAATGTGGATACGTTAGGTCTCCTCGAGGGGCCCCCTCATCGAGACCCATTTCTCAGCTCTTCGGCCTCCGGCTGACATGTGGAAGTTTCTTGCGGTAGGGCCCAGTTGGAAGTGAGATTGAGAGCACGCTGCGTAAAAATGGGATATGTCTTATTAAAATCAAGTGTGCAACAATCCGCGTTGGATCACAGAGGATCAATGGTTGGTGTGCACGATCCGCGTGACAACTGTGACTACCAATCAGGGTGTAGCAGACATAGTGAGCACAGGTTTGGGCTTCTACGAGAGAGAGAGAGAGAGAGAGAGAGAGAGAGAGAGAGAGAGAGAGAGAGAGAGGGCAAAACGGAGTAGTATCAAAAAACCAAGGGCAAAACTGATTAGTATAGAAAATGGAAAGTGAGTGTCTTATACAATGAAATACATCTTGGCATACATCAAATTATGCCAAGATGGAACCACTAGAGTCATTGCATGTGTGTCCAACCATCTCTAGGAACCTTAGCAGCATGCTGGCATTCAACTACAAGATGCATTCTACCACCAGCTTGAAAGATGCTGCATCACCAAAATCACATGGATCCACTAGAGTTCATTGCATGTGTGTAATATTCCTAAACCACATGGATCCACTAGATGTCATTGGATGTGTGTGTGTATCAGTGTGCATCATTGTGGTTTCAGGAAAAGAACACATGCAATGATGCTACTCCAGCATGTGATGTCCAACCATGTCTAGGAACCCTAGTAGCATGCTGGGATTCACCCGCAGCATGCATTGTGTACCACCAGCTTGAAAGATGCTGCATCACCACACCCACTTAGATGTGTGTGTATTAGTGTGCATCATTGTAGTTTTTCGACAAGAACACATGCAGTGATGCCACTGCACCATGGTTGTCCAACCATGTCCAGGAACCCTAGCAGCATGCTTGGATTCAACTGCAGCATGCATTCTACCACTAGCTTGAAGGTTGTTGCATCACCACACCCACTTGGATGTCTGTGTGTATCAGTGTGGTTTTGTAAAAGAACTGATGCAGTGATGCCACTCTAGAATGTGTGTTCTTTTCATAAACCACATGGATCCACTAGATGTCATTGCATGTGTGTTCTTTTCATGAACCACATGGATCCACTAGAGTTCATTGCATGTGTGTTCTATTCCTAAACCACATGGATCCACTAGATGGGATTGTTGGTTTGTGGCCCGAAAGTTCCTGGGCAAGTGCATCGCGGTACCCAAGTTCCCTGTAATTGCCGTGTTTCGTATAGTTGGGCTGCCTACTACTAAGAGGGGCCATTTCGAGGCAAACTCATATCACCTCTGCCAAATTCAAACATTCCGTTAAACTGCCCCATGAAGTAGATGGTTGGGACCCACATGTCAGTCATCTGTCTGTGACGCGAGGACCAACGTAGCAACCTCTTAGGCAAATCGAGGAACTAAGTGGATTGGATGCGTTGACCAATTTCACAAATCCATTCCATCCTTTCCCCTAGCACCGGCGGCGTCGAAATCCACCCTCCAGGCAGAACGATCCCTTCGGACATTTGACTTCTGGCGCCAAGTTGTTGCGCCCAGTTGCTATGCCCATTCGCTGATCCCAAGATCCAATGGCGCATGCCATAGCCGCCGTTGCGAGGCTCTAGCCTACCTCCATCCCGACGAGCTGAGTAGCTCGAAGGATGGCAGATCCTACTACCAAGGAAGAAGAAGTTCTAGCTACATGCGGGTGAGCTACCCTTATCTTTGCTATTTGCACTAATTATAACTGCTAGCTAGCTACTGAACCTACAATTGTTTGTTAGCCCAACGCTGACAAACATATTTTCTCCATAGGTTTCTGTCAAGTGGTTAACTATAGCGAGCAGATCTACAAACCGGGAGTAGTGGTAGACGAGGACATGTTTTCTCATGACCTGTTAAATGATGGCGACTTCATTCCCTTCATATGGGTCCTCCAGGGTGTACTCGAGGTCCAATCCCACAAAATTGTCCTCGTCTATCTCAATCCAACCCTCGTACATCCTCAAGACTCGCACCACTGTCTCATCCTTGTTGGTGTAGACGACGTCTATCTTCTTATTATCATGGGCAATGAAGCTTGTCTCTAGAGTGCGACGACCTTCCATGGCGGCAAGGAGAAGACGGGAAGAAGACATATGACAGGTAGAAGATGATTGGTTTCCGCAAGAAGGGGGAATTGTGGAACCGTCAATGCGTTTCTAAGGTAGTAGTTAACGACGGGGATAGAAGTCTAAAGGAGAGATGCGTGGTGGTGGCCATTCCAGCTTCTGAGTAAACACAAAATAATTATAACGACGATATATGTGCCTTGTTTTGTCACGTCAATACACTAGGCTAGTCGTGTTATCCTATCCCCTGTGCCAGCGTTGCAAGCCTACATGACAGCCAGCACGCCTAAGCAACAGGAGCGACATAACAATGATAACTGACAAGGGGCCCAACATGATGACCGTTAGCCTGATATCTTGTATTGAAACGTAAAGTTGAATTCGTGCCGAAAAAGTCCCTCTGAGTATTTGGCACACCAACTGTGGTCACCGTGGATGATTACACGCAACTTGGGTACCGTGTTGCCTGGGCACCCCAACTTTTGGGCCACAAAATGATATTCTCCCACTAGATGCCATTGGATGTGTGTGTGTCTGTGTCTATCAGTGTGCATCATTGTGGTTTTAGGAAAATAACACATGCAATGATGCCACTCCAGCATGTGGTGTCCAACCATGTCCAGGAACCCTAGAAGCATGCTGGGATTCACCTGCAGCATTCATTGTAAAACCAGCTTGAAAGATGCTGGATCACCACACCCACTTGGATGTGTGTGTATCGGTGTGCATCATTCTGGTTTTTGGAAAAGAATACATGCAGTGATGCCACTCCAGCATGTGTTGTCCAACCATGTCCAGGAACCCTAGAGCATGCTAGGATTCAACTACAACATGCATTCTACCACCAGCTTGAAAGTTGCTGCATCACCACACCCACTTGGAAGTCTGTGTGTATCAGTGTGGTTTTGGAAAAGAACACATGCAGTGATGCCACTCCAGCATGTTTTTTTTTTCATAAACCACATGGATCCACTAGAGTTCATTACATGTGTGTTCTTTTCATAAACCACATGGATCCACTAGAGTTCATTGCATGTGTGTTTTATTCCTAAACCACATGGTTCCACTAGATGCCATTGGATGTGTGTTCTTTACATAAACCACATGGATCCACTAGAGTTCATTGCATGTGTGTTATTTTCATAAACCACATGGATCCACTAGATGTCATTGCACGCGTGTTATTTTCATAAACTACATGGATCCACTAGAGTTCATTGCATGTGTGTTCTTTTCATAAACCACATGGATCCACTAGAGTTCATTGCATGTGTGTTCTTTCATAAACCACATGGATCCACTAGTGTTCGTTGCCTGTGTGTTCTTTTCATAAGCCACATTGATCCACTAGAGTCCATTGGATGTGTGTTATTTTCATAAACCACATGGATCCACTAGAGTTCATTGCATGTGTGTTCTTTTCATAAACCACATGGATCCACTAGATGTCATTGCATGTGTGTTATTTGTTGGAAATATGCCCTAGAGACAAATAATAATAAGGATTATTATCATATTTCATAAAGTTTATGATTAAGTTTTATATCATGCTATAACTGTATTGAAAGGAAACGTCAATACACGTGTGATATATAAACAACCAGGGGTTCCCAGTGAAACTCTAGTCACTGGTTCATTAGTCAACATATGATCAAGGTTTCCTGATCATGTGGCATTTATGCCAGTTGGAAATGGAGTCAAATCATTCCGAGAATGAGATGATGAACCAATACCAAACCTAAACATCATGACCTGATCATGTGACGAAGTTCAATTTACGATGATTAGAATGGATCCTCGTAGACTATTCCTTAGACTATGAGGCTATATCAATCACTGTCTCCCGAGAGTGCTTAGATAGCATCAAGCGTTACTTGGTAACACAGTGATTATAAAGGTGTGTTCAGGTACTCGGAGGAACCATAGAGCAATATATGTCAAGAGCAAGATTTATCCATCCACGTGATAGAAAGATACTCAAGGGTCCACTCGGAGAAGTTATATCCAATAGCTGCGCAACATGTGATTTGATCACATGGATATCACTTGTCCGAACGAGTCAAGTAACATTGTTCATTAACGAGATTGAACACGACATGGTGATGTCATTGATCAGATCTTGGGAAATGCAAGTATCAAGAGACAAAAGGAATAAGACACGACTGTCCCGGTTCAAAGACGAAAGATCTTCATGGAATGCACAAGGGTCACATGGCCATCTTGGTCCCTTTGTCGATCATTGGTCTGGGACTGTCCCGACCATGTCTGGAGTATTCCCGAACCGTGGGGTATCATGCTTAAGGTCTTGATGATGCTTAGAGAGTGTTTACAAGATTGGTAGAATCACCGAAGAAGAGTAGAGAGAAAACCGGAAGGGATTTCGGTAAGTCTGGAGGATGTCCTGAGTGGAGATGGAAGGTGTTCCATAACCACGGAGATTGAATAATATGTGAATGGATGTTAAATATTGATTTAATCATTTATTCATAATTATTTAATAAAAGGGACAATCAATTTAAAGGTCAAAAGGCTTGATGGGCCAATTCCGTAGGGAGAAGGGCCCATGAGGGAAAGGCAAGAGGAGAGAAGGGGCAAGGGGGTGGCCAGCTGGGCCAAGACCCCCCCCCCCCCGCGTGGGGCCCACTAGGTATGGCCGGTGGCGGCCCCCCTCTCCCCCTCCTTTAGTCCCACCCCGGGACTTTGAGGGAGGTAGTACCTCCCCTCCCCTATATATAGTGGGGGTATTAGGCCAGATAAATACACACATTATTTAATAAAGGTTTCCTCAGTTTTGGGGAGACCTCCAATTGATATTCTCTCTCTCTCCCATGACCGTGGTCCCTAGTTCGGACTGCGTGAACGATAGACATCTTCACCGCTGAGCGCCGTCGCGCTGCGGGATTCGGATCCAGGAGCTCTACTTCTGCAACTGCTGCTGGATCGGGGAAGCGGGAGTCATCGTCAAGCACCGGATGCATGTAACTCCCTGTGAGGTGTCACACTTGAGGCACTCAAGTCGTTGGAGCCACAGGAGCGCAAGGACTTCATCACGACCTTGAGGTCGGCTTCGGCTGGTCTACATTAACCATGCTCTCCAAAGCCTTGACAATGCTTTTCGGTCTTCAAGGGTAAGTTCACGAAAATACCCTCATGTTATTGCATTACTAATAGATAGGTCCTGGCAACATCAGGGGATCAGGCGCGTAGGGTAAAATTTTATTGTTTTCATACGCGAACCCCTACAGTGGTATCAGAGCTAGATCTATGCGTAGTAATGCTAGTATAGGTAGAACAAACGAGATGTAGCGTGTGGGCATTGATCTTTTAGTTGCTACCCTCCCACGTGTACTTGTGTATACCGCAATACTGCTTGATGAAGCGCCCCCAACCGACTTTACGCGTTCATTCGCGAGACTAGTCCATGCTTGACATACATATTGTACCGTATAAAGTGGCTTTGGGGGTTGTCTGTCTCTCTCGCATTAGTTGGTATGCCATTTGCAATGGAGGGCCCCGAAAGGGGTATAGTATAGACAACTAATTGATCTGCATTGTGGTGAAAGTTCATAGGTAAGAACGGTTCTTATGCGAAAGCCCATTCAACCACATAAAACATGCAAAGATAAAGTAGAGGCGTCTAACTTTGTTTTGCAGGGGGCGTTGCTTTGTGATATGGTTGTGGCAAAGGTAAAGTGATTACCTTATGTTACGAAGTAGTAGTAGTAGATAGTCACGGAGGTGACGACTACCACACCGGAAAGGCACTGGTACCCTAGTGTCTACGGCGCTGGAACCCTGGCGTCAGAATCCGGTGACGCCGGATGGAGATCACAATGTGAAGGACCATATCACACCGCATTTACATTCAATGTTATTGTTTGTATATCTTATTGTGTGCTAGTATTAGATACTCGACGATAGCCTAATAAGATGATCCCTGTTAAAAATTACCAATGATTGTATTCCCCCATAGTGTGCACCACCAAGAAAGTTCTTTGGTATGAGGTAGGTCGTGATGATCGGGTCTCAGACATATCTACGTTCGCATACAGTGGGTGTAAGCCATGTTGCATAGCGAATACACTAAGGTTGAGTTGGTAAGCCTAGCATGTGATAGACATGGCCTCGGAACACGGATGGTCGAAATATCGAGCACGAGTCACATAAATGATGTGACCGACATTTAGCGTACACCCTAGAACCCACATTGGTGGTCGTGATGACCGGGGGAGATGTGGGGAAAATGGGTCATGTTATTACTAGAACCCTTCATGGGATAGATGTTTCTTAGTGGAGTTATTATTAACTCATTTAACTATAAACTTAGTCTAAATTCCTTTTTGCAACTATAAATGTTGAAAATGGTTCTCCCCGATGCTACCTTTCCTGTTGACAATTGGTTAGAAGGAGAGAAGCTCGGGCTTGATGGATCAAACTTCTCTATATGGGTTGCATGTCTCCACGTTCTCCTTAGCGAGAATAACGTGGTCGACTATATACTCAACGAGATGGATTTGGATCAGCCCAGTGACCTAGAGACCCCAGAGCAATGAGAAGACTGCTATTACCATTGGGAGATGGCCTCTTTCATTTCAGTTACAATGCGTTTCAGAATGGTGGATGAGTTGTGGCCTGTCATGGGTAATGTCGACCCTTGTACGGTAATGCTACAGCTTAGGACACATTTCGTGGAACAAGCACGCATATGGGAGCATGAGCTGATGGGAGATTTCCTCTCCATTAAGATGGAGGAGAACTCTTCGCTCGATGACCACTTGGAGCGCATGCATGATGCGTACATGAGGCCAACATACTTCCTGGACAGCTGGATGACGAGCTCTTTTGCAAATGGTGTTGTGCTGCGGTCACTGCCACCAAGCTACCAAGCACATGTCAGGACTTGCATCATGAGAGGCGATGCGGAAACACAGTATTTCCACAGGTTCATATCACATCTCAGGAATATGGAGGTTGAACCCATTGCAGGAGAAGTCATCGATGACAAAGGTATATATTTGATATACAATTTTATAAATGTTATAATCTTGCAAACACATTTGCAATGTTAAGTATATTTGATACTTGTTCTGTTTTGCTGAAAACAGGTCCTTTTGCATAGAGGTGCTTGTTGGAGAGGAGGTGACATTGCGTGTTGATGGCGAGCATGATGATGATGGCCAACGACACTCTCCCTCAACATTTATCACTTAGTTTATATTTTAGGATGATTATTGTAATCGAAAGATTGTGAACTTCTTTAGCGTGTCTCACACTTTGTGAGACAGTTATTCATATGAGCTTGTAACAAATAGTTGTTCCACTTTTATGAATGATTTCTATTTGTGTTCATATCTTGTTCGATTATGTGTGAATTATCCTGGTGTTGAAACTAATTGATAATACATGAACATTTGTAAAATATTGAAATGCCTTGAAATTACCCAACTTAATGATATGAAACCATTGTTTAAATTCAAAGTTATATTGATAATATGTGAAAGACGCTTGTATTCTTGTCACATATGAATCATGCCTAAGTTCGGCAAAATAACTTGAACACCGTGTATTACTTGAATATGAAGTGTTTGATGAATTGTTAAAGAGAATACATATTCGATGTATTGTAGTTTAACAAAATGGTGATTATCATGATATGATTATTTAGATGTGTAAAGTAGTTTACCAAAGGAAACATGAATGTGAAACTATTTGATACGATCAAATTATTTCATCAATAGAGGGTATTAAAGATAAATGAGAATCTAATTACTACAATTTGATCAATAGTAATGAAATTCAACTTTATAAGATTGGCATAAAAGAAATTGTGAAATTCAATGCATTTGAAATGTCAAAATACAAAGCATCACAATATGATATTTGATATCAAGTGGGTGAACAGATGGCACCAAATAAATCATTGTAGTGTAGATGTAGAGACCATTAGTTAGAAATAGTTAGCACTCAATTAGAATATATAGTGAACCATCTAGATTCATGAGATCGGCTTCATATCTAGTATGGATCATCGTGGAAGTTTTGGAGTTATTTGATATAACCAAAACAATAGTGAATAAGTCCTTGTAGAGTATTCATTGGAAACTTTGAATACGAAATCCATAGCTGAAACCAAAAGAGAAGAAAAACTATTATTGCTTGGATTTTGGTTCATTCTCGAGAAAGTTCACATTCAGTGATATTTCTCGATTATGGAGCAAATGGAAGATAGTGAAAATATGATGAGGATTCAAATCCCTGCATCAGAGTGTTGAGAAGCGTAACAGAAAGCGTTCCTAAATGATTACACAAAGGAAAGAATCAATGATAGTGATCATTGTGTTTTCGCCACTGGTGTTTTCACTACATAAAGTAGGATTCAAAATGTAGCCCATATCTTGTATGGAGACATTTGTGAATCATTTGTCATGATTACCGGAATATGAGAATACCTACGAACCACTAAGGAAATAATGGTAAGCTAAAGATATGAGAAATCCCAATGCAAAATTCCCTTGAGATTAGAAAGCAATTCGTTGCTGAATCTTACAAGTAAAAGGGGTTACTTGGATTTTCCCAAATGACTGCAAAGCCATAGTGGAAAAAGGGGTGAATGACAAAAGCACAATTTGTCAAGTATTCGACAAATTCAAATGAATTTGATTCAAGTGTGCTGAAAGTCTGGTGGATTTAAAACTGGTAAAGTACTAGTATCTCATAGAAATCTCCAAGTTTGATATTTGATCAAAGGATTTTGAAGTTGTTCAAAATAGTGAGTAGATATGAAATTTGCATGAAATTGAGTGGGAGCTATGAAAGTCTTCCTAAAAACAATATGTGAATGATATATTTTTGAGTGGGAGCAATGTAAGTCTCAAACTCAAATGTGTCGGGAACACATTTTGAGTCGGAGAAATATAAGTCTTAAATTCAAATATGTGGGAACATAGTTTGAGTGAGAGTAGTGACTCATACCCAAATATGTTTGCAACATATTTTGAATAGGATCTTAAAGGAGTGATTCTTAAGTGTGTATACAACACATTGAGAATAAAAGCGTAAGTACCAATAAATAATGATTTATAGGGAGTAGAAGTTGATAATAAGGATATTATGATATTATGTAGTATTCCTTAAAGGATTCTGAAAAGGATTTCAGAATAAAAGTTAATTGAGGAACTGGTCCTTGATAACTCAAATTACGAATAGAATTAAGTCCAACATCGATGGTTGGAAGAAAGAAATGGATGATCATCGTCCACTATGTTGAGACATAGGTTCTATCTTAGAAAACCAAGATGATAACTTAACATAATATATGATCCAATAAGGAATGTTTGAAAAGTGATTTAGTTCGAATCACGAAACTTTGAGCTAAGTTTGTATGGGGTGTCTAAATAGAGAACTGTAGACATGTTTTCCATATCCATGAAGGATGACATATCTTAAAGCATAAAGGGTTATGTTATAAGGGAATATGTTGGAAACTCCTATAATACCAACTAAAGTCAAGTAGGAAGTGAGGTGAACAAAAACATCGAAATTTGCACAGGGTGCACTCGTGATTCGATAATTACATTTATAATAATAGATAAGGGTACCATCTAAAATGTTGTATAATGTTATGGCGAGTCTAGTTTGATTTTAACGTAGAATGATGTGTCACAGGGCATAGTGCCCATGAGAAATCCCTCGAGGTTCATCTAAAGTCACTATAGGCTCCTGGAATCTGGCCTCATTCTGCTGCCATAGCGACAATGCATGCACAAAGATGTTATCATGTGATGATAAAGTATTAATGTCAATCAAGGTGACATTACTAAGTTGCAAAGGATTTGGGACTGTAAAGTACAGAACCAAAACTCAACCTCTTCCATGAGCAAGCATGTTCAGGGTACCAGAAATATGGTGCCAACAATTAAGAACAAATACAGCTAGTTTATTTGTACTGTTGGAAATATGCCCTAGAGACAAATAATAACAAGGATTATTATCATATTTCATACAGTTTATGATTAAGTTTTATATCATGCTATAAATGTATTGAAAGGAAACTCAGTACACGTGTAATGTATAAACAACCAGGGGTTCCCAGTGAAACTCTAGTCATTGGTTCATTGGTCAACAGATGATCAAGGTTTCCTGATCATGTGGCATTTATGCTGGTTGGAAATGGAGTCAACTCATTCATAGAATGAGATGATGAACCAATACCCAACCTAAACATCATGACCCGATCATGTCACGAAGTTCAAGTTACGATTATTAGAATGGATCCTCGTAGACTATTCCTTAGACCGTGAGACTATATCAATCACTCTCTCCCGAGAGTGCTTAAATAGCATCAAGAGTCACTTGGTAACACAGTGATTATGAAGGTGTGTTCAGGTACTCGGAGGAACCATGGAGGCAATATATGTCAAGAGCAGGATTTGTCCGTCCACGTGACGGAAAGATACTCAAGGGCCCACTCGGAGAAGTTATATCCAATAGCTGCGCAGCGTGTGATTTGATCACAGGGATATCACTTGTCGGAACGAGTCAAGTAGAATTGTTTAGTAACGAGATTGAACACGACATGGTGATGTCATTGATAAGATCCCGGGCAATTCAAGTATCGAGAGACAAAAGGATTAAGACACGACTGTCCCGGTTCAAATGACAAAAGATCTTCGTGGAATGCACAGGGGTCACATGGCCATCTAGGTCCCTCTGTTGATCATTGGTCCGGGAGTGTCCCGACCATGTCTAGAGTATTCCAAAACCGTGGGGTATCACGCTTAAGGGCTTGATGATGCTTAGAGAGTGTTTACATGATTGGTAGAATCACCGAAGAAGAGTAGAGAGAAAACCGAAAGGGATTTCGGTAAGTCTAGAGGATGTCCGGAGTGGAGATGTAAGGTGTTCCATAACCACAGAGATTGAATAATATGTGAATGAATGTTAAATATTGATTTAATCATTTATTCATAATTATTTAATAAAAGAGAAAATCAATTTAAAGGTCAAAAGGCTTAATGGGCCAATTTCGGAGGGAGAAGGGCCCATGATGGAAAGGCAAGAGGAGAGAAGGGGCAAGGGGGTGGCCGGCTGGGCCAAGCCCCCCGCGCGGGGCCAACTAGGGCTGGTCGGCGGCGCCCCCTCTCCCCCTCCTTTAGTCCCACCCCGGGACTTTGAGGGAGATAGTACCTCCCCTCCCCTATATATAGTGGGGGTATTTGGCTAGATAAATACACACAATATTCAATAAAGGTTTCCTCACTTTTGGGGAGACCTCCAATTGATATTATATCTCTCTCCCGTGACCGTGGTCCCAAGTTTGGACTGAGCGAACAAGAGACATCTTCACCGCGGAGCACCGTCGTGTTGCGGGATTCAGATCCAGGAGCTCTACTTCCGCAACTGTTGCTGGATCGGGGAAGCGAGAGTCATCATCAAGCACCGGATGCATGTAACTCCCCACGAGGTGTCACACTTGAGGCACTCAAGTCGTTGGAGTGCAAGGACTTCATCACGACCTTGAGGTCGGCTTCAGCTCGTCTACATCAACCATGCTCTCCTGAGCGTTGACAACGCTTTTCGGTCTTCAAGGGTATGTTCGTGAAAAGCCCCTCTCGTTACTGCATTACTAATAGATAGGTCCTGGCAACATCAGGGGTTTAGGGGCATAGGGTAAAATTTTATTGTTTTCATACGCGAACCCCTACATTCTTTTCATAAACCACCTAGATCCACTATAGATTGCAAGTGTGTTCTTTTCATAAACCACATCGATCCACTAGAGTTCATTGCATGTGCGTTCTTTTCATAAACCACATGGATACACTAGAGTTTATTGCATGTGTGGTTTTTTCATAAACCACATGGATCCACTAGATGTTATTGCGTGTGTGTTCTTTTCATAAACCACATGGATCCACTATATTCATAAACCACATGGATCCACTAGAGTTCATTGCATGTGTGGTCTTTTCAGAAACCACATGGCTCCACTAGATGTCATTGCATATGTGTTCTTTTTGTAAACCACATGGATCCACTAGATGCCATTGCATCCGTGTTCTTTTCATAAACAACATGGATCCACCAGAGTTCATTGCATGTGTGTTCTGTTCGTAAAGCACATGGATCCACTAGATGCCATTGCATGTGTGTTCTTTTCATAAACCACATGGATCCACTAGAGTTCATTGCATGTGTGTTCTTTTCATAAACCACATGGATCCACTAGAGTTCATTGCATGTGTGTTCTATTCCTAAACCACATGGATCCACTAGATGTCATTGGATATGTGTGTGTGTATTAGTGTACATCATTGTGGTTTTAGGAAAAGAACACATGCAATGATGCCACTCCAGCATGTGGTGTCCAACCATGTCTAGGAACCCTAGTAGCATGCTGGGATTCACCTGTAGCATGCATTGTGCCACCATCTTGAAAGATGCTGGATCACCACACCCACTTAGATGTGTGTGTGTATCATTGTGCATTATTGTGGTTTTTGGAAAATAACACATGTAGTGATGCCACTCTAGACTGTGTTGTCCAACCATGTCCAGGAACACTAGCAGCATGCTGGGATGCAACTGCAGCATGCATTCTACCACCAGCTTGAAAGTTGCTGCATCACCACACCCACTTGGATGTATGTGTATATTAGTGTGGTTTTGGAAAAGAACACATGCAGTGATGCCACTCCAGAATATGTGTTGTTTTCATAAACCACATGGATCCACTAGAGTTCATTGCATGTGTGTTCTTTTCATAAACTACATGGATCCACTAGAGTTTATTGCATGTGTGTCTATTCCTAACCCACATGGATCCACTAGATGCCATTGGATGTGTGTTCTTTTCATAAACCACATGGATCCACTAGATTCCATTGCATGTGTGTTCTTTTCATAAACAACATGTATCCACTAGATGTCATTGCATGTGTGTTTGTAACATTCCAAAAAAAATCTAAATTTTGGAATGTTAAAATAAATTAAACAATTTGATTGGATTGTGTGAGCTTGTTGAAAATTTTGAATGAAAAGAAACTTTTGATGATCTGTTTAAAATTTTCTGAGCCGCATTGGAAAGAGTGGATTAACATGATTATCCAATTAATTGGTTGGAAATTTCATATACAAATCCATTATATTCATATTGCGTATAATATACCGTTGGATTCGTATTTTCGAGTAGAACACAGATCTACAATAATATTACTGTTTTGCCACAACAATCTTGCAGTAGGATTTAAAGTTTAGATTAGAGTATTTTAATTCTATAAAATTATCTGTAACTCCGTTTTAGTTGATTCTTGTTGCGTTGGCTTTGGATCGGCGAGACCTTCTGTAGAGAATTGTCTATTCATGCCCAGGGTGTTCAGATCTGTCTCGAGATAGATTGGAGTTGTAGATCTAGTTTTGAGCTTGGATAATTAGGGTTTAACCCAAAATACTTCGAATCTGTAGGGAATCGATTCTAATGACATCCCCAACTCAGAAACACCCCTGAATAAAATCCTTGGTCGAAATCAAATCCATCCTTGCATATTACCATGTTGCATGCATGCATATTCATCTTCGTGACTTTGTTTTGTGCAAATTGTGATTGGATCCATGTTTGTTTCATTAGATTGCTCGAGTCTTGTTGAGAATCTTGTTGTGTAGATTGCTGCTCGGATCAAGGCAAGTTACACCACTTGTACATATTATGTCCCAGTTTTTGACTATGCATACTTTACTCTTCAAATCTTGTAGTATGCATGTGTAGGTCATTAGTAGATTTTCTTAGTACTATTTTTGCAAGTGCGGTTTTGTAGTATGCCATGAGGAGCTTCATACTTAGGAATTTCCATCCTAATAGGTTTCCCCTGTTTTGCTAAGTTTTGCCTGCTATGCTATATATATACAAGTACCGTTGGGGGTTCGAAAGACTCAAAAATTTCTAAGTATGAGAGCTCTCTCGAGCGAACTTTTCTTCTCAAAACCCCCTTCAAAATAAAACTAAGTTTTCTTCTGGGCGGATTGGTTGTCGGGTCAACGAGTGGATATTTGGTGGAGGACGACCGCCCAGGAATCAAAGAAGTCTGCCATGTTTCAGAATTCAGAAGCTTCCAGTGCAACCACAATACATATGGGCTCTGTCTTGGCTTAGTACTTAGTGGGAAACCTCACCGGGGTACCAACATTTGGAGGTTCTTGGCACGGTTGGATCCAGCTGGTAGAGGGGCTACTAAGGGAAGGCTTCGCCATGGTCTTGTCTGTAAAAGGACTTGATCGTGGATTGTGGGGAAAGTGCACAACCTCTCGAGAGTATTGCAATCTGATCAATCAGCCAAGTTCATGGAAAAGAACACTTTGAGCATCTGAAGGACGGAGCCTCTGAAAGATCTTCCTCTCTCTTTCCAAACTTAAAGTTTTTATAAAACCTCAGGGCGTGAGTAATATCGCCAATGGGTGGGATCTTGGGAACTTGGTGAGTAATATCCAAGTGTTAGGTTGTTTGGGCACTTGGTGAGTAATATCCTCGTGTTCCATTCGACTCTATATTACTTAAACAATGTTTACAAAGTAGGGTAAAATTCTCCCTCTTTTCTTCTTACTTAGAGAAAATTGCCTTTATGCAAATGAACCCCAAAGCCTACTCCTAGCCTTGCATGTAGAGTTAGTCTTATTCTTTCCTTGGTGTAATTTTCCAATACATTCAAAGTATTGACCAACTCGTTTGGCTGCACGTTTCATGTGCAGAAATTTGGAGATCGTTGAAAGGTGCGCTAGGATCGCGGGTCTTCACTCAACCTGCCCGTGGCATTGATGGGACTCCAAGTTGTATTTATTTCGCTTCTGTTGTAATAATGTAAACTCTGGATTATTCGATTCATGTAATAAAGACTTGTGTTTTACATGATATTCATCGACTGTGAGTGCTAGCTAATGATCCAGGGACTAGAATGTTAATCACAGGGACTTAGGATCTCTATCGATCCGAGGTCATCACAGTGTTGTTTTCATAAACCACATGGATCCATTAGAGTTCATTGCATGTGTGTTCTTTTCATAAACCACATGGATCCAATAGAGTTCATTGCATGTGTGTTCTTTTCATAAACCACATGGATCCACTAAAGTTCATTGCATGTGTGTTATTTTAATAAACCACATGGATCACCTAGATGTCATTGCATGTGTGTTATTTTCATAAACCACATGGATCCTCTAGATGCAATTGGATGTGTGTTCTTTTCATAAACCACATGGATCCACTAGAGTTTATTGCATGTGTGTTCTATTCCTAAACCACATGGATCCACTAGATGCCATTGCATGTGTGTTGTTTTCGTAAACCACATGGATCCAATAGATTTCATTGCATGTGTGTTCTTTTCATAAACCACATGGATCCACTAGATGCCATTTCATGTGTGTTCTTTTCATAAACCACATGAATCCACTAGAGTTTACTGCATGTGTGTTATTTTCATAAACCACATGGACCCACTAGAGTTCATTGCATGTGTGTTCTTTTCATAAACCACATGCATCCACTAGATGCCATTGCATATGTGTTCTTTTCATAAACCACAGGGATCCACTAGAGGTCATTGCATGTGTGTTCTTTTCATAAACCACATGGATTCACTAGAGTTCATTGCATGTGTGTTTTATTCCTAAACCACATAGATCCACTAGATGTCATTGGATGTGTGTGTATCAGTGTGCATCATTGTGGTTTTAGGAAAAGAACACATGCAATGATGCCACTCCAGCATGTGGTGTCGAACCATGTCCAGGAACCCTAGCAGCTGCTGACTCGTGTATTAACGAGCTTGTTGGGGAACCCCAAGAGGAAGGTATGATGAGCACAGCAGTAAGTTTCCCTCAGTTATGAAACCAAGGTTATCAATCTAGTAGGATCAAGGAAACACCCCAAAGGTGTAGCTAGCTGAACGTTGGCAGGGCGCACTACTGGTGCCAGCATCAACGTGGAGACCTGCACAACACAACCACAAAACTCTATCCCAAACTGGCGATGAGGTTGTCAATCTCACCGGTTTTGCTGAAAACAAAGGATTAAACGTATCGAATGGAAGGAAGTAATAGTTTGCAGAAAGTAAACACAAAGCAGTAAACAATTTGTAGATTGTATGTAAAAGAAAGGACCGGGATCCATAGTTCACTAGAGGTGGCTCTCCTTAAGATAGATAACATGCTGGTGAACAAATTACAGCGGGGCAATTGACAAACATCGAGAAAGCAATACATGCATATACTAATCATCTTGACTCCTTTGAGACTTGATTGGGCATTACAACATTATACATAGATCGCCATCCAACTGCATCTATGACTAATAATCCACCTTCAGATAATCATCTGAACCCCCTCCAGTATTAAGTTGCAAGCAACAGATTATTGCTTTACGAATTGCGTGTAAAGTAAACAATACGATTGTTCTATGAACAAAGGATTGTTGTTTTCTCCCTAGTAGCAACAACACATCTAGTACCTTAGAGATTTCTATCACTTCCCCATATTACCATAGGCATGAACCCACTATCGAGCATAAATACTAACTCTTGGAGTTGCTAGCATCTACTTGGCCAAGATAGCTACTAACAATGGAAAGCATGCAAGATCACAAATAACAAAGACATGATAGAATCAATAATTAATCTGAAATAGCATCTCAATATCCATCGGATCCCCGCAAACACAACATGCAGAATTACAAATAGATGATCTTGATCATGAACGGAGCTCACAAGATCTAGACATGAAAGCACAAAGGAGGAGAACCAGCCATCTAGCTACTACATGGACCCGTAGTCTAGAGATGAACTACTCACGCATCACACTGGAGGCTTGCATGATGATGAAGAAGGCCTCCAGGGTGAATTCCCCTCTCTGGAAGGGTGCCGGGAAGAGCTTCAGATCCCTCTCGATCTAGGGATGGAGATGACGGTGGCTATAGACTCTTTCGTGGATTTTTGATTGGGTACTTAGGGTTTTGGTCCCGAGGGCAATACATAGGCGGAAGGAGAGGCCGAGGGGTCTTTGGGGTGGCCGGACCACCTAGCCATGAGCCGGGCCTGGCCGCGTGGCCAGGTGGTGTGGCCGGCCCCCAGCCCTTCTTCGTCTCGTATTCTGGCACCAGATGTCTTTCGGAAAATAGGCACTTTGCCTTTTGTCCCGTCCAATTCCGAGAATATTCATTTTCTAACTTTCCTGGAACCAAAAACAGCAGAAAACATGCAGCTGGCACTATGGCTCTTGTTAATAGGTTAGTCCAAGAAATCATATGAAAAGTACTCCAAAGTGTGGACAAAACACAAGAAAGTAGATAAAACCAAGCATGGAACATCAAAAATTATAGAGACATTTGCAATGTATCAGCAGCATACTGGGATTCACCTGCAGCATGCATTGTACCACCAGCTTGAAAGATGTTGCATCACCACACCCACTGGGATGTGTGTGTATCAGTGTGCATCACTGTGGTTTTTGGAAAATAACACATGCAACGATGCAACTCTAGCATGTGTTGTCCAACCATGTCCAGGAACCCTAGCACCATGCTGGGATTGAGCTCCAGCATGCATTGTACCACCACCTTGAAATTTGCTGCATCACCACACCCACTTGGATGTATGTGTGTATCAATGTGGTTTTGGAAAAGAACACATGCAGTGATGCCACTCCAGCATATGTGTTCTTTTCATAAACCACATGGATCCACTAGAATTCATTGAATGTGTGTTATTTTCATAAACCACATGGATCCACTAGAGTTCATTGCATGTGTGATCTATTCCTCAACTGCATGGATCCACTAGATGCCATTGGATGTGTGTTATTTCATAAACCACATGGATCCACTAGAATTCATTGCGTGTGTGTTCTTTTCATAAACCACATGGATCCACTAGATGCCATTGCATGTGTGTTATTTTAATAAGCCACATGGATCCACTAGAGTTCATTGCATGTGTGTTCTTTTCATAAACCACATGGATCCACTAGATGTCATTGCATGCGTGTTCTTTTCATAAACCACATGGATCCACTAGAGTTCATTGCTTGTGTGTTCTTTTCATAAACCACATGGATCCACTAGAGTTCATTGCATGTATGTTCTTTTCATAAACCACATGGATCCACTAGATGTCATTGCATGTGTGTTCTACTCCTAAACCACATGGATCCACTAGATGTCATTGCATGTGTGTTCTTTTCATAAACCACATGGATCCACTAGAGTTCATTGCATGTGTGTTCTTTTCATAAACCACATGGATCCACTAGAGTTCATTGCATGTGTGTTCTTTTCATAAACCACATGGATCCACTAGATGCCATTGCATGTGTATTATTTTGATAAACCACATGGATCCACTAGAGTTCATTGCATGTGTGTTCTTTTCATAAACCACATGGATATACTAGAGTTCATTGCATGTGTGTTCTATTCATAAACCACATGGATCCACTAGATGTCATTGGATGTGTGTGTGTATCAGTGTGCATCATTGTGGTTTTAGGAAAAGAACACATGCAATGATGCCACTCCAGCATGTGGTGTCCAACCATGTCCAGGAACCCTAGCAGCATGCTAGGATTCACCTACAGCATACATAGTACCACCAGCTTGAAAGATGATGCATCACCACACCCACTTGGATGCGTGTATGTATCAGTGCGCATAACTTTGGTTTTTCGAAAATAACACATGTAGTGATGCCACTCCATCATGTGTTGTCCAACCAATTTTAGGAACCCTGGCAGCATGCTGGGATGCAACTTTAGCATGCATTCTACCACCAGCTTGAAAGTTGCAACATCACCACACCCACTTGCATGTCTGTGTGTATCAGTGTGGTTTTGGAAAAGAACACATGCAGTGATGCCACTCCAGCATGTGTGTTCTTTTCATAAACCACATGGATCCACTAGATTTCATTGCATGTGTGTTCTTTTCATAAACTACATGGATCCACTAGAGTTCATTGCATGTGTCTTCTATTCGCAAACCACATGGATCCACTAGATGCCATTGGTTGTGTGTTCTTTTCATAAACCACATGGATCCACTAGATTTCATTGCATGTGTGTTCTTTTCATAAACCACATGGATCCACTAGATGTCATTACATGTGTGTTCTTTTCATAAACCACATAGATCCACTAGAGTTTATTGCATGTGTGTTATTTTCATAAACCACATGGATCTACTAGATGTCATTGCATGTGTGTTCTTTATATAAACCTGCTAGATCCACTACAGTTCATTGCATGTGTGTTATTTTCATAAACGACATGGATCCACTTGAGTTCATTGCATGTGTGTTATTTTCATAATCCACAGGGATTCACTAGAGTTCATTGCATGTGTGGTCTTTTCATAAACCACATGGATCCACTAGATGTCATCGCATCTGTGTTATTATCATAAACCACATGGATCCACTAGATGCCATTGCATGTGTGTTCTTTACATAAACCACGTGGATCCACTAGAGTTCATTGCATGTGTGTTATTTTCATAAACAGGGATTCACCTGCAACATGCATTGTACCACCAGCTTGAAATATGTTGCATCACCACACCCACTTGGATGTGTGTGTATCAGTGTGCATCATTGTGGTTTTGTAAAAGAACACATACAGTGATGCCACTCCAGCATGTGTTGTCCAACCATGTCTAGAAACGATAGCACCATATTGGGATTCAACTACAGCATGCATTCTACCAACAGCTTGAAAGTTCCTACATCACCACACCCTCTTGGATGTCTGTGTATATAAGTGTGGTTTTGGAAAAGAACACATGCAGTGATGCCATTCCAGCATGTGTGTTCTTTTCATAAACCACATGGATCCACTAGAGTTCATTGCATGTGTGCTCTTTTCATAAAATACATGGATCCACTAGAGTTCATTGCCTGTGTGTTCTATTCCTAAACCACATGGATCCACTAGATGCCAGTGGATGTGTGTTCTTTTCATAAACCACATGGATCCACTATAATTCATTGCATGTGTGTTATTTTCATAAACCACATGGATCCACTAGATGTCATTACATGTGTGTGCTTTTCATAAACCACATGGACCCACTAGAGTTCATTGCATGCGTGTTCTTTTCATAAACCACATGGATCCACAAGATTTCAATGCATGTGTGTTCTTTATATAAACCACCTAGATCCTCTAGAGTTCATTGCATGTGTGTTATTTTCATAAACGAAATGGATCCACTAGAGTTCATTGCATGTGTGTTCTTTTCATAAACCACATGGATCCACTAGAGTTCATTGCATGTGTGGTCTTTTCATAAACCACGTGGATCCACTAGATCTCATTGCATGTGTGTTCTTATCATAAACCACATGGATCCACTAGATGCCATTGCATGTGTGTTCTTTTCATTAACCACATGGATTCACTAGAGTTCATTGCATGTGTGTTCTATTCCTAAAACACATGGATTGTAGGGGTTACGCGTATGAAAACAATAAATTTTAATCTACGCCCCTTGAACCCCTGAAGCTGCCAGGACCTATCTATTAGTAATACAGTAACGGGAGGGCTTTTCGGGAACTTACCCTTGAAGACCGAAAAGCGTTGTCAACGCTCAGGAGAGCGTGGTTGATGTAGACGAGCCGAAGCCGACCTCAAGGTCGTGATGAAGTCCTTGCGCTCCTCTGGCTCCAATGAATTGAGTGCCTCAAGTGTGACACCTCGCGGGGAGTTACACATGTCCGGTGCCTGACGATGACTCCCACTTCCCCGTTCCAGCCTATGGAAGTAGAGCTCCGGATCCGAATCCCAAGTGCAGCGCTCACAGTGAAGATGTCTCTCGCTCGCGCAGTCCAGAGTTGGGACCACGGTCACGAGAGAGAGAGGGGGGGAGAGAGAAAATATCAATTAGAGGTCCTCCCAAAAGTGGGGAGACCTTTATTGATTATTGGTGTATTTAAATTGGCCAAATACCCCCACTATATATAGGGGGAGGGCAGGTACTACCTCCCTCAAAGTCCCGGGGTGGGACTAAAGGAGAGGAGGGGGGAGGGGTGGACGCCGGCAACCCTAGTGGGCCCCGCGCAGGGGGGGGGGGCTAGGCCCAGCCGGCCTCCCCCTTGCCCCTTCTTCCTCTCTCCTTTCCCCTAATGGGCCCTCTCCCTCCGAAATTGGCCCATTAAGCCTTTGACCATTAAAATTGATTTTCTCTTTATTTAAATAATTATGAATATGATTAAATCAACATTTAACATTCATTCACACATTATTCAAACTCCGTGGCTATGGAACACCTTCCACCTCCACTCCGGACATCCTCCGGACTTACCGAAACCCTTCCAGTTTTCTCCCTACTCTTCTTCGGTGATTCCACCGATCCTATAAACACTCTCTAAGCATCATCAAGCCCTTAAGAATGACATCCCACAGTTCGAGAACACTCCAGACATGGTCGGGACACTCCCGCACCAATGATCGATAGAGGGACCTGGATGGCCATGTGACCCCTATGTGTTCCACGAAGATCTTTCGTCGTTTGAACCGGGACAGTCGTGTCTTATTCCCTTTGTCACTTGATACTTGCATTGCCCGAGATATGATTAATGGCATCACCATGTCGTGTTCAATCTCGTTACTGAACAATGCTACTTGACTCGTTCCGACAAGTGATATCCCTGTGATCGAATCACACGCTGTGCAGCTATTGGATATAACTTCTCCGAGTGGGCCCTTGAGTATCTTCCCGTCACATGGACGGACAAATCCCGCTCTTGACATATATTGCCTCAACGGTTTCCTCCGAGTACCTAAACACACCTTTATAACCACTGTATTACCAAGTGGCGCTTGATGCTATCAAAGCACTCTCGAGAGACAGTGATTGATATAGCCTCACGGTCTAAGGAATAGTCCACGAGGATCCATTTCTAATCATCGTAACTTGAACTTCGTGACATGATCGGGTCATGATGTTTAGGTTGGGTATTGGTTCATCATCTCATTCTCAGAACGAGATGACCTCATTTCCAACTAGCATAAATGCCACATGATCAGGAAACATGATCATCTGTTGACCAATGAACTAGTGACTAGAGTTTCTCTAGGAACCCCTGGTTGTTTGTATATCACACGTGTATTGATGTTTCCACTCAATACAGTTATAGCATGATATAAAACTTAATCATAGACTATATGAAATATGATAATAGCCCTTACTACTATTTGTCTCTAGAGCATATTTCCAACAGTCTCCCACTTGCACTAGAGTACAAATACACTAGCTGCATTTGTTCCCAATCATTGGCACCATATATCTAGTACCCTGAACATGCTTGCTCATGGAAGAGGTTGAGTCTTGGGTCTGTACTCTACAGTCCCAAATCCTTTGCAACTTACTAATGTCACCTTGATTGACATTAATACTTTATCATCTTATGATAGCATTCGTGCGTATGCATCGTTTCTATGGCAACAGAACGAGGCCAGATTCCAGGAGCCTACAGTGATGTTAGATCAACCTCGAGGGCTTTCTCATGGGCACTGTGCCCTGGGACACATCATTCTACGTTAAAAGCGAACTAGCCCCACCATAACATTATACAACACTTTAGATGGTACCCTTATCTATTATTATAAATGTATTCATCGAAACACTAGTGCACTTTATGGATTTGGAAAACATGTCTACATTTCTCTATCAGACACCGCGGAAAAAAACTTAGCTCAACATTCTGTGATTCAAACTTAATCACTTTTAAATGTTCCTTATTGGATCACATATTATCTTAAGTTATCATCATGGTTTTCTAAGATAGAACCTATGTCTTAACATAGTGGATGATGATCATCCTTTTGTTTCTTTTAACCATTAATGTTAAACTTAATACTATTCCTAATTTGAGTTATTAAGGATCAGTTCCTTAATTAACTTCTATTCTAAAACCCCTTTCAGAATCCCTTAAGGAATACTACATAATTCTTAATACACTTATTGTCAACTTCTACATCTTATAAATCATTATTTATAAGTATTTGCGCTTTCATTCTTAACATACTTAAGAATTACTCCTATAAGATCCCACTCAAAATATGTCAATCACATATTGTTTCAGGAAGACTTTCATAGCTCCCACTCAATTTTATGCAAATTGCACATCCACTCACTATTTTGAACAACTTCAAAATCCTTTGATCAAATATCAAACTTGGAGATTTTATTATGAGATACTAGTACTTTACTAGTTTTAAATCCACTAGACATTTAGCACACATGAATCAAATTCATTTGAATTTGTCCAATACTTGACAAATTGTTCTTTTGTCATTCACCCCCTTTTCCACTATGGCTTTGCAGTCATTTGGGAAAATTCCAAGTAACACATTTTACTTGGGATATTCGGCAACGAATTTCTTTCTAATCTCAAGGGAAGTTTGCTTCTAGGAGTTCTCATAATTTTAGTTTACCATTATTTCCTTTGTAGTTCGTAGGTATGTCACATTCCAAGACTCATGACAATTGATTCGCAAGTGTCTCCATACTAGATATGGATTTACATTTTGAATCCTACTTTATGTAGTGAAAACACTAGTGGAGAAAACACAATGATCAATATCATTGATTCTTTCCTTCTGTGAAGAGAGTTGTTCAGGAAAATTGTCTGTTGCGCTTCGCAACACTCTGATGTAGGGTTTTGAATCCTCATCGTGTTTTTCACTATCTTCCATTTGCTCCATAATCGAGAAACAACACTAAAAGTGAGCTTTCTCAAGAATGTACCAAAATCCAAGCACTACGAATCTTACTTTCCTTTTGGTTTCAGCTATGGGTTTTGTATTCAAAGTTTCCAATGAATATGCTACAAGGACTTATTCGCTATTGTTTTGGTTATATCGAATAACCCCAAAACTTTCACGAATTCAAATGGTTCACTACCTTCTAATTGAGTGCTAATTATTTCTAAGCTAATGGTCTCTACATCTACACTACAAAGATTTATTTGGTGCCTTCTATCCAACCCCTTTGATATCTAATATCACATTGTGATGCTTTGCATTTTGACGTTTCAAAACGCTTTGCATTCCACAATTTCTTTTATGCCATTCTTATAAATTTGAATTTCATTACTATTGATCAAATCATAGTAATTGGATTCTCTTTTATATTTATACCCCTTTTATTGATGAAACACTTTGATCAAATCAAATAGTTTCATATTTATGTTTCCTTTGGTAAACTACTTTACACATATAAACAATCATATAATGATAATTATCATTTTCGTTAAAACATAATACATCGAATATGTATTAACTTTTAACAATTCTTTAAACAGTTTGTATTCAAGTAATACATGGTGTTCAAGTTATCTTGCCGAACTTAGGCATGATTTATATGTGATAAGAAATCGAATGACTTTCACATATTATCACATAACTTTGAATTTAAACAATGGTTTTCATTCTGTAATGAAATATCATTTAAATCGGGTATTTTAAACAAGGCATTTTTAATTTTTTACAAATGTTCATGCATTATCAATTAGTTTCAAACAACAAGGATAATTCACACATAATCAAACAAGATATGAACACAAATAGAAATCATTCATAAAAGTGGAACAACTGTTTGTGACAAACTCATATGAATAACCGTCTCACAAAGTGTGAGACACGCTAAAGAAGTTCACAATCTCTTGATTACAATAATCATCCTAAAACATAAACTAAATGATAAATGTCGAGGGAGAGTGTCACCGGCCGTCATCATCATGCTCGCCATCAACACGCAACGTCACCTCCTCTCCAGCAAGCACCTCTCATGCAGAAGGACCTGTTTTCAGTAAAACAGAACAAGTATCAGATATACTTAACACTACAAATGTGTTTGCAAGATTATAACATTTATAAAACTGTATATCAAATATATACCTTTGTCATCGATGACCTCTCTGGTGATTAGTTCGACCTTTACGTTCCTGAAACATAATATGAACTCATGGAAATCCAATGCTTCCATATCACCACTCACGATGCTATTCCGGACATGTCCTTTGTGGCTAGGAGGTAACGACCGAACCAGTACGTCTATCGCAAATGGATCAGCCATCCAATAATCCACGAAGTGAACCTGTCTTGTGTGTGCATCAAGCATGCGCTCCAAGTGACCCTTCAGACATGTATGTTCCTCCATCTGTATGGAAAGGAACTCTCCAAGCAGCTCGTGCTTCCACATGCGCACATGGCCTATGAACTCTGCTCTCAGCTGATCCACCATCGAATATGGATCAAGATCACCCATGAGCATATGTAGTTCATCCACCATCCCGTAACGCATTATTATCTGAATGTAGGTGGACATCTCCTGACGATAGTAGCGGTCTGCTAGCTCTTGTGGGGTCTCATAGTAATCTGGCTCAGTCAAATCCAACATGCGGCGTATGTAGTCTACCACATGATTCCTAGTAAGGAGATCATTCAGGCGCACAAGCCAACTAGGGAAGTTGGATCCATCAAGTCTAAGTTTCTCACTCTTTACCCAATCCTCAATGACAAAGTAAGCTTCACGGTGAGCCATCTACATTTATAATTGCAAAAGGAATTTAGACTAAGTTTATAATTAAATGAGTTAATAATAACTCCATCAGAAACACCTATCCCCAAAAGGGTTCCTAGTGATAACACGACCCCTATCAGCCACATATCTCCCGATCGTCATGGCCATCAATGTGGGTTCAAGGGTGGACGCTAAACGTCGGTCACATCATTCATGCGGCTCATGCTCGATCTTTTGACCATCCGCGTTTCGAGGCCATGTATGCACATGCTAGGGTCGCCAACTCAACCTTAGTGTATTCACTGTGCAACATGGCTTACACCCACTGTATGCGAACGTAGATATGTCTGACACCTAGGCCTGTAACCCTAGATCGCCTCATACCGAAGAACTTTCTTGGTGGTGCACACTAAGGGGGAACACAATCGTTGGTAATTTTAACAGGGCTCATCTTATTAGGCTACCATCGAGTATCTAATACTAGCACACAATAAGACATACAAACAATAACCTTGAATGTAAATGCTATGTGATGGTCCTTCACGTCGTGATCTCTATCCGCCGTCACCGGGTTCCGGCATCGTAGACACCAGGGTACCGGTGTCATTCCGGCGTGGTAGTCCGTCACCTTCATGACTATCTACTACTACGTAACAAAAGGTAATCAATTTACCTTTGCCACAACCATATCACAAAGCAACGGGCAAAACAAAGTTAGACGCCTCTACTTTATCTTTGCATGTTTTACGTGGCTGAATGTGCTTTCGCACAAGAACCGTTCTTACCTACGAACTTCCAGCACAACGTTGATCAAGTAGTTGTCTCTACTACACCCCTTTCGGGACCCTCCGTTGCAAATGGTATACCAACTAATGCGACAGAGATAGACACCCCCCTAAGCCACTTTATACGGTACAAGCCGTATGTCAAGCATGGACCAGTATCGCGAATGAACACGTAAAGTTGGTTGGGGGCCGCTTCATCAAGCATTACTGTGGTATACACAAGTACACGTGGGAGGGTAACAACTAGAAGATCAACGCCCACACGCTACATCTCGTGTGTTCTACCCGTACTAGTATTACTACGCATAGATCTAGCTCTGATACCACTGTAGGGGTTACGCGTATGAAAACAATAAATTTTACTCTACGCCCCCTGAACCCATGAAGCTGCCAGGACCTATCTATTAGTAATACAGTAACAAGAGGGTCTTTTTGCTAACTTACCCTTGAAGACCAAAAAGCGTTGTCAACGCTCAGGAGAGCGTTGTTGATGTAGACGAGCTGAAGCCGACCTCAAGGTCGTGATGAAGTCCTTGCGCTCCTCTGGCTCCAACGACTTGAGTGCCTCAAGTGTGACATCTCGCGGGGAGTTACACACGTCCGGTTCCTGACGATGACTCTCGCTTCCCGGATCCAGCAGTAGTTGCGGAAGTAGAGCTCCCGGATCCGAATCCTGCAGCGCGACGGCGCTCCACGGTGAAGATGTCTCTCGCTCGCGTAGTCCAGACTTGGGACCACAGTCACGAGAGAGAGGGGGAGAGAGAAAATATCAATTAGAGGTGCTCCCAAAAGTGGGGAGACCCTTATTGATTATTGGTGTATTTAAATTGTCCAAATACCCCCACTATATATAGGGGGAGGGGAGGTACTACCTCCCTCAAAGTCCCGGGGTGGGACTAAAGGAGAGGAGGGGGGAGGGGTGGCCGCCAACCACCCTAGTGGGCCCCATGCGGGGAGGGGGGCCTAGGCCCAGCCAACCTCCCCCTTGCCCCTTCTCCCTCTCTCCTTTCCCCTAATGGGCCCTCTCCCTCCAGAATTGGCCCATTAGGCCTTTGACCATTAAAATTGATTTTCTCTTTATTTAAATGATTATGAATAAATTATTAAATCAACATTTAACATTCATTCACACATTATTCAAACTCCGTGGCTATGGAACACCTTCCACCTCTACTCCGGACATCCTCCGGACTTTCAAAACCCTTCGGTTTCTCCCTACTCTTCTTCGGTGATTCCACTGATCCTATAAACACTCTCTAAGCATCATCAAGCCCTTAAGCGTGATACCCCACGGTTCGAGAACACTCTAGACATGGTCGGGACACTCCCGCACCAATGATCGACAGAGGGACCTGGATGGCCATGTGACCCCTGTGCGTTCCACGAAGATCTTTCGTCGTTTGAACCGGGATAGTCGTGTCTTATTCCCTTTGTCACTCGATACTTGCATTGCCCGAGATCTGATCAATGACATCACCATGTCGTGTTCAATCTCGTTACTGAACAATGCTACTTGACTCGTTCCGACAAGTGATATCCCTGTGATCGAATCACACGCTGTGCAGCTATTGGATATAACTTCTTCGAGTGGGCCCTTGAGTATCTTCCCGTCACATGGACGGACAAATCCCGCTCTTAATATATATTGCCTCAACGTTTTCCTCCGAGTATTTGAACACACCTTTATAACCACTGTATTACCAAGTGGCGCTTGATGCTATCAAAGCACTCTCGGGAGACAGTGATTGATATAGCCTCACGGTCAAAGGAATAGTCCACGAGGATCCATTTCTAATCATCATAACTTGAACTTCGTGACATGATCGGGTCACGATGTTTAGGTTGGGTATTGGTTCATCATCTCATTCTCAGAACGAGATGACCTCATTTCCAACTGGCATAAATGCCACATGATCAGGAAATATGATCATCCGTTGACCAATGAACCAATGACTAGAGTTTCATTGGAAACCCCAGGTTGTTTGTATATCACACGTGTATTGATGTTTCCATTCAATATAGTTATAGCATGATATAAAACTTAATCATAAACTATATGAAATATGATAATAGTCCTTACTACTATTTGTCTCTAGGGCATATTTCCAAGATGGATCCACTAGATGCCATTGCATGTGTGTTCTTTTCATAAACCACTTTGATCCACTAGAGTTCATTGCATGTGAGTTCTTTTCATAAACCACATGGATCCACTAGAGTTCATTGCATGTGTGTTCTTTTCATAAACCACATGGATCCACTAGATTTCATTGCATGTGTGTTATTTTCATAAATCACATGGATCCATTAGAGTTCATTGTTCTTTTCATAAACCACATGGATCCACTAGAGTTCATTGCATGTGTGTTCTATTCCTAAACCACATGCATCCACTAGATGTCATTGGATGTATGTGTGTGTATCAGTGGGTATCATTGTGGTTTTAGGAATAGAACACATGCAATGATGCCACTCCAGCATGTGTGTTCTTTTCATAAACCACATGGATCCAATAGAGTTCATTGCATGTGTCTTGTTTTCATAAACTACATGGATCCACTAGAGTTCATTGCATGTGTGTTCTATTCCCAAACCACATGGATCCACTAGATGCCATTGGAGGCGTGTTCTTTTCATAAACCACATGGATCCACTAGATTTCATTGCATGTGTGTTCTTTTCATAAACCACATGAATCCACTAGATGTCATTGCATGTGTGTTCTTTTCATAAACCACATGGATCCACTAGAGTTTATTGCATGTGTGTTATTTTCATAAACCACATGGATCTACTAGATGTCATTGCATGTGTGTTCTTTATATATACCACCTAGATCCACTACAGTTTATTGCATGTGCGTTATTTTCATAAACGACATGGATCCACTAGAGTTCATTGCATGTGTGTTCTTTTCATAAACCATATGGATCCCCTAGAGTTCATTGGATGTGTGGTCTTTTCATAAACCACATGGATCCACTAGATGTCATTGCATCTGTGTTATTATCATAAACCACATGGATCCACTAGATGCCATTGCATGTGTGTTCTTTTCATAAACCATGTGGATTCACTAGAGTTCATTGTATGTGTGTGCTATTCCTAAAACACATGGATCCACTAGATTCCATTGCATGTGTGTTCTTTTCATAAACCACATGGATCCACTAGAGTTCATTGCATGTGTGTTCTTTTCATAAACCACATGGATCCACTAGAGTTCATTGCATGTGTGTTCTTTTCATAAACCACATGGATCCAATAGAAACCATTGCATGTGTGTTCTATGCCTAAACCACATGGATCCACTAGATCTCATTCCATGTGTGTTCTTTTCATAAACCACATGGATCCACTAGAGTTCATTGCATATGTGTTCTTTTCATAAAGCACATGGATCCACTAGATTTCATTGCATGTGTGTTATTTTCATAAACCACATGGATCCACTAGAGTTCATTGCATGTGTGTTCTTTTCATAAACCACATGGATCCACTAGAGTTCATTGCATGTGTGTTCTATTACTAAACCACATGGATCCACTAGATGTCATTGGATGTGTGTGTGCATCAGTGTGCATCATTGTGGTTTTAGGAAAAAACACATGCAATGATGCCACTCTAGCATGTGGTGTCCAACCATGTCCAGGAACCCTAGCAGCATGCTGGGATTCACCTGCAGCATGCATTGTACCACCAGCTTGAAAGATGATGCAACACCACACCCACTTGGATGTATGTGTGCATCATTTTGGTTATTCGAAAATAACACATGAAGTGTTGCCACTCTAGCATGTGTTGTCCAACCATGTGTAGGAACCCTAGCAGCATGCTGGGATGCAACTTTAGCATGCATTATACCACCAGCCTGAAAGTTGCAACATCACCACACCCACTTGGATGTCTGTGTGTATCAGTGTGGTTTTGGAAAAGAACACATGTAGTGATGCCACTCTAGCATGTGTGTTCTTTTCATAAACCACATGGATCCACTAGATGCCATTGCATGTGTGTTCTTTTCATAAACCACATGGATCCACTAGAGTTCATTGCATGTGTGTTATATTCCTAAACCACTTGGATGCACTAGTTGTCATTGGATGTGTGTGTCTATCAGTGTGCATCCTTGTGGTTTTAGGAAAAGAACACATGCAATGATGTCACTCCATCATGTGTTGTCCAACCATGTCTAGGAACCCTAGCAGCATGCATTCTACCACCAGCTTGAAAGTTGCAACATCACCACTCCCACTTGGATGTATGTGTGTATTAGTGTGGTTTTAGAAAAGAACACATGCAGTGATTCCACTCCAGGATGTGTGTTCTCTTTATAAACCACATGGATCCACTAGATCCCATTGCATGTTTGTTCTTTTCATAAACCACATGGATCCACTAGAGTTCATTGGATGTGTGTTTTATTCCTAAACCACATGGATCCACTAGATGTCATTGGATGTGTGTGTGTGTTTGTATCAGTGTGCATCTTTGTGGTTTTATGAAAATAACACATGCAATGATGCCACTCCATCATGTGGTGTCCAACCATGTCTAGGAACCCTAGCAGCATGCTGGGATTCAGCTGTAGCATGCATTGTACCACTAGCATGAAAGATGCTGCATCACCACACCAACTTGGATGTGTGTGTGTGTGTGTGTGTGAGTGTGCATCATTTTGGTTTTTGGAAAAGAACACATGCAGTGATGCCACTCTTGCTTGTGTTGTCCAACAATGACCAGGAACCCTAGCACCATGCTGGGATTCAACTGCAGCATGCAATCTACCACCGGCTTGAAAGTTGCTACATCACCACTTCCACTTGGATGTCTGTGTATATCAGTGTGGTTTTGTAAAAGAACACATGCAGTGATGCCACTCCAGCATGTGTGTTCTTTTTGTAAACCACATGGATCCACTAGAGTTCATTGCATGTGTGTTCTTTTAATAAACCACATGGATCAACTAGATGTCATTGCATGTGTGTTCTTTTCATAAACCACATGGATCCTCTAGATGCCATTGCATGTGTGTTCTTTTCATAAACCACATGGATCCACTAGAGTTCATTGCATATGCGTTCTATTCCTAAACCACATGGATCCACTAGATGCCATTGCATGTGTGTTGTTTTCGTAAACCACATGGATCCACTAGAGTCCATTGCATGTGTGTTCTTTTCATAAACCACATGGATCCACTAGATGTCATTGCATGTGTTTTCTTTTCATAAACCACATGAATCCACTAGAGTTCATTGCATGTGTGTTATTTTCATAAACCACATGGATCCACTAGAGTTTATTACATGTGTGTTCTTTTCATAAATACATGGATCCACTAGATGCCATTGCACATGTGTTCTTTTCATAAACCATAGGGATCCATTAGAGTTTATTGCATGTGTGTTCTTTTCATAAACCACATGGATCCACTAGTGTTCATTGCATGTGTGTTATATTCCTAAACCAAATGGATCCACTAGATGTCATTGGATGTGGAGAGCGACTAGCGCGCGCGCTGCACGCCGCGAGAACGCGCGAGCGAGCTGCCATGCGTATCCGACACGTGTCGTCGCGGAATCATCCCGGGAAACTGCTCTCGCAGATGTCGCCGGTTTTTTCTCTTTTCCGTTTTTTTCTCTTTCCTTTGTTTTCTCTTTGTATGCTGTTGTCCGCTCTGCACATTAGGTATACACTTTCTCTCACTTATGTTTTTAGTGTGTTTTATTTTTCATTATTGTTTATTTTGATTTTCATCTTTTTCATTTTTCGTTTATTTTTATTATCTTTATTTTCTCTTTACGGGCAATGGAGATTTTATGGGGTGTAATGGGAGGGGTCTGGTTTGTACAACACAATGTATTGACTTTGAGCGGATTACAGTAATGCAGTGCATTTGTATATTAAGAGCAGTACACAGATGATTCAGCGCAGCAGAATGTATTGACTTTGAACGTATTACAGTAACACAGTGCTTTTATATATTAAGAGCAGTACACAGATGATTCAGCGCAGCAGAATGTATTGACTTTGAACGGATTACAGTAACGCAGTGCATTTGTATATTAAGAGTAGTACACAGATGATTCAGCGTAGCAGAATGTATTGACTTTGAACGGATTACAGTAACACAGTGCTTTTGTATATTAAGAGCAGTACACAGATGATTTAGCGCATCAGAATGTATTAACTTTGAACGGATTACAGTAACGCAGTGCATTTGTATATTAAGAGTATTACACAGATGATTCAGCGCAGCAGAATGTATTGACTTTGAACGGATTAAAGTAACACAGTGCTTTTGTATATTAAGAGCAGTACACAGATGTATTTCGGAGCGCCTTGTATTTCGGAGTGTGTGTTGCGGGCTCTGCCCATGGTATGGCGCCTTCGGCACATCAAGCATTCATATAGATATTGAAGCGCCGTGTATTTCGGAGCGCCGTGTATTTCATAGCGCCTTGTATTTCGGAGCGCCTTGTATTTTGGAGTGTGTGTTGCGGGCTCCGTCTATGGCACGGCGCCTTTGGCGCATCAAGCATTCATATAGATCTTGAAGCGCCGTGTATTTCGGAGCGCCGTGTATTTCGAAGCGCCTTGTATTTCAGAGCGTCTTGTATTTCAGAGTGTGTGTTGCGGGCTCCGCCCGTGGCATGGCGCCTTTGGCGCATCAAGCATTCATATAGATCTTGAAGCGCCGTGTATTTCGGAGTGCCGTGTATTTCGTAGCGCCTTGTATTTTTGAGTGCCTTCTATTTCGGAGTGTGTGTTGTGGGGTCCGCCCGTGGCACGGTGCCTTCGGCGCATCAAGCATTCATATAGATCTTGAAGCGCCATGTATTTCGGAGCGCCTTGTATTTCGGAGCGCCATGTATTTCGGACTGTGTGTTGCAGGCTCCGCCCGTGGCACGACGCCTTCGACGCATCAAGCATTCATATAGATCTTGAAGCGTCATGTATTTCGAAGCGCCGTGTATTTCGTAGCGCCTTGTATTTCGGAGCGCCTTCTATTTCGGAGTGTGTGTTGCGGGCTCCGCCCGTGGCACAGCGCCTTCGACGCATCAAGCATTCATATAGATCTTGAAGCGCCGTGTATTTTGGAGCGCCTTGTATTTTGGAGCGCCTTGTATTTCAGAGTGTGTGTTGCGGGCTCCGCCCGTGGCACGGCGCCTTCAGCGCATCAAGCATTCATATAGATTTTGAAGCGCCGTGTATTTCGGAGCGCCTTGTATTTCGGAGCGCCTTGTATTTCGGAGTGTGTGTTGCAGGCTCCGCCCGTGGCACGGCGCCTTCGGCGCATCAAGCATTCATATAGATGTTGAAGCGCCGTGTATTTCGGAGCACTGTGTATTTCGGAGCGCCTTGTATTTCGGAGCGCCTTGTATTTGGGAGTGTGTGTTGCGGGCTCCGCCCATGACACGGCGCCTTCGGCGCATCAAGCATTCATATAGATCTTGAAGCGCCGTGCATTTCGGAGCGCCGTGTATTTCGGAACGCCTTGTATTTCGGAGTGTGTGTTGTAGGCTCCGCCCGTGGCAGTGCACGTAGGTTAATAGAGCAGTATACCGGCTACCACATATATAATTATAGAGCAATACGCACGTTCCTATAAAGCAGTTTCTCATTCAATATATTTTAGGTTGGATGTTAACCGATGGATACGGCTAGCATAGGACGTTACGGCCTCATTCTTCCACGAAAAGAAACAAACCCTTCTTCTTTTGTCTGGAGAAAAAGAAAACAATCTATTAAATATAGATGGATTTTACTAGATCTGGTTCCTCGATCAGTCGCGTGGGTGAGGACCTAGATTTGGTGCAGGAGATTGTTTTAAGGTTAGCGTCTACAAATTCTTTGATCCGTTGCAGTATCCTCAACAAAGCTTGGTATACTACACTCAAAGAGCCTGGATTTCTTTGGTGTTATATGAAGAAAAATTCACCATCATGCCTAGGATTTCTTGTTGATTATCATTGTATGCCTGAGGTTGGTAATAGGCTATAGGAGCTTGAATATTCATCTAAAGATGAAACATCTCTAGCTATTTGTTCGAACTTAGATTCAACATATCTTCTAAGGGAATTGGTCGTCTGCTGTCGAAACGGAGCAGTCCTCATTTAGGTCTTTCCACATGGTTCTAGAGATCCTGGGTACTATGTTAATTATCCTTCTAGGTCTCCAGATTTGTTCACTTTCCTTGCCTCACCTGTTACACGAATGCCATCAATGTCGAAGAGTGATACATATCATTCATATGGGCAATTTTGTTTGATTCCAAGTGCTGCTAGATCAGGAATGACATTCTTTCGTAGAAATATATTCAATGCTTGCAAGGTTTCATATCATGGTGTTACTGCTAATACAACATCTGTAATATTTGTGCATGTCTGTATTCAGCAAAATGGTCAATGGGAGATGCATATTTCTAACCCAATTCCTGTGCCAACACCAACCACTTACCTTAGTTAGCTCGAAGGAATCCTGATAGGCAAAGACCTGTTTATGGCGTATGTTGTAGGCCTTCTTCTGTGTTACAACATATCCAGACATTTAACTTCTGTGATACAATTCCCTGAATCAGTCAGGCTGACAACAAAGGATCATAGGAATTATTGTATTTCAGAGGATAGATCATGAAACATTTTACTAGCTGCCTTTTCTAGTGATGGTATACTGACAACTTGGTTCCTTGACTACAACAATGGTCAAAATAAGTGGATCATCCAGACATTGTTAGATCTGCCTGTTGCATGCAGAACTGCTTTTGGCTAGGATATTGAAGATTTACTGGAAGGAAAGACTTGGTAGTATCTGTGAGAATTGCAATCTCCCAGTTTGTGGTGTGTTGCATGTTATAACAATGTCAGCTGATGGTCGCTATGTTCTGATGACAGTTGATTTTGATGTAGGCTTGTTCTGTGCAGACATGCTGAAGAAGACTGTATCAGTTTTATCCAAGTTATCTACACCATTAGTTGTCCGTAGTGCTTTTGCAATGTCTAAAGCCTGGCCACCTACTCTATAGTGATTGACCGAAATGCAATAAAAATTAAATATCTCTTTGTAATGTGAGTACACTAAGCCTTTTGTTGCTTCTTTTGATCTTCTAGCAGTTTATTCTGCCTCCAATTATGTACTATGTTGCTTTCTTGTAATCTTCTTGCACTGTACGCTAAATTTGGCGTCCTAGTACTGCTATTGTAATTGCTAATTGATGTAGTGCAATTTCATATTATCAGTGTACCTGCAGCATTACATAGAGCAGTATGCTAAATTTGGTGTCCTAGTCCTGGCTTCGAAAAAAACAGTGTACCTGCAGCATTACATAGAGCAGTGCAATTGTCGAACTAAAGGCAGTGCACGCAGGATAAATAGGGCAGTTCTTCGAAAGTACATAGGTGTGTATCCGTGTAGAAATCAGTTTTCTATATGACTATACGGGCAGTGCACTTAGAGTGCAGGATCGTCCCGCATTCGTTAGGGGCTAGTTTAGTTTCTAGGTTAGGCAGTGCACATGGCTGACGAAGCGCAGTGCTTCAAAAAAAAACCATTGTACCTGCAACATTACATAGAGCAGTGCAATTGTTGAACTAAAGGAAGTGCACGCAGGGTAAATAGGGCAGTTCTTCGAAAGTACATATGTGTGTATCCGTGTATAAAGCATTTTTCTATATGACTATACGGGCAGTGCACTTAGAGTACATAGGGCAGTTCTTCGAAAGTACATACGTGTGTATCCGTGTAGAAAGCAGTTTTCTATATGACTATACAAGCAGTACACTTAGAGTGCAGGGTTGTCCCGCATTCGTTAGGGGCTAGTATAATTTCTAGGTTAGGCAGTGTACGTGGCTGAGGAAGCGCAGTTTTTCGAAAAAAAACCAGTGTACCTGCAGAATTACATAGAGCAGTACAATTGTCGAACTAATGGCAGTGCACGTAGGATAAATAAGGCAGTTCTTCGAAAGTACATAGGTGTGTATCCGTGTAGAAAGCAGTTTCTATATGACTATATGAGTAGTGCACTTAGAGTGCTGGGTCATCCCACATTCGTTGGGGCTAGTATAGTTTCTAGGTTAGGCAGTGCACGTGGCTGAGGAAGCGCAATGCTTCGAAGAAAAACCAGTGTACCTGCAATATTACATAGAGCAGTGCAATTGTCGAACTAAAAGCAGTGCACGCAGGATAAATAGGGCAGTTCTTCGAAAATACATAGGTGTGTATCCGTGTAGAAAGCAGTTTTCTATATGACTATACGGGCAGTGCACTTAGAGTACATAGGGCAGTTCTTCGAAAGTACATACGTGTGTATCCGTGTAGAAAGCAGTTTTCTATATGACTATACAAGCAGTACACTTAGAGTGCAGGGTTGTCCCGCATTCGTTAGGGGCTAGTATAATTTCTAGGGTAGGCAGTGTACGTAGCTGAGGAAGCGCAGTTTTTCGAAAAAAAACCAGTATACCTGCAGAATTACATAGAGCAGTACAATTGTCGAACTAATGGTAGTGCACGTAGGATAAATAGGGCAGTTCTTCGAAAGTACATAGGTGTGTATCCGTGTAGAAAGCAGTTTCTATATGACTATATGAGCAGTGCACTTAGAGTGCAGGGTCATCCCGCATTCGTTGGGGGCTAGTATAGTTTCTAGGTTAGGCAGTGCACGTGGCTGAGGAAGCGCAGTGCTTCGAAGAAAAACCAGTGTACCTGCAACATTACATAGAGCAGTGCAATTGTCGAACTAAAAGCAGTGCACGCAGGATAAATAGGGCAGTTCTTCGAAAATACATAGGTGTGTATCCGTGTAGAAAGCAGTTTTCTATATGACTATACGGGCAGTGCACTTAGAGTGCAGGGTCGTCCCGCATTCGTTAGGGGCTAGTATAGTTTCTAGGTAAGGCAGTGCATGTGGCTGAGGAAGCGTAGTGCTTCGAACAGAAACCAGTGTACCTGTAGCATTACATAGAGCAGTGCAATTGTCGAAATAAGGGCAGTGCATGCAGGATAAATAGGGCAGATCTTCGAAAGTACATAGGTGTGTATCCGTGTAGAAAGCACTTTTCTATATGACTATACGGGCAGTGCACTTAGAGTACAGAGTCGTCCCGCATTCGTTAGGGGCTAGTATAGTTTATAGGTTAGGTAGTGCACGTGGCTGAGGAAGCGCAGTGCTTCAAACAGAAACCAGTGTACCTGCAACATTACATAGAGCAGTGCAATTGTCGAACTAAAGGCAGTGCACGCAAGATAAATAGGGCAATTCTTTGAAAGTACATAGGTGTGTATCCATATAGAAATCAGTTTTCTATATGACTATATAGGCAGTGCACTTAGAGTGCAGGGTCGTCCCGCATTCGTTAGGGGCTAGTATAGTTTCTAGGTAAGGTAGTGCATGTGGCGGAGGAAGTGTATTCCTTCAAACAGAAACCAGTGTACCTGCATCGTTACATAGAGCAGTGCAATTGTCGAAATAAGGGCAGTGCACGCAGGATAAATAGGGCAGTTCTTCGAAAGTACATAGGTGTGTATCCGTGTAGAAAGCAGTTTTCTATATAACTATACGGACAGTGCACTTAGAGTACATAGGGCAGTTCTTCGAAAGTACATAGGTGTGTAGCCATGTAGAAAGCAATTTTCTATATGACTATACGGGCAGTGCACTTAGAATACATAGGATAGTTCTTCGAAAGTACATAGGTGTGTATCCGTGTAGAAAGCAGTTTTCTATATGACTATACGGGCAGTGCACTTAGAGTGCAGGGTCGTCCCGCATTCGTTAGGGGCTAGTATAGTTTCTAGGTTAGGCAGTGCACGTGGCTGAGGAAGCGCAGTGCTTCGAACAGAAACCAGTGTACCTGCAGCATTACATAGAGCAGTGCAATTGTCGAAATAAGGGCAGTGCACGCAGGATAAATAGGGCAGTTCTTCGAAAGTACATAGGTGTGTATCCGTGTAGAAAGCAGTTTTCTATATGACTATACGGGTAGTGCACTTAGAGTGCAGGGTCGTCCCGCATTCGTTAAGGGCTAGTATAGTTTCTAGGTTAGGCAATGCACGTGGCTGAGGAAGCGCAGTGCTTCGAAAAAAACCTAGTGTACCTGCAGCATTACATAGAGTAGTACAATTGTAGAAATATGGGGCAGTGCACGCAAGATAAATAGGGCAGTTCTTTGAAAGTACATAGGTGTGTATCCATGTAGAAAGCAGTTTTCTATATGACTATATGGGCAGTGCACTTAGACTGCAGGGTCATACCGCATTCGTTAGGGGCTAGTATAGTTTATAGGTAAGGTAGTGCATGTGGCTAAGGAAGCGCAGTGCTTCGAACAGAAACCAGTGTACCTGCAGCATTACATAGAGCAGTGCAATTGTCGAAATAAGGGCAGTGCACGCAGGATAAATAGGGCAGTTCTTCGAAAGTACATAGGTGTGTATCCGTGTAGAAAGCAGTTTTCTATATGACTATACGGGCAGTGCACTTAGAGTGCAGGGTCGTCCCGCATTCGTTAGGGGCTAGTATAGTTTCTAGGTAAGGCAGTGCATGTGGCTGAGGAAGCGCAGTGCTTCGAACAGAAACCAGTGTACCTGCAGCATTACATAGAGCAGTGCAATTGTCGAACTAAAGGCAGTGCACGCAGGATAAATAGGGCAGTTCTTCGAAAGTACATAGGTGTGTATCCGTGTAGAAAGCAGTTTTCTATATGACTATACGGGCAGTGCACTTAGAGTGCAGGGTCGTACCGCATTTGTTAGGGGCTAGTATAGTTTCTAGGTTAGGCAGTGCACGTGGCTTAGAAAGCGCAGTGCGTTGAAAAAAACCCAGTGTACCTGCAGCATTACATAGAGCAGTGCAATTGTCGAACTAAAGGCAGTGCAAGTAGTCTGAGCAGTACATGGCAGTGCACGCGAGGATTAAATAGCGCAGTGCCTCATAGTAAACTAATTTTGCTAGATCAACTCACAAAGCAGTGCATATATTTAAATAATGGAAGTGCAGGAAGAGTACACGGTCGTTGCATATTAGTTTGTGTTGGTAGAAGCGCGGTGGTTCTAATCTAAACCAGTGTACACTTGTAGTGCACTGTAACTTTTAGGTAATCTAGTACACTCAGGATAAATAGGGCAGTTCTTCGAAAGTAAAGAGGTGTTCCTGCAGGATAAGCGAAAGCAGTTTTCTATATGACTACAAGTAATTTCTTTATAAGGTAGTGCATGTGGGCTAACAAGTGTAGTTAAAGTGCTTCGAAATTAAACTAGGCTGTGTGTAGCATTACAGAGAGCATGGCATATATGAATATAATCGTAGTGCAGTTATAATACACAGTCGTAGCACATTAGTTTGTTATTTCTATTGCGGTTGATGTATTACAGACTAATATTCTTGATTTGTACATAATGTAGTCCAATCGTCATCACCTTCATGTGATATTTCGGTCACACTGTATAAGACACTCTTAATTAAAAATGTATCTTATGCAGTGCACCAAAACATGACAACAGCAACGGACTGCAGAACAAATTGTGACATGCTGCAATATGCTGCACCCTGTAGAGACAAAGGTAGAAAACAAATATATTAGTTTAAGCATATGAGTTATATTTTTTGAGTGTTCAGTCATTTATTCTTACCAGGTAAAACTCGCACCTCGGTATTCAAGGTCTGGGTTTGCAAGCATGCTGATATCCCTCTCGTACAAAGGATTTCTTATACAGTGTGACCGAAATAATATACCTATTTTTAGATTTTGTAGCAGTGTTAGGTGTTTGTCTCATACACCAAGATTAGTATAAATCTATAGCATATTAACTTCTGTATATCGCTATTGTATAGTAAACTTATACATAAAGTAGTACCTTGGGTGTGTAAAACGACTTGGGCATGGCATATGCACTTGACGATATTGATTTGCTCTTGAATTGGTAGATCTCTTCCTATATGTAATTCTCTGGTTGGCTTCACCTCTAGCTGAACAATTTGATTTGTATCTAATATTTCTTGGACCTATGATTGCATCTACAAGCATGTATTTTTTCATCGACCCGCGTAGCATGCTGCAAAATGGAAGGTGACGGCTTCCGAGCTGTGTGAGACTAGGTGTGGTCGTTGTATGTCTTTATATACAATTCCTTGGTTGTTCTAGGGTTTCCGTCTAGTGGGCCTTGTTGGGCTAAACTATCAGTGTAGATGTTGCAGTTCTTTGAAAACTTGGTTTGTACATGTATCGCTTGATTTATATATTTTTCCATTGTATGGCTATACACTTATAGCAGATAATCATTATTTAATCAAATATTATTTTTTCCATTGTAATTACAATATGTTCATGTTAAATATGTATATTGTGCACTAATCAAGTCTCTAGGAGCACAATGTCTATTGTTTATATTCTGGTAATTTGATTCCACATAGAATTTATAATAGTCAGTGCGTAGTTAAAGCACCGATAATAGTATTACGAGATAACATCAGGACACAAACATTTCGTTTCAATATATTGCAAATTCTAAATAGACATAAGAGATAAACAAGTACATATTCTTAACAAACATAAGAAATAAGCAAATTATCAATCGGAGTTTGATTCCGACGACTCTGCTAATGCGTGGCTACTATGAATAATGATGTTCATGACAAACATCATTTTAGGGTTAAGCTGTGAATCTTTTTTCGCTGTAATCAATATTGCTTGTCCAACACTGAGATTTGTAGTTTCAACGAAGTTCTTCCATGCGTCTTTGTTGAATGAGAAGCGGCCATCTTTTGTTGTTTTGTACGCCATGGTGTTGACATTACCACTTGCTCCTAAGCGTACTCCAACAAGACCTTCTTTAGCAATTTCAAGTGTAGAAATTAACTTCAATGGTAGTTTCTGAGTTGCAATAGAAGGAAGACATTTTTTAGGAATAACATTATGAATGTATTAAACCAATGTGAAATAAATAAACAAATAAATAAAGTTAAATTTAGAAACACACCATATTGTGTTGTTTAATGTTTGTTTTTGTCAAACGAGTCACAAATGGCAACCCTACAAATGAATTGACCGAGGGGAAGATATCGAATAAGTAATTTTCCTCAGAATCTGTAAGGGTGCATGTCTTGGAAAAAATTGTAGAATTAAGCACTTGGATATTGCTGTTTTCATCATCACTGCTACTATTATCTGCTTCAGAATCAAAATATATCATAATGATCTTTGGACCTAGAGCTCCCAATGAAAAGAATAAGTGTGCTCCTGCGCCAATCCTGTTCTCTATGACGAACCTTGTCCAACCTGGACCGGTAATGCGAGTAATTGTGCGTTCTTTGTGGACTTCAACATAATATGTTTTTCCAAGAGCTTGGAATTCCACTCCAAGTACAGTTATGTCATTGAATATCAACCTTAGATTGCATGGTATAGTCTGTGGAATGATTTAGTGAAGGAGAGGACTATTATGTTAACAAATATTAAGAAATGGATTTATATATATTGAAACGTAGTGTATACATACGAATGAATGCTCGAACCGGCCTTCTACGAGACGAACAATGAATTTCGAGCCTAAATGTCCTAAATTTTTACCACAGTGACTGAAACAAACTTGACATGGCGCCATTTCTTCTGCAATAAAAATAGTTGTGTGTTATTAAATATCTATACATATATGAAATAATTTATAATTTCTGCCTGGAATTTTTCTTATATTTTGTAATTATGCTGCTTCTAATAATCTGATTCTGTAGATATGGTTCATTTAGACTGGAACTAATAAGTAGGGTTAATCTAGTAATTAAACTACTATTGATGTTTGTCAAATTAAACAAATGAACATTCTCATGATACCATTAAAAAAGTATAAGAACTTTAGTGTTAGTTCAACATCATATAGATATATCATGTTCTAGCTTTAACTCATACTAATGGACTCATATTTGTGAAAATCTGGACAGTATAAATCTCAGTACATTGATTTAGATCTGGAGGAATATAAGCACGCAAACATTTTTGCTAATGTTTGTATAATGTAAACGATTTGCTAAAAAATTAAACGATGTTGGTTGCTTACCGAAGACACGGGAGTGGTGAATCGATGATCTTTCGTTGAAGGCGGCGGCAGAAGTTCGGCTAGGAGTTGGTTTCTTGGCGGAGGCAGAAATAGGAACGAGCTTTAGAGGAAGTTGGAAAAGGAGTACTTAAATGGATAGGTTGTGTTGCTTCGTTTTATAGAAAGATATTATAATGCTAATTATTTCAACGAAACCCTTTGTGTACTTCCGTTTTATGCAGTTATCGGTAGATAGGATAGACAGTGCAGTAAGACGGAATGCAGTGCGCCTGGTGCACAGCAGTTTCAATATTTTGAACCGTTTGCGCAGCAGTTTCATGGATGACGTCGATGCAGTCTGTACATGATTAACAAGCAGTGCATGGTACTGTAAATTTTAGTTGCAGTTCAATACACGGTTATTTCTCTGCCTTGGCACCTTATTTTGCTTCATACTCACGGTAATTTAACTAAGCATAAGAACGCAGTGCATACCTATTTGTTAGGTGCAGTGCATCGCAGTTACAGGTGTAGTGCGCTGTAGGTGCAGTGTATTACATGGTCAGTGCACTGTCGTGGGTCCTTATCTTACACCAATCACAAAGCTTCTTTAAGAAGCATAGCACCGCAATGCATAGTTATTTCGGAGGCAGTGGGTGTCAGTATTTGTTACAGGTGCAGTGCGTGGTACTTTAAATTTTAGGTGCAGTGCACATTGCAGGGTTATTGCTCTGCCTTGGCACCTTATTTTGAACCATACGCACGGTATCTTTACGAACCATAGGAACGCAGTGCATACTTATTTATTATGTGTAGTGTATTGCAGGTATAGGTGTAGTGCGCTGCAGGTGAAGTGCATTGCACGGTCACTGCACTACCGCGACACCTTATCTTTTCCAGTTCGCAAAGCAGCTTTAAGAAGCATAGGACCGCAGTGCATATTTATGTTCGAGGCAGTGCGTATCACTATTTTTTACAAGTGCAGTGCATTGCACGGTTATTGCTCTGCCGTGGCACCTTATTTTGCATATTAGGATCGCAGGTACTATCGGCTTCATAGGTTGTGCGTGTCACTATGCATTGTAGTTGGTGTGCACTGCATGAACAATGCATTGCCGTGGCACCTTATGCTGAACGTTTCTCCCAACAACTTCAGTCGGGGACCATAATAACGCAGTGCATACGTGTTGCACAGGCAGTTTCAATTCAATGTGCATTGGGTGAGCAATGCATTGCACGGTTAGTGTCGCTTCTAAGACGTTAATCGCACACCGCATTTATAGTAATTTTACGGACCATAGTAAGGCAGTGCATACCTCCTTCACAGGCAGTTCGTTTCTGTTTGTATTGTAGGTGTAGTGTAATGCATGTTGTGGTATATTTTATTTACATCTTAAATATAAGAAATATTTTATTTACATAGATTTACTGAACAACCTAGTGTATTAATATTATTACAAGTATCAATCTAATAACCATCTTCAGTCGGGGATGTCCTTCTCATTGACAATAAGTCTGAATGCTCTCAATACTTCAGGAAGTTCATCAAGTAGATCGTTTTCTATCCCGTATATCATCTTGTAGTTAAATTCTTCTCTCATTGCGGAAGGGGAGAACTGTTCAACAATCAGGAAATCAGTATGTTTTGAACGTATGTTACCAATAGAAAAAATACGAAGCAGATTATATTATAACATAAACAACGCGACTTACCTCTTTTTGGTTGCATTTTATCATGTCTCCATTGTACCACTGCATACTTCTTAGGATCGAGTAAGCACACTCATTCTCTGTTTGCTTTGGACACCTAGGGAACTTTGCTTCGTTGAACTTCTCTGCAAATTCTGGAAAATTGTGACTAGGATATGCCGCTTTAAGAAGTTCATCTATTCTTTTAAGTTGTTTTCATGAAATGCAACAATTATTGATCAGTATTCTAAATAGTGCAGTTGGAATATTAATATGAAAGTAATGTTCTAACCATGATTGGTCCAATGTTGCTTTGATATTCTGCTCTTGTTTTAAACAAGTAATCCTTGGTGTATTTCCTTGAGTCAATTATGTCAAGGCGACCTCCACTGATATACATGTTGGGGGAGTAAACTGTAATGTGAGAGCTGTAGACAACATGTATTTCAATCTGCAATGAATACATAATAGTAAGTCCATTAACAGAAAAGTTTATTTCATTAATAGTAAGATCTCGAAATTTATTGTACAATCCTCTTCGAAATAGATGTTTTGAAAATTTAGAGAAACTTACCAGTTTTGCCATATCTGGTTTAAAATTTTCCATCAATGATTTGAATTGCTTCACACGTTGTTCTGTGCAGATCCAGTTTTCCTTCTCGAATTCTGTCATCGTAGAGACTGAAAGGTTGCATATGAATCTTTTTCCTCCATCCACAAAGCCTTTATAGGAATTGCTTATCATAAATATGTCTATGTAATGCTGAACCAATTGATTGTCAGCCATTGTCGTGGTGGTGTCACGATAGATGCCATGGATAGGCTAAAGGTGGGGACTAATATGCGCTAGGGGAATCCAGGGAGGGATAGTAGAGTGATTCTCTACACAGAAGCTTTGTATTGATGTTCAATCTCCAAGATTACAAGTGCTCCTTGAGCTGTATTGACAAGAGGAGGAAGAAGAAACTCTCTTACTCTTGCCTACCAACTAGCCCAAGAACCCTAGATCCACTAGTGCCCGACCAACTAGAATTCTCCTTGCTATGTATCCGAAAAGACCCAACCCCCCTTACCAGAACCCTAACCCCCCTTATATAGAGGTGGTTCGGTCCTGGCCTAGGGCATATGTGGAGGCATATTCCTAAGAATATGCCCCCTCCCAAAGTAGTAACCCGACAGGGGTGCTTTTCCCCCGCGTCACACTTGCTTTAGCGACGTAGCCTCTGCGGCGCCCGCGTCAGCCGATGTGAGCGTCGTCACCCTTGTCGGCCATGATCCGGTGGTCCTGCCCTTGCTTTATTTCCTCATCCAGTACGCACCGGACATTCTTTTTTGACCAGAGAGATTCCTTCCTTCTCCTAGAAGCCAAGCGAGGATCCGGATCACAGTTGATCCGGCCACACCTGTTCCTGCATATAAGCTAGATAAACATTTCCGACTTACTCCTTAAGTCGGACGAGACAATGTTAGGCGACCCCCTGGTCCGGGCTACTCCATGATCCGTCCTGCCTTGAGGTGACTCGGCTAGCATCCGCTTTGACCTTGCCGACCCTCGGCTAACTCGGCCCTTATACCCCGGAGTGACCCTACCCGGGGTCATCCCCCCAACATTAGTCCCCGAAGCTGGTGCAGCCTTAGCGGCCTTGGTCGCTAAGGCCACATCAGGTTCATTCGTATTTAAGCCTCAGACATTTTGTTCCGGGTTAACTTCTTGTCTCAGATTATATGGATTTACGTTCCCTTCGCACATTCCAAGTTTTCACTTGCCGGCCGGGCTACCATTGTAGCTCGGATCCTATGGTTTTACTTTCCCTCTGCACATTTCAAGTTTTCACTTGTCGGCCGGGTTACCACGGAGGCTCGGATCTGGACCTTGCTTCCTTCTCTCATACGCCAACCCACGTAAGGTTTAATCATTGCGTTACCTCATTTTAAGGGCCTGCACTTTATCGCTTGAAGGCTGCCGGTGATTCTCGCGCGGGTTACGTCACGCCTGTCTCCTCGTTTTCCGCAACTACACGTCGTGTCATGGGATCATTTTTACTCTGTGGCCTCCGCTGTGGCTTCTCTCTGATTGGCTACTGCCGGTGATACACGGCCACAGCGTGTGGCTCACCCGCGTAGCACGATCCCACTTGTTGATTACTGGGGGCAGTTAAATAGGGGAGGGGCATGCTCCTTAGCACTTTTCCATCTCCACGGCCCCTCGCCCGTTGCTCTTCTTCTTCCCCGCGACCGCGCCGCCGCCAGTGCCCGTTGCAGCAGCGCCGCCGCCGCACCTTCTCCGTGCCTCCACACCGCTGCCACCGCTGCACCACTGTTTAGCCACGGGTCCTTGTTAATATAGACCGCAGAGCCCCGCTACCGCCAGCTCCAGCGAGGATAGCGGATTCGAGATGATGGAGGAGGAACTCATTGTCGTCGAGCAGGAGATGGAGGAGGACGCCGGCGCGGCGGACCGCGGCGCATGGGCCGGTTGGTGGGTCTGTCAGGACGACATCGACTGGCTCTACTGGACCCGGCGTATTCCCGCCAGCGTCGCCGCTCGTCTCCCCTCCTCAGAATTGGCCCCTCACCCAATCCGGGTGAGTTCGTTGTTTTCCTATCCCATTTCCAATGGGGATTTGGTCTTCTGGTGAGTGATTTCTTCCGGGACTGGGTCCGGACCTATCACCTACAACCACATCATCTCCCGGCGAATGCCATCACCTCTCTGTCCGCTTTCGTCTCTTCGATCGAGGGCTACACCGGACTATGGCCCACGAAGGAGCTATGGATCCGGTTCTTCGGCCTCCGTCGCAACGTCGTCCCCAACATCCATGCCGAGTCGGAGGACAAGCAGCTCACTCAGTTCGGAGCTGCCTCGATCTTGCCCTGGAGGTTTTCGATCTTTCCCCGGGTCACCGGGCTTGACTCCTGCAAAGGATGGGCCCGGACCTTCTTCTACGTCCGGAACGAAGGCACCGAAGACTTGATCCGGTTGCTGCCCTACGCTCCGGGTCCCCCGGACACGAATTTCTGGGAGGAGGTCGCCAAAAAACCTACAGCTCTGGCCAACCAAGTCAACAAAAGGTTTGCGGAGCTGAAGAAGCTCGGATTGCGCAACGAGGATGCCATGATCACATTCGTGCGCAACCGAATCTCTCCCCTCCAGCGGCGCACTCACAAGTTGTGCCATATGAGCTTCAGTCGGGACCCCAACCGAACCTCCTCGTTCGAGTTGAGCAATACGGAGATCTTCCGCCGGGTCAAGGCTCTTTTCACCACCCATAAGGATTTTTCCGCCGAATGGACGTGGGGAATCGAGCATTACTGCCGCGACAGGCTCCCTCCCGCGGTAAGCTTCGCGGAGTAAACTTATTTCGGATCAATTACGTGTCGGTTCTTATCGTATTTTTGACTCTGCTCCTTGTGCTTTTTTCTCAGCTGTTTCTCCAGCAAACCCTCGAGGATGGTACTGATCCGACCCTTAAGTGGGCCTCGGACCGAGAAATCCTGGATGAGGAGGATCCGGACCAGGAGATGTTCCTCCCCGCAACCGATGCCACCAAACGTCCCAGCGGTAAATTCTCTTCTCTTAGAGATTGGCCCGACGATGAGGATGACTCGGATATCGACGTGATTGAACTCGTTGAGGCTGTCCCTCTTTCTTTTGCCTTCCCGGTATCAGCTAACCCCGGTGGGCACATCCACGAGGATTCTCCACTTGCCACGGGCGAGCCTGTTCCGGTGGCGTCGAAGAAGAAGCGCGGATCCGCGTCAAGTTCTTCTTCCGAACCTTCTCAGCCTACCAAAAGGGAAAAGAAGGCCGGAGACAAGACTGCCTCCAAACGGGCAGGCAAAGCCCCGGCACGGAGGTCCCGGAAACCCAAGGAGGCCAAGACCTCGGACGCATAAGTCATTTTTCACTGTGCAACACACTTCTCCCTGCATCGGGGTAATTTCACTCCTGACATTATTTTCTTTTGCAGGGCTCCTGTGGAGGTCCCTCAGAGCGGATCGAGCATCTCCTCTCCTCTTCGGTCTAGTCCTTCCCCTCCTCGTGACGACGAGTCACGCTCGCTGAGCCCTATTCCGAAGGGCTCTGCGGCCGCTCCGGGTTCCGCAGTACCTCCTTCAGAGGAACGTGACCTCGGATCAGGAGGGGTCGGATCGGCCGAGGCAACGGCATCCGTTACTTCGGCATTACCGCAACCAGCAACCACCAAGTCTACCGCAACTCCAGCACCAACAGCAGCTCCAGCACTAGCCACCGAACCAGCGCCTATCCCGACTCCGAAGAAACCAACAGTAGCTCTAGCACCAGCCACCAAAGCTCCCGTGCCAAGTTTGTCTGTCTCGTCTGAGTCATCCCAAGCTCGGCGAGGAACCACTCCAGCGGCTTCCAAGGGTAAATCCACTGTGGTCACATCCTCCCAGCAAGCCAAAGGAAAGTCCACCTCCGTCGAGGCCGGGCAGCGAACCTTGTCGTCAATGCTTCCAAAGAAGTCACCAGCAGCGATGGATCCTCCTGCCGAGCCAGCCGATTCGCAACAGATGGTTCTTCACACTAGCCCAGCTCTTGCCCTGATTGAAAGGAAAGAAGCTCACGCAAAGGGCTTGGTGGCACCTCACATGCCCACTGGTGAACGATACCCTCCGAGCCTCATCGAGTTTGTCATGAACTGGAATAAGGCGGAGTTCGTCTACAACGACGATCTCCTGGAAAAGTTCGGCCCAGCTGAATTTTCCGCTCAGATGAATACCGCCGCCAAGGCCATTAACCTCGCTGGGCGTATGATGGAGGTATGTCGTTTCTTCTTTACATGCTGTAGATAATAACCATTAGTCCCCGAGCCTCCGGCGGAGTAACTTGTTACTCGGCCGGATGCTCCTTAGAAGATCAACGTAGCTGCATGTAAACTTCAAATATGCACACACCTAGAGCCGGGTTAAGTTCCACTTGGCCCGGATCTCGTATACTTCGAATATATACACACCTAGAGCCGGGTTAAGTTCCGCTTGGCCCGGATCTTGTACACTTCAAATATGCACACACCTAGAGCCGGGTTAAGTTCCGCTTGGCCCGGATCTCGTATACTTCGAATATGCACACATCTAGAGCCGAGTTAAGTTCCGCTTGGCCCGGATCTTGTACACTTCAAATATGCACACACCTAGAGCCGGGTTAATTTCCGCTTGGCCCGGATATTGTACACTTCAAATATGCAACGAACTAATTTTATACGCCTGTACCTTTGTCAGGTAACCACCAATCGCCGGAGCACCGAGTTTCAGCGCCTGCTTGATACTCACAAGATCTTGCGTGCAAAACATGTCGCACTTGGCGCGGAGCATGAAAATAGGGGTAAATTCCTCTCTTAACACCTCTCCGTTTCATTTGTTTCCGCTGGATTAACCTCCTTATTCGTTTTTTTGCAGCTGGGGTGGAGGCTGAAAACAAGATTATGCGGAAGAACTTGGAGGAAATCTGAGGTATGTACTCTTTTCAGCCAACGTTGTTGTGTTTTCCATTCCTTCTTCTCCTTGGCTCGACAAACATTCACTCCTCGGCTTTGCAGGGTCAACACACTATTTCAGCATCGCTTGAGGATAGTGTGCCCGTGCCTGATATGATGCTGCATTTTCTTGAACAAGCAGGACAACATCAAGCCGAGCTGAAGAAGAAGAACGAGGAGCTCGCCCTCCTCCGGACCAAGGACGACAAAATAGCCAAACTCAAGGCCGAGATGGAGAAGATGAAGGCCCAACACAAAACCGAGCTTCAAAAAGTTGGCCAGAACTTCACTGAAGAGCATGAGCGCTTTACCCTCCAGATCTCCAAGGACCAGGACCTGCTTAAGGAATCTGAGGTCCAGCTTGGGTCGGCGCTCGCTGAGCTTGAACAACTTCGCCAGAGACGCGATAGTTGTATCAAGGAGTTGACCCGGATCCATCGTCATATCTCACGTAAGTTTCTTCCCCTTATCCGACATAATTTTTCCGGGTTAGCTCATATGCCTTTGCTTCAGCATCTTCCCTTTCCTTGTTTTCAGATCATTTTCCGGAGGGTACTGCCATCGCCAGTGCTGCCGTTGCCAAATTCCGCCAAGAGAGGGGTACTCCCATCGCTCTTGATGGTGAGAGCATCCCCTGAGACATGGAGGACCTGTTGGTTAGCGTGTCAGCTCGGGTGGAAACCATCAAGAACTATGGGAAAGATCTCCTCGACGTTGCCGTCCGGATCTTCAACACATTTTGGCCAAGCGAGAGCGCTCCAGAAAGGATCACGCTCCTTGCCGAAAAACTGATGGAGGTCGAGACTCAGCTTGACCTCTGGAGAGAATCCGTCGTGCGTGCCGCAGCAGATACCCTCCTCCATCATATCCTTTCATGGTACGAGAAGATCGATCTGAGCCTCCTCACCCGTCGGCGCACCGGATCCAAATGGACCGATGATCCGGAGTGGGTAGCTCGGCGCCAGGCTTGCGCCTACAGCCTCGTCGAATATTCTCTAGTCCATGACTGGGTTGAGGGGCCGAGTTTTCTGGAATCCGGCGAGGAGGAGCAGATGGAGAACGTGGAGGATGGGTCGGGCGATGATGGAGAAGATGCTGCTTCAGATATTGAAGACAGTGATGATGACGCCGAACTTCCTCCTCCTGCCGCCCCTTAGTTGAAAAAACTTGAAAATTTATCAGATCCCCGGTATGCCGAGTGCAATTGTATGCTGAATACATGATATTTTGCTACTATGCTTGTATGCCGGATTAACTTGGGCGTAGTCCTCGAGTTTCATTTTCTTGTTCGTCCAATTCTCCGGCTCGATCCGTTTCTACCTTGATTCGGTTTTACGACTTACGAATCCGAGCCTCAAGAATCGTTTTAACAATACTGAGAAACTTTGAGGCTTGGCTCAAAATAATTCAACATAATAGCTTGAAAGTAAATACGGGGTTAGTCCGAAAAAACAAACGTTAGCTGGAATAGGATCGTTTCCTTAGTAGTTTTTCATGTGCTACGCAATTCTAAACTTGTTCCCTTGCTTGCCATGAAGCCAATTCTCGTTGGACAGCAGCAAGTCAAAGGGTTGGGTTTTTGGTGCTCACACATTACCAATTCTAAACGAGTCATTCCAGCTAACGCATAAAAAGTAACAACAATCATTTATTAAGGCAGTCCCCGAGTTACTGCTCGAGGCTCCGCTATTTCATTGGTAAACTCATTGCCGACATACATACCGACATATGAGATGACTCGGATACATACACTTCTTAGCTAAGTGTAGAAGGGACGAAGTAGTGCTACATTCCACGGTCGCTTGGATTCCTCACCGGACCTGTCCGCCTTGTTCTTTTCCTGTGGCCTTGCATCTATGAGATAATAAGAGTCATTGTGCAATGCTTTTCTCACAATAAATGGTCCTTCCCATGGGGGGGATAATTTATGCATGCCAGTGGTACGCTGTACCAACCGGAGCACCAGATCGCCTTCCCGGAAGACTCGGGGGCAGACCTTCCGGCTATGATAGCGTCGGAGATTTTGCTGATATATGGCGGATCTGGACAGTGCCAGTTCTCTCGCTTCTTCCAGCAGATCAACATCAATTTGCCGGGCTTCTTGCACTTCGGCTTCTATGTATTGGGTGACCCTAGGCGAATCATGCTCTATGTCGGCTGGTAATACAGCTTCTGCCCCATATACCAGAAAGAATGGCGTGTAGCCTATTGATCGATTCGGAGTTGTTCTCAAACTCCACAATACCGCTGGTAGTTCTTCTATCCAGCACCCCGCTGATCTTTGCAGCGGCTCAATGAGCTGGGGTTTTATCCCGGATAGCACTAATCCGTTGGATCTTTCCACTTGTCCGTTCGATGCGGGGTGGGCTACCGAGGCTACGTCGAGTCGGATTTTCTTATCTCGGCAGAATCATGCAAATGCTCCTTCAGCAAAATTTGTGCCGTTATCAGTTATGATACTATGAGGATAACCGTATCTCAAGATAATGTCTTTGAGGAATGTTACGGCCATAGCCCCATCACATTTTCTTATAGGCTTCACTTCGATCCATTTTGTAAACTTGTCCACCATGACCAAAATGTGCGTCATGTTCCCTCTTGCTGGTTTGAACGGGCCAGCCATATCCAAGCACCACACAGCAAATGGCCATGTAATTGGTATGGTTTTGAGTTCCGACATAGGCATATGTGTCTTGGTGGCATACCTTTGACAACCATTGCATTTTCTCACCAGATCTTCTGCTTGCTCCAAGGCGCTTGGCTAGTAAAATCCATGCCGGAATGCCTTTGCCACTAAGGCCCGGGATGAGGCATGACGCCCGCATTCTCCTTGGTGTATATCTCGGAGGATGTCAAGTCCTTCTTCCGGGTCAACACATCGCTGGAGGACATTGGTTACACTCCGTTTGTACATCTCGGAATTGATGATTGTGTAAGCTTTGGCTCTCCTCTGAGTTTGCCTGGCTAGCACTTCCTCAGTGGGTAACGTTCCATCTTTCAAGAACTGGTATATAGGCAGTGCCCAAGCTGGTATTGCTCGTGCAAGGAACATCTCCTCATCAATTTCCATTCGATCCACCGGCATAACTTCAGCCGGATCACGCTGAACAGTCCCCGGGTCTAGTGAGGTAGTCCCCGGGTTTGCCGAGGTAGTCCCTGGGTTCGGCGTGCTACCTCCCATGTCAATGTCCATGGGCTCAGCTCCGGATTCCGCGTTTTCCGGGACATAGATTGAATCGGTTCCTAGGGACGGCCTGAAAGATGGTTTTATGAGGTGCTCCAATGCTACGCCCGGTGGAATTTCCTGTCGGGTCGATCCGAGCTTTGACAGCATGTCGGCAGCTTCGTTTTCCATGCGAGGTACATGGTGAAATTCGCATCCCTCAAAGTAACCCGAGATTTTCTGCACATGAAACCTGTATAGCGCCATGTTTGGATCCAGGGCATCCCATACTCCGGACACTTGCTGTATTACAAGATCCGAGTCGCCAAAGCATATTATCCGACGTATGCCAATTTCCTTTGCCACTTTGAGACCATGCACCAGAGCCTCGTACTCAGCGACATTGTTTGATGCAGCGAAATGGATCTGCAATACGTACTTGAGATGATCCTTCTTTGGCGAGGTAAGCACAACCCCGGCACCTAACCCGGTTTTGGTTTTCGATCCGTCGAAGTGCATCCTCCAGTAGTTCGGATATGGTGGCGGTGGTTCGTATTGTACCTCGGCCCAATCCACGAAAAAGTCTGCCACAGCCTGGGACTTGATCGCTTCTCTCCTATCATACTGGGGCGCGTATGGTGCTAGCTCAATTGCCCATTTCGCAATTCTGCCATTCGCATCTTTGTTACCCATTATCTCGGATATGGGGGCTTCGCATATGACTTTGATGGGATGCTCCTCAAAGTAGTGCTTTAACTTCTTTGCCGCCATATAAACTCCATTTGCCACCTTTTGAAAATGCGGGTAGTTCTGTTTTGAGGCAGACAATACCTCGCTCAAGTAATACACTGGCCTCTGCACCGACTTACCCTCTTCATCTCGCTCCACTACGATCACTGCACTTACAACTCGGTTGGTTGCGGCTATGTAGAGCAACATTGGCTCCTTCGATAGTGGAGAAGCTAACACTGGTGCAGTGGCCAACATCTTTTTCAAGTGGGCAAAAGCTTCATCGGCCTGCGGCGTCCAAACGAATTTATCTGATTTTTTCATAAGTTGGTAGAGAGGCAGTGCCTTTTCCCCTAACCTACATACAAACCGACTCAACGACGCCAAGCATCCAGTGAACTTCTGGACGTCGTTGAGACACTTCGGCAGCTCCATTCGTTCGATGGCTCGGATCTTAGTTGGATTAACCTTGATACCTCGGCTGGAGACGAGAAATCCGAGTAATTTCAAAGCCGGGACACCGAAGGTACATTTCTCTGGGTTAAGCTTCATCCGGAATCTCCTCAAGTTCGCGAATGTTTGCCTTATGTCGTCAAGGAGCGTTGCGCTTTCCTTGGTCTTAATAACCACATCATCCACGTAGACTTGTACATTTTGACCTATTTGATCGTGCAAACATTTTTGCATACATCTTTGGTACGTTGCTCCTGCATTTCGTAAACCGAACGGCATAGTGTGATAGCAATAAGCCCCGTACGGTGTAATAAAGGCAGTTTTTATTTGATCATCCGGGTTCAGAGGTATCCGGTGGAAACCAGAATAAGCGTCAATGAATGACAACAGTTCACATCCCGCGGTAGAGTCGATGACTTGATCTATCCTCGGCAGTGGGAATGGATCTTTTGGACACGCCTTGTTCAGGTTCGTGTAATCGATACACATACGCCAAACTACTGCCACGTTCGGATCATCCTTCTTCTTTTCTACCAGCACCGGATTAGAGAGCCAATCCGGATACAGTACTTCCATGATAAATCCTGCTGCTAGCAACCGAGCTATCTCATCACCAATGACCTTTCTCCTATCCTCGGCGAAGCGTCGGAGAGGCTTCTTCACCGGCCTTGCTCCGGGTCTTACGTTCAAAGAGTGCTCGGCCAACTCCCTCGGAACACCTTGCAAGTCCTGTGTGGACCAAGCAAAAATATCCCGATTCTCACAGAGGAAGTTGACGAGCTCGCTTTCCTATTTGTCAGTTAACCCGGCACCAATTGTTACGGTACGCTCCGGAAACATGTTATCCACTGGAATTTTCTTGGTGTCCCTCGCGGCTTGAAACGAAACGCTTCCATGCGGGTTACTTAACACCGGCATATACTGCGGCGCGGACTGAGCTAAAGCCGCCACCTCTTGGATTTTTCTTTTCTCTTGGGCAATTACGAGTGACTCGGCTAGGTTAGACCCGGCTGAGGCGCACTCAATAGAATGTCAGAAATCCCCAGCGATTGTAATTGCTCCATTTGGCCCAGGCAACTTCATCTTCAGATAACTAACGTGGCAACTTGCCATGAACTTGCTCAATGCTGGTCTCCCAAGTAATGCATGATACGCGCTCTCCAAGTTCACCACCTCAAACTCCAGATTCTCAGTTCGGCAGTTATCCCTCGTACCGAATAGTACTTCGACCCGGACTTTGCCTATGGGCTCACAGGATATGCCTGGTACGATACCATGGAAAGTTGTTCGTGTAGCCTGGAGCATGTTCTCTGAGATGCCCAATTTGCGCATCGTATCCGCATACATGATGTTAATGCTACTGCCATTGTCGATTAGTACCTTGGAGAACCTCACATTAATGTTTGGTCCAATGAACGTCGGATCTAACACTAGTGCATACGAGCCCGGACTTGGCATAAGCTTGGGATGATCCTTGACGCTCCAGGTAATTTCCTAGTCCGACCAAGACATGTACCTCGTCACTGCAGGCATAACCGCGTTAACCTCCATATGTCGGCGCTGCAAGCTCTTCCTATCTGTTTCCTCTGTTGTGAACACACAATAGCTCTGGTGATGTTCCCTATACTCATTCCTTCCCTCGTTTCCGGAGTACCTCTGATCCGGTTGTTGGTGGTTTTCCACCTGATGCACTGCATTCCTTCTCTCACTGTTGTCATACCTCGGCGGAGGGGGAGGAAACATTAGCTGTTGCATGTTTGCTCCAGAGAGCAGTTGCTGCTGGGGTAACTCCTGCCGAGGTTGATCATTCCGGGGTGCCTGAGCATTCCCCGAACCACCTTGTTCTATCTTACGCATCCACTCGCATTGCCTTGTTGTGTGACCCGCCGGGCTGTTCGGATTTGGCGTGTGAAATTTACACGGCTGGGACAATATTGACTCATAGGTATACCTCAGACGATCTTTCTTTTCTTGCCACTGCTTCTTCTGCTCCGGAGTCCACGTTTTCTTGCCCTCGCTTTGAGGAGTCCATTGCCCTCCCATTTTCTGGCGTTGGTTGCTCCCTGCTCCGGGTTGATCTTGATTCATAGCTGCAACTTGTTGCGAACTATACCGATGATCCGGTCTATCATCTCTCCTTTTTCCCTTGTAATCATTCCTCCGTGATGACCCGGCTCCGTCCCTCGGATAGTACTCCTCATTTGACTCGTTCTACACGATCCTAGGTTGAGTTGGATCACCCAAAGCGTAAGAGTCCGCAATCTGGATCATCTCTGCCAGCGTGACTAGCATTTTCCTTTGCAATTTCATCCACAACTTGCTGCCATATCTGCATCCTTGTGCGAACCATGCTATAGCCTGTGACTCTATGACTCCCTCACACGAGTTTCTCACGGTACATCACCGGGTCAAGAATTCACGGTCCGTTTCGTTAGATCTCTGCTTGCACATTGCCAGGGTCTGCGGTCTATTCGGTCTCTGATATGTACTTGAGAAGTTGCTGATAAACATTTCTTCAAAATCTATCCAGCAATTGATGCTTCCGGGTGGCAAATTATTCAACCATACCCTAGACGGACCTTCCAACATTTGGGGTACATATCGTACAACCCATCTCAAGTTGCCAGTTGCAATTTTCACAGCTGTTGCGTAGTTTATCAGCCAATCCTCCGGCTTTGTACTGCCGTCATACGTCTTCGTGCCCCTGGGTAATTGGAAATTGGGTACTGGCGGTTCCTTCATGATCCGGGGTCCAAAGCACGCTGGACCCGGAGGACCTTGACATTCGATCTGTTCCGACCTATCTGAGCGATCCAGTTTTAACTGGCGTCATCCGGCATCAAATCTCTGCTTCCCAATCTCGACCCTATCACATGATAGTCCGGTCTTGCGTATCCCGCATTCATCATCTCCGAGTCTCCGTCATTGTATCGGTCTTGCTCTCGTTGTGCTCCTCTCTGTTGCATACCACGGCCGGCACTTTGCTCTTGCCTTGGTACATTCCGCTGCTGCGGTTGACCTGCTCCTGCCGAGTTTCGCTGTCCGGCATTGCCGTTGGCAGCATTCCCTTGACCGACATTTCCTTGGTCGCGGTTACCTCGGCCAGCTTCACCTCGGCTCACACTTCATCATTCGTCGTTTTTCCGCATCTCTTTTTCTTTTCCCGCACGCGTCGGGTCGTACGGAACGATCTGCTTGTTCCGTCTGGCCGAGGTTACTACCTCTTCTCTCCTTGGGCCACCATGAGGCGACGATGCGGCTCCAGCGGATTTCTCCGGGTTACCCATCACCGAATGGACGATCTTAGAAGCTCCAACTCTCTCCGGGTTACCTCTCAGCAGCTCCTCGTTCTGCCTGTTCGCGATCCGAACCAGCTCGTTAACCCGGTCTTGTTGTCTTTGACGGGCTTCACCCGTCAGACCCTCTAGCTCGAACGTCGCGACATCTGCTGCTCTGAGGTTCTTTGCCGGGGTACTATACTTCGGCAACCCCACAGACAGATAGTTTTCCGACCCTTCTGGTCCATCATCACCTTCTCTGTTCATCTCACTTATGAGATTTTTCCCTTTTACCCTTACTACATCAACCTTGTTCGCTTTCGCGTACTCGCGCAATGTCATGTTCAACGACTGCTGAGCCGCTGCTATTTTCTTTGCGCCCTCCAGTATCTTTTGCCGGGTCTCCTCTAGCTCGGCCTGTGCCTGAGCCGGATCTACCACTGCTGCCACCGGGTTCGCCAAGCTATCCATAGCTTCCCTCAGCACGTTCTCAGGCCTCTCTAGCGGAGGACCCCTAGCTTTCCTCGGTGCCTTGGGCGTTACCTCCAGGTCTGGCGTTGGATCCTTGCTCATGCCCGCGCCTGGCGCAGTCATCATCACCTCTGCATGGTCCGGGGAGCGAGCGATACGCGCCCCGCGAGCCACAGTGAGGGGTGGTTCTCCTGCATCGACGACGCGACGCAGATGAACGCAAGATACGTCCACAGCAACATAGACCTTATGCGCACCAAGCTTGACGAAGATGCCATTGCACGGAAGGGGGCGCGTGCCGAAGCAGCCAGCGTTGTCGCTGACGTAGTCCAGCGCTCCAAAGCGCTGAACGAGCCCGGAGACGATGCGTTCGCCGGTGCCGATGAAGTTTCCTGACCGGATCTTCATCCCTGCTAGCGCCGCTAGCCCCACGGTGGGCGCCAACTGTGGTCGTGGTCGTGGGCTCTTAACCTTGTGGTCGTGGGTTTGAGCCCCACGGTGGGCGCCAACTGTCGTGGTGGTGTCACGGCAGATGCCATGGATAGGCTAAAGGTGGGGACTAATATGCGCTAGGGGAATCCAGGGAGGGATAGTGGAGTGATTCTCTACACAGAAGCTTTGTATTGATGTTCAATCTCCAAGATTACAAGTGCTCCTCGAGCTGTATTGACAAGAGGAGGAAGAAGAAACTCTCTTACTCTTGCCTACCAACTAGCCCAAGAACCCTAGATCCACTAGTGCCCGACCAACTAGATTTCTCCTTGCTATGTATCCGAAAAGACCCAACCCCCCTTACCAGAACCCTAACCCCCCTTATATAGAGGTGGTTCGGTCCTGGCCTAGGGCATACGTGGAGGCATATTCCTAAGAATATGCCCCCTCCCAAAGTAGTAACCCGACAGGGGTGCTTTTCCCCCGCGTCACACTTGCTTTCGCGACGTAGCCTCTGCGGCGCCCGCGTCAGCCGACGTGAGCGTCGTCACCCTTTTCGGCCATGATCCGGTGGTCCTGCCCTTGCTTTATTCGCTCATCTAGTATGCACCGGACCTTCTTTTTTGACCAGAGAGATTCCTTCCTTCTCCTAGAAGCCAAGCGAGGATCCGGATCACAGTTGATCCGGGCACACCTGTTCCTGCATATAAGCTAGATAAACATTTTCGACTTACTCCTTAAGTCGGACGAGACAATGTTAGGCGACCCCTTGGTCCAGGCTACTCCATGATCTGGCCTACCTTGAGGTGACTCGGCCAGCATCCGCTTTGACCTTGCCGACCCTCGGCTAACTCGGCCCTTATACCCCGGAGTGACCCTACCCGGGGTCATCCCCCAAACAGCCATCCCTCCTTGTTTAAGATTGTTTTTCAGATCTCGGCCTGTCCATTGTGTTTCTATCATTATTCCAGATTATATTCTTTGAATCCGAATAATGATTTTGCTGTAACAGAATAGAGAAGTTTGTTGTCATTACTCCAAATTATTATGGTAAAGCAAGTACTGATACTTATTTTCCAAAATTGTAATTTGTTTTTAACCTTTTATTATAAAATTTAAAAAATCTTGGTGCATTTAAGCTTTTATCCTTGGAACATTGAAAAGTTAGCATACTATCTATTACTTTTATATGTGCATGTTTTAAACGAAAACGCTAGAAAAAGGGCGCCCTCGTGGGAGTGTTTTAAATGAAAGATCTGAAATATGTCTTTTTTAAAACAACATTAGTATGTAAACACAACTCTATATTATGTCTTACTCAGCATATTTATCTTGAAAACTTTCATCCAAGATAGCCTTTCGAGCAGCGGCTGCGTGCTTCTTGTATTTAAAAGGCACATGCTTGAAAACTGGAAAGGTATTTTGACCTTTCCAAGCCGGCCTTGATGGCATTCTCGATGTTTCTGGTAGTGCTGTAATAGATTCAAATTGTGACATTTTCACCACAGGTGTTTCATCCCTGGATTTTTTGTTTCTGGTTACTCTTCCGGATGTTCCAGCCTTTTCTGGAGACATTGTTGATATCATAGCCAAGGTTTTTGGCTTTCTGGTCTTCTTGGTCTTTTTTCCCATAGTCCTGACTAGATTCATTTTCAATGTCCTTAGCCAATCTGAGTACTTCCATGTCTGTGAAATGGAGTTGAGCTGGACTCCTTTCGTCAATCAGCAATCTCTTTGTTTCTTTAGCCGCCGACTCAAGAGACTGCATGACAGTGTTTTGTTTTGCATCTGTACTCAAATCAAGTTCAAGAATTCCTACAAAACAAAATCAAAAGCATGTTGTTAGTCTGCATACATCATGATTCTAATTGTATAAATTGAACTTCTAATTGTTATTATATTATTGTTACATTATAACGCAACATACCTTCGGTATTTGTAGTCAACCCACTCAACAGTTTATAGGTGTTTTCCATTTCGTTGAACATTCTATAAAACCACAAGTTGCGAATAATAGGCATGTCTTCTGCTGTAAAATCTGTGTAAGAATCCATTACTGTGGTTTCCATCGCTTGTAGCATCATGAAGGTACCGTCTTTACTGGGAATTGAATAAAATGTAATAATAAACTATCAATTAATTCTAGAACATAAATTGATATATCTAAATTTAAAAACAAGGGGAGCAGTTTGTGCTTACACATTGATATGTTTTGGCATATCACCAAACTCAATATCGAAGCTTATTAATTCTTTATGCTCTTGACCGAACCCACGTTGCCATAAATTCTTAACATTGTTTACTACTTTGACAACTATTATTTGCAAACTCTCATCGTCTGGATTTCTTCCTAAGTCCAGTATTCTCATCTTCCTTGATATGAAATCAATTATAAATAAAAGTAGTGATTTCTCACTCGATTCTCATATGCATACGTGGCGTCTGGTATAGGAATCATTACCTATAAAAATGATAGGAATCATTACTAATTATGTAATATGTAAACAATTTAATGTAAAATTTCTCAAATATATTACTTGACGGTTATTCACTATTGTTTTGACAAATTCAACTTATGAAATTATATGCGGGTAACCTGTCTTCTGCTTGAGATGAATATAGATTCCTTGTCCTCTCTAGAATTTGTGTGATATCAGCAGTCAAATATACCTGTAACAAGCTTACATTGTTTACTATCATTTAAACAATTGAAAAAAGTTTTATTTTTTTATTTTGTGCATGAACAACAAGGTTATGTTGAAATATATGTAAACATATTTATTAACATTATATACGATATACAAGTTTTGTGAGCTTACCCCTATGTTAGGACCAAAACATTTTGTTCCTTGTTCTGCTTTAAAAATTGCAAGATAATCTACAGCTAAATCGAGAACATTTTTTTCTATAGTTTCTCCATCACGGAATGAATCTGCAATTTCTCCTGCAGTTACTATCTTTTCTCCTTTTCTTTTTATCAAAATGTATGACCTGCAATAATTATTGTGAATAAGTTAGTTTGATAATAAATTTCAATATATTATAGCAATACTAATATATATTAGGTTACTATATATAATTGTTTCTTGAAAAAATTGCCTTTGCAGTTTTTCTGCAGTGTGGAATCCCAACATCATACTGTGAAACTTTTGACTAGTAATTCGGCAGTCTTCGTGTGCTTCCTCCTTTGCAACTTTGTGATAAACTGTGTTATTTCATTTACGTAAGATTAGAATTTTTTTCTTATTATTGTTTTTGTGTATAAAAATCACCTTGGTTGAAAGGCGCCTCATCGCGAATAGGTACTATAGCACCAGGTTGTTCGTACTGCTGTTTGCCTTTTCCATGAGTAGAAACAAATTGATATCATCATGGTTATTTGTAATAACAATCTTGACAGCCATTCTTTATTTTTTTTTTTCAGTTATTCACAGGTAAATATTTTTTTTGACAAAATATCTTTTCACTATAACGGTACTTACCTTCTTGGAGATTACAACCATGTAAATCTGTAGAAGCATTGCCGTCAGTAATCCAGCTATCTACTTCGGCATCAAGGTCTGGGTTTGCTATGTTCTTACCGTCGTCTATGCAGCTTTCCAGGTTAAATTATACATTTAAAAGTGATCAGATAGCATAATATAATGTTTATAAATATACGTAGAAATAAAAAGAATAAATATCATTGGTAAGATCTAAAAGATAGATAACCTGTTGGTATGGCATGGTTTCATTAAATTGAACTCTCTGCCAATTCAATTGATCCATATTATCAACGGCATTGAAATCTTTCATGCCATCGATAATTATCATTTATTCATCTGGCATTGAGTTATTTTCAAAAGAAGATGCTTCTGGTTATCCTTGATGTTCAGGTGTGGGAGTCTTTTCATTGTCATATGGCAGTCTGTCATCAGAAATCCTCATTGCTTCATCTTGTATAATATTATTATCCATGTTGCATACGTCATCTTCTTGTTCTTCACTGTGTCTTTCCTGCACAGCCAGATTACCATCCGTGTTGTCGTCAATATTTTGCTCCACAAATGTAACAGGTGTTACAACTGCATTTGACATAGTGTTTGCAGGTGCTGGTATTTACAATGTGTTAATAACAATTTGTGCATGCGTCAATCCGTCCAAATCATCACCCTTCGTTGAATACTCATCATCAATTGATGTTTGGTTTTCTCCTTGTTCTGCCAGCTGCTTAGTTTCTGTTTCATTGACTTCAACATCTCGCCACGGTCCTGTGCTACCAGAATCAAATTGTACCTCAGTCACGAATTGATGAACTTCATCTTTAGCGCGTTGAAGTTCATCGTTGTCATCTTCAATCTGAATATCAGTAATCCCGTTTGTTAAATCATCATGACATGCATTTGTATCTGCTTTACCATAACAAGCATTTTTTTCTGACAGAATCTCAGGTGTAATCATTGTATCACCGGGATCATTCATTCTCTGGTCGCTGTCTTCTTTCATTCCTTTGTCAACAAGTGCTTCTGACTGCTCACTGATAAATTTAGCAACTTCTGTGGCAGGTGTACTTGATGCTGGTATGGTGGTGTCTTCAGCATGTGAGGTGGAATTATCATCAGTGTTTTGCTTGACAGACCCAACAGGTGTTGTAACTGTAGACGCTGCAGTGTTTGCAGTTACTGGTATTTGAGTTGTTTCAATAACATTTGATGCATCCGACAGTTCTTCTAGATGATCACTTGTCATTGAATATTCAGCGTTGATATTGGTTTTGTCTTCTACTTGTCCTGCCTGCTTCTCTACTCCTGTTTCATCATGTTCCACATTATGATCCTGGTTCTTTGTGGTTGTAACTGAAACTATGCATAACTGAGGCATGCAAACATCAACTTCATCATTACCATATTCAAGTTGTCTCTCGTTGTTTACAACCTCCATGTTGTCTATCAGATCTGTATCACATACATTTGTATCTGTTGTACCAGAACAAGGCATGTTGTCTGCCGCTATCTCATGTGTAATTTGAGTTCTACTAGCATCATTCATTCTCTGGTCTCTATATTCTTTTTTTCATCGTCCACAACTTCTGTAGCTCCTTTACTTAATTCCGCTGTCTGGTCATTGATCAGTTCATTGACGTCTATGCCAGGTGTACTCAATGATGGTATGGCGGTGTCTTCAGCATGTATGACGGGGTTCTCCTCACTTGAATCTGCTTCTGGTTTAGATGAAGAGGGTTCAATAGATTCATTTAGCAACACCTTCTCTGGTTTATCTGCTTTGTCCAATTCCTCTATTTGGTCCATGTTTGCTAGAACTTGTTCATACTCTGCATTATGTATGATGATGTTTGATATGGCCATTTCCTTCTCCTTGGACATAATATTGTTGTTTTCCACGAAGTATCTAGCCAGAGATACTTCCAGATCCTCCTTTCTTGACCAAAAAATCTCATTGAGCTTACCAATATCCTCTTGGTTAGATGCTTCATCATCTATTTTTTTTGTATCAATGGAGTGCTATTACCAACTGTATTTATGGTTTTGGTTAAATCAATATTTGCTGTTTCAGAACCTGCGGCAGCATCTGAGCTTTGACAACCCGTTAGGCAAGTAGTGTTGACACATCTAATTAAGTCTGAAAGTTGATAATCACTTATTGCCTGCAGTATAAAATAATTAAATAAACACAGTCAGATGGTAAGTTCTTTATCGTAGGTGTTTTGTTGCATTAGTGTAGATTTTTTCATAGTAGTGATTAATTTTTTTTCACTTGGATAATTAACATAGTTTAAATTTATTTGACTCAAAACGAACCGAAAAAATTCTTAGATGAAGATATAAACATGATTTTTATAATAAATACAACTTACCCTAAGGCTTTCGTAGCTTCTAGTGTCACTGCTCCAGTCATCTGATCTGATTTCCTCCAAATATTCCAATTTGAGTTGACCAACTCTTGGTGCAAGGTTAGTCAAGTTTTCTTTCTTGTGTGCACAAGTGTCCAAATAATAGATCGGAGGCAATGCTGCTGGACCCTCGGCTGTGTTTTTATTTCCCTTCTTATCTTGGTATTTTCTCAGCGCTCTCCTTAGCTCATCAAGGAGAACTTTACATAGGTTCATCTGTTGAATTTTCTTGATATCGAGATCCATGACCATACCAGCCTCCCGTCCTATACGTGTGTTACTCGTTGCGCACATTGTCTTGATGAAGAACACAAGAAATATGAGCTTTATTGCCAGATCTGATGTTCCACCATTCTTCACATGATCGTAAAGCTTACTCGGTATAATGTTATCTAACTCACTCAAATTGAGCTGCTGTTTCAGCCACCGCAAAGCTTTTGTATCGCGGTCACTTGAAGGTCGTGGAGCATCAAACATATTCTTCTTTGGGAAACCATAAATTGCTTGCACCACATCTTCTGTTATTTCAAGCTCTTCCCCTTGTTCAAGAACAATTGTTAGAGAACCAGGTCTAAATTTACTGTATAGCCATAGCATCATCTTCTTGGAAATGTTGCCGTTCAATTTGAAATCAACTACGAAACCACAACCATGATTCCTCAAAAAATCTTCTATTCATTTGTGACATAGTTTTCGAGAAAGTTGTGTAATTTTGAAAGTGACCCTCTCACTATGATCTCACCATCCTTCATGTCTGCTAGTTCTTTGTGAACTGTGTCACGTTTTTCTTCTTGAAACCAGGTTTATCTATGAAAGCTTGAGCAGCATTAAGGTTTTCTTGAGTACAAGACCCAACTTCTATGTTTTCACCCATACTGTTGTGTTTCCTCTTGGTTAATCGTTGTGTTCCATGAGATGAAAAAATACTCAACTGCAGAAGTTTATGTTGAAAAAATTAAATCATGCATTATAATTTATATTTTACACTATGATGTTATTTAAAAAAAAATAACAGAGCAACAGTTAGACACCTACGTAATTTAAATTACTAGAATCCAGTGAATAAACTAAAAGATGTATAGTCAGCAAAGAGCTCATGAATCAAGAAGAATCAACTAGTACGAAATCAACACAGGTAAACAAAATTCCTGGCAGTGCATTTCAGTTACGAAATTGGTGCAGCAAAGGTGCAAACTTTCCCACCAAAATTGGAACTGTTAATCTGTGTACTCGGTAGAGGAGCAGTTCATTGAAGTTATAATTGGCAGTTCTTATCTGAAAACTATGTCATTGTTTCGAATTTCAACCATGTTATTGAGAAAAATGTTACTTCACTACGGACATTGAAAACAATAAATCGAAGGAAACCCTAGATTAGTTTGATTAGTGGTTTTCTTGCTCGTGGTTTGTTTTTCTCAAAATTGTTCAAACCATGTGCGCTGGCCATTTTTTAATATATGCCTCACTCTAAACTATGGCCAGAAATAATCAAAATACCTGCATTGAACCTTCGTAACTGCGATTTTCGTCAGCCATGAAATCGATGAATAAGTGTTTTGGGGATGAAAATTCCAGGAACCTTCTCTGGACGATTTCGATCCGCGTCATATCTATCCTTTTCCCCCCTGAGAAAACCATAATAAAACTTCAATTAATGCTCGTTAAATCGTGTCCAAACTAAATGGAGAACGAGAGGAAAATACTTCGTGGAATTTCGGACAACACTAGGCCGAATTTGGGATGAGAATGGATAATCTGTGATACCTATCTTGTCGCCATACCGCTAATCGAGAATCTGGAGTAGCAGTAGTCCTTAGCGCTGGTGAAGCTTTTCGCTGCCAAGGAGTTGCCTCCGTTGCTTGCCCCTGTGTAGTTACGGTGGAGGAAGAGAGAGAAAGTGGAGCAGTGTCGGAGAAGAAGAGGAAAGAAGAGTAACAGTATAATCATAGCCGTCCGTTGGGATGTATTGCTGTATGCACGCGTGTTAACCGTCAGCGGGTTGACGCCACGTAGTTTACATATGAGCCCAACTAAGGAGCACTGCCTCTGGATGTGAAGGTGCACTGCTTGGAGATAGCTAAGTAATAAAATATATTCTCACACTTGACAAATGCAACATATAGTTCTTCAGGATCTACGGAAATTTAGCGCTGTGTAACAGAGGCACGTATATCAATTTATTTTATCGATATTCACCGCAGTGCAATAGTAGTACTAGAGGCAGTGCAAACAAACTACGGCGTTTTGAGGAAACAGATTCCATTGTTATAAATCACACGTACCTCCTCCAGCTGCATGATGGACTGGGATGCACTGGCAGCATCGAGAGGGAGGATGTTGAACAACTATATTAAAACGAAATAGGCAGGCCAATTAGTGTTCACATTGCAGTTCACCCACGTTGAATGGTTGAATAATTACTAGCCACCTGGAAACTGTATTTCATCGCAGTCGCTTGTTTTTTTTTGTGTTTTTACGTTATGTGACTTGTGTTGTAGGATACCTAAGTTTTGTTATTATCTTTATCAGTTATACAAGATTACCAGGAAACAATACTTTTAAAAATAGCCGTGCAATGTTTTGTGATTGCCAGCAATATAGATAGATTCTACCTAAACAAAAATTGTCAGGAGTGAACGCAGAGCTATTGTACTATTTCAAAGCAGTGCAAACAAAATTAAGCGAACTTCAATCTTAATAATTCCACTGCATTGTTTTGTGTCTGGCAGAAATATAATAAGAAATATATCTTTTAGTCCATATTACAGGCAGGAGGATATAACTGAAACTGGCAGCGCATAAAGCCATAAGAGAACCAACTATATTAGAATATCAAAAAACATTGAAATTCGTGCTCGGATGGAAGTTCAGTTAACCTAATTGTCGGAGAAAACAATATATTGCATGTGAATATTGTAGCAATATTAAACGCAGTGCGATAGAACGTTCATAAGCAGTGCAAATAACTATACGCTAATAAAGTTAAGTATTATAACAAGAGAGTGCATTGTGTGTTAATAAGGCAGTTATATGGTGCGGAAGAAAAGAATGCCCTTTAGCAGCTCATCGTAAGCAAAATGGACATTGTGCACTCCATGAGCAGAGTTACATTTCTATAGGCAGTTGGATGGAATAACCACAGGCAGTGCAAATAACGATTAGAGAAGAAATCATTAAAAAATGCAAAAAAAACAGTACTCGGTCACAAGGCAGTGCACATCTATAAGAGGAGTGCATTATGTGTTTTAAAAGAAGTAGTATTTTTTCAGTATAGAAATTTATTAATCACCTCATTCGATGCATTATAGACCCTTTGCACTGCGTGACCAAAGTAATATACTATATGGTTACGTCAAGAGTATATGCAGTCTTATATTTGTTCACAAGACAGTGCTTAGGTTCGCAGTAAGCTACGTCTATAGGAACCAACTTTATGAAAAAATAAAATAAACATTGCAATTATTGGTCCGAAGCAGTGCACATATACAAAGGCAGTGCACTATGAATTGACGAGGCAGTAATATGTTGCCGTCAAAAAATGTATTAAGCTGCCCATCCGACGCAAAATGGACCATGTGCACTGCCTGAGGTAAGTCATATATCGCTGCGTCCATAGCATAGGCAGTGCAATATACCTTTCGAAGGCAGTGCAAACACCGACTAGAGAAGAAAGCATACTTCAATGTAAAGAGTAGTGCATTATTTGTTCACAAGGCAGTGCACACGCACAAGAGCAGACAAGAGCATAACACTATGTGTCAAGAAATCACCATTTTCTTAGCTTTAGCGCAATCAGCTACACCTATAGCCTCGGCAGTGCGATATAATTGCCACACACAATGTAAAGAAGGAATAGAGAAGCATCCTTACATATATATGTTTACAAGGAAGTGTATAGGTATAGACTTGAATAATATCTTTATTATCTCGACAATTTCAAGCCACATGATAAACACAAAGGTAAGATCAAATTTGTCTGGCAGTAATATTCATATACACGTGCATGGAAACAATATTGAATTGCAAATAAGCATCCTAATTAATACATTCCATGAACTTATGCTTAGAAGAGGATACTATTGAACAACTTCTTTTTCCTTGCATTGTTGAATCTATGAGGGAATTGTATGACCCTTTTCTGCAGAAATTTCTGGATCGGCAACTTGTTCTTCTTCTATGGTTGGTTCAACCACGCCAGGATCGTCTTCTGAATCTAGATTTTGTGAACCAGGCTCTTCCTGATCCTTTTCCTGATCGTCTTCTTCTTCTTCTTCTACTTGAGGTCCTTGTTGATTTTCTGTTATTTCCGCTTCGGGATCCACCGCTTCTTCGGCGACTCCTTCCTCCTGGATCTCCTCCTCCATTTTTTGTACTACTGGTGCTGGCAACTCAGGTCTATGCGTGTAGCATCTCTTGGCTGATCGGAAACGTGTAAAGCCGGCAGAGTTTGCTCTGTTTGGGTCTGGCAACAAGGGCGATGGTGGGTGGCATTGTTGGCGACGGCGAAACATTCTGGATAGGTGTAGTTGCAGGTGGACAATGTTGAGGGCTATAAATAGAAATCCAGCGTTGCTAAATTTCCTGCATGGCGGGATAAATACATGTTAGTGGCGGGAAAGATTGATGAACTAATTGAGAAAGACAGTGGGAAAGATTGATGAACTTATGGAGAAAGATGTGATGCGCTAGCTTTGCGTGACAGCCAAGAAAAGTAAGCATACGGCAAATCAAGTAGTATATCTAATGGTGGTTAATCCATAAGATTCAAACGGAATATAAAATGTCTTTTACTGTAAACGATTTCATTTCAAAACCATTTACTAGTTCATGGTCTAAACAGCAATTTGTTCTGCATGTCGAACTCAGGTAGGTTAGTTATATATAAAACTCTTATTGTAAACTCGGAAGCGCATATAGTGCATATATATCTGCATCCGGCACGACGGTGCCTATGAAATACACGGGGATAAGTTGTTTTTCTTTACCACACAGAACTGCACTGCTTGGAAAACAGCAACTCTAGTGCTACATAATAAACAAATTAATTCATCGTTTTTTATAACACCACAGTACACAACATTGTTGTTTATTTTCAGCTCGACTTAGGTGATAAAGCTCTCAGTTCTTCCGGTAGTTCATCTTTTGCTTCGTTGGCCTCGGAGAACAGTGCCCAGAACAGATACTCCTCCATGACTGAGCTCGCGTCCATCTGGTCGAATGGTTCAAACGAATCAATAAGATATATTGTTAATGTCAATCAAAAATTTGTATTTGGTAAAACTATTGATTCAAAACTGGCATTACTTACATCTTTAAGATCATGTACAAGTTGAATGTCGTTGTAGTTCTCAATGCTCTTTAGAATCCAAAAACCATTCATGTCTTCAACTCCTTTTTGTACCTTCACATGTTTTGATCTAGATACAATATTTCCCCACTTTGGAAGCTTGTTCTTCGGGTAGAGTTCGTCAACGAACTTGTCAAATCTCTTTAGCTAAAAAAACCAGTATGTAGAGCATAGTTAGTGACATAATTTTTTTCAAACTATGCAGATTGTCTTTAGCTGTATTATAAAGTTATAAAAGTAAAAAAACCACACCATTTTTTCCCCAATTTGATTGTGGTAAGCTGTTTTAGACAATCCTTTTCTCTGTATTTTGTAATCTCGTGTGTCAATAACTTCAACGCGACCACCTTGGGGGTAGTTGTTTAGGATGTAAGTAGACACATGATTGTCAAATGACACAGGCAGAAATATCTGTGATGAGCAAGGAAAATAGTCACATTGATTATATGTTATAAATGAAAATATGAAATATTTCTGTATGTTATTAATGAGTTATGTATTAAAAAATGTACCATCTTAGCTTTGCTCAAATCTGAATTTCCAATTAGAAGTTTGAACTGTTCAATCCTGGAGACGGATTCAAAATGATTAATTTCATCTTGTCCTCCAAAATTTGTGAAATTCTCCTTTTTCCCAATGTCACATAAACGAGCAACCCCTAGTGGCAGTACTATCCTTCGATTCCTGAACAGACATTTGTAGTCCGGGATACTGCGCCAGCTTGAAATTATGAAGTCAATCATGTCATCATCTAGCTTGCCTTTTTCATTGAAACATGCTGCAAGCCTTGCCGTAGTCCAATATTTTGGTATTTCCAGGCCTTGTTCCAGAGTTGACGAATATTTCACCATAACCAGCCTACGAATTTCCACAAACAAACGAAAAAAGGATCAAATATAAAAATCGGGATCCATGATTGTGTGACAACATACACATATATTTTACTAAAGGAATCCACAAAGCATAATTTGGTGCTTACTCTTCATTCTTCTCCAAAAAATCCTTGCTTAGTACCAATCTACGAGCAACTGCGGCGTCTCCGTTGTACTTAAATGTGAGATAAACGTACACATGCAACTTAAGTTTTAAGATGTTTTGTAGAGGCCTATTGTAAGATTTGATATTATCTGGGGAATTATGACCAAGAGCCTTGCTCCTTGTAAGAGCTGTTCTTAATCCTTGCTCTGGCAACGAAAATGTTTTAGTTGCATCTTCTCCGTGGTGTTTTGATCCGATACACGAGGTGTCTGCATTGTCAATCTGTGTTCTAACATCAGCTGTGTCATGCGGATTGATGACCCACAAGTATAGGGGGTGTATCATAGTATTTTCGAGGGAAGTGAATCCCAATTTATTGATTCGACACAAGGGGAGAAGAAGAATATTTATAAGCCTTAACAACTGAGTTATCAATTCAGCTGCACCTGGAAACAATCTTGCTCATAGTAGTTTATCACTAGCAATAGTTTTGCAGTAGGAATAGCAAAGTAGCAGCAGCAGTAAAGTAAAGACAGTAGTAACAATAGTAGTAAATAGTGGGATTCGAGTGCGGTAGGCATAGGGATGGATGGACGGGCGTTGCATGGACAAGACAATTCACATAGCAATCAGAACATAGGGCAATTTCAGATAAATAAGATAAAGCATCCAAGTACTAGATAATCCTAGGCATGTGTTCCATATATAGTCATACGTGCTCGCAGTGAGAACTTGCACAACATCTTTTGTCCTACCAGCCCGTTTGCAGCGGGGCCTCAAGGGAACTACTGGTAATTAAGGTGCTCCTTTTAATAAAGCACCGGAGCAAAGCATTAACACTCCGTGAACACATATGATCCTCACATCAAAGCCATTCCCTCCGGTTATCCCGATTTCTGTCACTTCGGGGCCATTGGTTTCGGACAACAACGTGTGTATACAACTTGTAGATAAGACCATAAACAATACTATCATAATGAATCAATTACATGTTCAGATCTGAAATCATGGCACTCGGGCCCTAGTGAAAACCATTAAGCATAACAAGTCGCAACAAAGTCATAAAGCACTAATAAAAGATACTAGGCACAATGCCCTAACAATCTGGTGCCATTACATGAACGATCTCATCCAATCCCTACCATCCCCATAGCCTACAGCGGGGGATTACTCACTCATAGATGGGGGAAACATGGATGGTCGATGGAGAAACGATGGTGATGATGATGGCGATGATCTCCTCCAATTCCCCGTCCCGGCAGGGTGCCAGAACGGAGTTTCTGTTGCTGTTTCGTGGAATCTGGTGGTGGCGATGGAGCGGAACTCCTTCTGGAAAAACGTCGACCCCCCCTGGAGTTTTTAGGTCAGAAGGCTTCTTATAGGCGAAGAGGGAGACCGAGGTGCTGGGCGCCCACATTACTTCGGCGCGGCCTGGCCTGGCCCGCGCCACCAGGTGGTGTGGCCACCCCCTGGCTCTTCTCCTTCTCGTATTTTGGCTCCTGGAGTCTTCGGGTGAAATAAGATTTTTGGCATATTTTCCAGGATTTTTCCTGATAGTTGATTTTCTGCAAAAAAGTAGACACCAAGGCAATTCTGCTAAAAACAACGTCAGTCCGTGTTAGTTGCATCCAAATCACACAAGTTTAGAGGAGAAACAATAGCAAAAGTGTTCGGGAAAGTAGATACGTTTTGGACGTATCAACTCCCCCCAAGCTTAGCTTATTGCTTGTCCTCAAGCAATTCAGTTGAAAACTGAGTGCGATAAAAGAACTTTCACAAACACATTTGCTTCATAAGATGTATATATTCTCAGCATGTGATCAACTACTTAGGCAATTCATAATGAAGAGTATGCTACTGAATCTACTTAATAGTCATTGCAAGCTATGAAGAGATTCCAACTCAAATATAATAAGTAGCATGAAGCATAAACATAAGCAACATTACAATGCTCATAAAAAGGTATGATAGAGTGGTATCTCGCTTGCCTTTCATTATGAATGTCAAGGCACCTCTGAAGTTCAAGTGATGACTAGAAGTAAAGATATCAAAGATACAAGCATCAAAGTCATAACACAAATAATCAAGTAATGGGACAAGCACAAAGAATGACAACTATGCTCTCAAGAAGGTGCTCGGAGAATATATGGAGACTCAACAAGTAAAGGAAAAGGTTTTGAATAATTTTGAAAGGCTTCCAAACACTGAAAGTGTGTTACTCATTAGCTTTGAGCTCTCATTGCTCCTGTCATAAGCATCTTTAATGTGGTTAACGTCAAAGTGAGGTCCAATCTGAGTTATATGCTTGACAAACTATAAACTGAAAATCTCAAGTCCCTTGAGTACGAGGGCCGCTCCTCATTCTACTCAACTTTAGTTACTGGTAAGTTCTTGTCATCGTAAATATGTGCGTATCATAGAGAACCACCAATGGGGTACCCCTTGCCCGATGATACGGAAGAATCCCCATATCAAAATGACAAGGCAAGCAGGCAATGAGTATCTCAACAATCTTCTTATTTGCCATGGGAAAATGGTGCTTTTTTTCTCTTTCCTCTTTTCATAAATCTCTTTTTTTTATTTTTCTCAATAGCTATCTCTCTTTTTTGATAAGAAGAATGCTTCATAGATATCATTATGGTTACGCTGCAGGTTTCCACCATGTCAACATGGATTAGACCAATGCCAAGTGCTTTCTAATACACATACATAACTCCATGGACTTACAAGCTCCCCTTTTATTTCACACCGACGACATCCGCAAACAAAAGAGCAAGGTATCAACTGGGTATATATTTACAAGTGTTGAAAGCGTTCACCGTGACAGCACGGTTCTGCTAATCCCCAGCCTAAAATTTGCAACCATATAACTTTCATGGACAGTCCCAATGGTTCAGGTTTATTAAGTATGGAAAATAAAGTGTGCCATCAAGTTCGTGAGAGCTTTACTAACTAACTTTGTCATAACAAGCAAACATTTTATTCGGAAGAAAACAAGGCATATTAAATATGCACGGAAGTAGCAAAAGATGCTAATGGGTAGGTATGGTGGACGCTTTGGAAATATTTGGTTTAGGGAGTTGGAAACTTGAGTAAAACTTAGTGTAAGTGAAGGCTAGCAATAGTAAGGGAGCGACAAACGAGAGAGCAATAGCTGCCATAATCATGCTTGCAACAAAACATGACTAATCATGGCATGAAAGTGATTCAAGATCCTCAAGGCAAAATAATTCATAAAGGCTTAACTGGTTATTACAGTCATGTGCATGCGTGAGCATGTGCCAAGTCAATTGAAATGAAACATTCAGAGGAGGATACCACGGTGTCATACCAAGTTATGAATAGAGTAATGCAAACAAACATTTATAAGACATGCTACAAACTATTAGCAAGCTGGAACTAATCATACGAAAGCAAGAACTACTAAGCATCCAAAGATAACATACACCCTACATGAACGGACTAAGCATGCCCACAATGATGAGTATATGTACAAAAATGAAAACAAATAGAGTTCATTACTAGCCTCTTACCCCGCCTCAAGTTGTCATCAATCCTCATTATTGCTCTTCACTTGTGTGGCTTGAATAATAATATGAAACTAATATCCACTAAGGACTGATGAACCCTGTAGCAAACTCACAAAACCAAAGAAGAACGATAAATATTTTTGGTGTTTTCAATTTTTAAAACAAGAACCAAAGGGGAAAAACAAGCAAAGCAAAATCTTTTTGGGTTTTTTGAATAGTTCAAACAAAGCAAAAAAAGGGAAAAACAAACCAAGGCAAAAAGAAGAAGCAAACCAAAGAGAAACAACAGAAATATTTTTGGTATTTTGTGTTTTTTTTAGAAAGCAAAAGCAAAGAAAGAACGAAAACTAAAAAGAGAACGAAACATGAATATACAAAGTACCGACACAACATGATAAGGAGATGAGTGCGGTGTCGGCGTACCTCCCCCCAAGCTTAGGCTTTTGTCCTAAGTGGGTATCACTCCATGTACGAATAAGGGTTCCAAGCTGGCGGATCATGATAAGAATGGTCGTAGTTGGGCCCGTGGGAAGAAGAAGCTCCCCAATCATAAGCAGGCTGCTGATATGAAGACTCCCCCTCATTCGAGGGCTGGACTGAATCATCCGTGACCTCCCTCCTACTATCCTGCTCCTGTTGGGAGAGCTCCCCCAAGTACGTGTCAAGCTCCTCCTCAGTGAGGGACCATCCTAACCTGTTATCAAGGTTAAACAAAACAGGTGCAGGCAAAAGAACAACACGCTCGGACTTGCTCTTTCTCCACCCAGCTTTGAGAAAGGTTATTTCATAAGTCAACTCACTCACACTAGCCCACGAGGAAACATATTTATGCTGTATCATGGAATTAAGATCTAGCCTTTCTACGGGAAACTGTAGGTCTAGATGATGAGGCACTAAACCATGCAATGCTAGTAAACGAGAAGCAACGAGGCCTCCACAAATTCCACCTTTCTCACGGTTAGCAGCAAGACGGAAAGCTATCAAAGCACCTATATTGTAAGACCTATCTCGTTTAAGAGCAGCAGAGATAAATACTAGATCATATGAAGATAACTTATTGATAGTTTTCCTAGCAAGAACACACTTGGCAATAAAGTAGGCAAAGTAGCGAATGGAGGGAACATGAATGTTACGAATTTTTCCACTCTCCTTCGAGAAGCTGCTCCCTTGGCAAATTTCTGCGTATAAATCCATGAGTGGTTCAGGTCACTCCTTAATCCTTCTGCATGATCCCCATTGAGGTACCTTAATAGATGGTTAGCTTCACAAATTGACAAGGTTCATCCTCCAGAAAGTGCTCCAACCCTGCATTAGAAACCAAAGTGTGGAAATCTTGGAGAATTCCCGCAGCTCTCATGAACTCAGAACATGGATAAATGGAAGGAAAAACTTCCTCCTCCCGGTGGACCTTCATGACCTCAGGCACCAAAAGTTCATGTTGGTTTAGTTGATGCTCATTCATCTTCTATTCTGAAATTTAAACACCTATTAAACAAGTGATTACAAAGTAAATATAATGAAGGATTCTACTCATAGGGACTTGTAAGAGGCCTAAACATGCATCAAAACTATATCTCTAAGGATCAAGCAAGCTTACAAGCTCTCATAACCTGTCACCTACAGCAGCAAAATACTCAAGATATAATCCACCAAACACAAATCTACTTGGACAAGGAGAGGATTCACATACCCGGGAACAAATGCTCCAAATTTTCAACAAGAAAGATGGGCTGAGCAAGGAGATCAAAAAAATCGAGAGCAAGCACAGCAAGAACATGATTTTGAGCAATGAACTGGAGCTTACTTGGGAGAGAGAAGAAAGTGGCAGGTGAGAGAGTTAGTGGGGGGCGAGGGGTGGCCCACACCAGGGCATGGCGCCACCCAGGACAGGCCACGCCACCAGGTGGTGTGCCTGCCTGGTGGGTCCCCCTGGTACCTCCCAGGTACTCCTCTGCCCCTTTTTTCACGTAAAAATTTAATATGAATTTTCTGGAATTTTCCGAGACACTTTATTTTTGGGCATTTTTCAGGTATAGAAGAATGATTTTCTAACAGATAGATTTTTTTGGAAACATGATGCAAAGACAAAACAAAGCTAGAACTACAGAAGTTCTAAGACACTCTAACATGCAAGCAACTAATCAACAAAAAGAAAACTAAACGAAAGAAAAAACTAAAATGGATAGAATAGAAGTAAACGGAAATAATCATAGTGAAAACATTGTTTTGTTCAACGAAATCCTTTTGTTAACAAGGTTGATCAGGTCTTGTTACCAAAACAATTTCAAATGAGACAAAACTTTGTATTCCACTAATGATTATTTTACCTCAACCTTGATAGCAATGGTCCCAATCATAATAGTTTCAAATTTTTCTCTTGGTATGGGATAATATATTTATCCAACTTGAATGCCCTCAACATGTTCAATTGAATTCAAACCATAAGTCCTATCAATCTTCTTGGGGAAATAGATAGTATGTTCCTTGTCATTAACATTGAAGGTCACCTTTCCTTGATTACAATTAATAATAGCTCTTGCAGTATTAAGAAAAGGTCTCCCAAGAATAATAGACATATTATCATCTTCAGGCATTTCAAGCACAACAAAATCAGTTAATATCAAGAAATTATGAGCCACTTGAACAGGTACATCCTCACATATACCAAAAGGAATAGTGGTAGATTTATCAGCCATTTGCAAAGATATATCAGTTGGTATTAATTTTTCTAGTTGAAGCCTCTTATAGAGAGAGAAAGGCATAACACTAACTCCAGCTCCCAAATCACACAAAGCAGTTCTAACATAACTGTTCTTAATAGAGCAAGGGATAGTTGGAATCCCTAGGTCTCCAAGTTTCTTAGGAACCTTACCATTGAAGGAATAATTAGCAAGCAAAGTAGAAATTTCTTCCTTAGGGATCTTCCTTTTATTCGAGACAATATCCTTCATATACTTTGAGTAAGGAGGTAATTTAATAGAATCAGTCAAAGGAATTTGAAGGAATAAAGGTTTCATCCACTCACAAAACTTATTATAGTGTTCATCTTCCTTTGACTTGTGTTTCTTATCAGGGAAAGGCATAGGTTTTTGGACCCAAGGTTCTCTTTCATTACCATGTTTCTTAGCAACAAAATCTTCTTTAGTGTATTTAGTATTCTTAGTGTGGTTTTTAGGTTCTTCCTCAACTTTCTCTTCACTAGGAGCATCATTTTCTTCGTTACCACTTCCAGTTTTAGCATCAGAGATAGATATACTATTAGGATCTAAAGCAGGTTCAGAGGGTTCTACAACAGTTTTATGTTTCTTTTTCCTTTTCTTATGACTAGAACCACTATTTTCAGCTTGTTGAGAATCCTACTCAATTCTTTTGGGATGCCCCTCAGGATATAGAGGATCCTGGGTAGCAACACCACTTCTAGTTCTAATTTCATAAGCATGTTTTTCTTTAGCAGCATTAACTAGTAAGTGATTTTACACTTTAACGAGTTGATCTATTTGAGTTTGAACCATTTGAAAGTGTTTAACAATCATTTTAACATCATTAGAGGTTCTTTCCACAATATCTTTCAACTCAATAATAGCTCTAGTGGTTTCCATTAGATGATTTTGCACCCTTTTATTAAAATTATCTTGCTTAACAATAAAGATATCAAATTCTTCTAAGCATTGCTCAGGAGGTTTAGAGTAAGGGATATCACCTTCATCAAAGTGTTGGAGAGAGTGTATCTTGATAGTGGATGAGTAGGGAATAGGCTTACATAACTCTTCAATAGGAGGTAAATTCTTGACATCTGCAACTTTAATTCCATTCTCCTTATGACATTTCTTAGCTTCCTTCATCACTTCATCATTTAATTCAATAACTCCCCTCTCCTTTGATGTTGGAATAGGCACCAGAATAGAAGGTTCAGGTACAATTACTTCAGGTATAGCTTGTTTAGGAGGAGTCCAATCTTCATAATTCTTACTTATTTTAGCCATTAATTCCTCAGCTTCCTTAGGAATCCTGTTCCTGAAAATACAATCAGCACAACTATCTAGGTATGTCCTAGATTCTTCAGTTAGTCCATTATTAAATATATCAAGAAGCTCATTCTTAGGTAATGGACTTCCAGCTTGTGCATGAATAAAAACAAAACCTTGCCCAAGATTCAGGCAATACCTCTTTTTCTTCCTGTTTAAAATGAAAAAGTTCCTGCAAAATAGCATGTCTAGCACTAGGAGGAAAATATTTCTACAGGAAAGTACTAATCAAGCACTCAGGGCTATCAATAGATCCAGGAGGTAAATTACTAAACCAAGTTTTAGCTTCTCCTTTCAGTGAAAATGGGAAAATCTTAGCAACAAAGTAAGTACGCATCTTAATATCATCAGAAAGCAAGCCACTCATGGTAGAAAGTTCATTCATATGTGCTACCACACTTTCATTCTTAGTCCCACAAAAAGGTTCTTTCTCGACAATAGCTATGTAAGATAGATCGAGAGAGAAATCATAATCTTCATCTATAATGTTTATGGGAGAAGCAGCAAACTTAGCAATAGGAGACAATTTGAGTCTAATAGTATGCTTCTCAAGGAGACTCTTAGCAGCGCTCCTATCATGGGTGTTTTTACATTCTTTAATAAATTCATCGGTCATCTCAACATAACCATCTTCAATATCATAACTTTCACTAGACTCAGGTGAACTAACAGGTGTGGTAGTGTCTTCATTAGGAGTTTCGGTATTTCCAGCTATAGTTCTAGCAATCGTAGCATCTAGGAAAGGACCTAATGAACCACTCTTATCAAGCATGAGAAGCAACATCATAAGCATCAGAAGTTTCAGATTCAGCAGTAGTAGCAGTGTGTGTAGCATGTGTATGTGGTGGTGTAACGAGCTTACTTATAACAGATGGTGAATCAAGAGCAGCAGAGGTGTTCAGAACCGTATCTCTTCTTGTAGTGGATGGTAAAATAGGAAACTTGTTATCATGAGACTTACCCATGATGGAGGGATAGCAGCGAACAATAGAGAATCCAAGTGAACTTGATAAATAAAGCTATGCTCCCCGGCAACGGTGCTAGAAAATAATCTTGATGACCCACAAGTATAGGGGGTGTATCGCAGTATTTTCGAGGGAAGTGAAACCCAATTTATTGATTCGACACAAGGGGAGACAAAGAATAATTATAAGCCTTAACAACTGAGTTGTCAATTCAGCTGCACCTGGAAACAATCTTGCTCACAGTAGTTTATCAGTAGCAACAGTTTTGTATTAGGAATAGCAAAGTAGCAACAGCAGTAAAGTAAAGACAGTAGTAACAATAACAGTAAACAATGGGATTCGAGTGCGGTAGGCATAGGGATGGATGGATGGGCGTTGCATGGACAAGAAAATTCACATAGCAATCAGAACATAGGGCAATTGCAGATAAATAAGATAAAGCATCCAAGTACTAGATAATCCTAGGCATGTGTTCCATATAAAGTCATACATGCTCGCAATGAGAACTTGCACAACATCTTTTGTCCTGCCAGCCCGTTTGCAGCGGGGCCTCAAGGGAACTACTGGCAATTAAGGTGCTCCTTTTAATAAAGCACCAGAGCAAAGCATTAACACTCCATGAACACATGTGATCCTCACATCAAAGCCATTCCCTCCGGTTATCCCGATTTCTGTCACTTCGGGGCCATTGGTTCCAGACAACAACGTGTGTATACAACTTGCAGATAAGACCATAAAAAATACTATCATAATGAATCAATAACATGTTCAGATCTGAAATCATGGCACTCGGGCCCTAGTGACAAGCATTAAGCATAACAAGTCGCAACAAAGTCATAAAGCACTAATAAAAGATACTAGGCACCATGCCCTAACAATCTGATGCCATTACATGAATGATCTCATCCAATCGCTACCATCCCCATAACCTACAGCGGGGGATTACTCACTCATAGAAGGGGGAAACATGGATGGTCGATGGAGAAGCGATGGTGCTGATAATGGCGATGATCTCCTCCAATTCCCCGTCCCGGCAGGGTGCCAGAACGGAGTTTCTGGTGCTGTTTCGTGAAATCTGGTGGTGGCAAAGGAGCGGAACTCCTTCTGGAAAAACGTGAACCCCCTAGAGTTTTTAGGTCAGAAGGCTTCTTATAGGCAAAGAGGGAGACCGAGGGGGTTGCCTGGGGGGCCCACACCACCCCCTGGCATGACTTGGCCTGGCCTGTGCCACCAGGTGGTGTCGCCACCCCTAGCTCTTCTTCGTCTCGTATTCTAGCTCCTGGAGTCTTCGGGTGAAATAGAATTTTTGGCATATTTTTTGGGATTTTCCTGATAGTTGATTTTCTGCACAAAAAGTAGACACCAAGGCAATTATGCTGAAAAATAGCGTCAGTCTGCGTTAGTTGCTTCCAAATCACACAAGTTTAGAGGAGAAACAATAGCAAAAGTGTTCGAGAAAGTAGATACGTTTTGGACGTATCACAGATGTCCTTTCTGAATTGCTTTTTCAACAACAGCGACCTCATGGTTAGAGGAACCTTCTTTGTGAGTAATTTCTGGTAACAACATGGTCATACCTGCAGCAATATTTGTAAAAAACCGTGTTATTTCCTCTTACATGTTAGTAATGTAAAAAACATCGTCTAATGTAAAAACCAAGCATCTTGACATAATGTGACAATACCATTGTTGAACTGCGTGGTTAACCTGTCTTCCTCGGCTCCTACAGCGTCTTTATTGCATCCTTGTACTTGTTTAGACGAGTTTCCTCCTGCATCATTATTACAAGTAGTTTTCCTGTCAAGCCCACTAGTAATTTTGCTATGAGCAGCATATCTACAGAATACAACAATATCATTGCTTAGCTGTGCCGTTGATGGCTGTTGGCCCTTTCAAATTGCTTAGAATTGTCTTTTCCTTCTCCCGTAGTATGCGTTGTTACTGGTGTCGGTGTCGCCATGCACGCAGAACAACTCTGAATAACACATTAAATATATCAGTAAAAAATATAAAAAATGGACAAGTTGTTACATTACACTTCTATTTTATAGATTATTATTTGTATGTGCTCGTGCGATGGAAGTAGCTAATACACGTCTAAGATATACGGACCTGTTCATCCAAGGCTCTTCCGGTTACAATGTCGTGCTCCTCTTCTGGTGCTGCTATATTTTTTATTCTGTCCATGTACATGATTCCTCTATCGTCAAAATTCTAGGGCGTGTTGTTATCAGCTGAATCCATTTTATTCACTGTTATCGCTGCTGACTTGCCTATAGTGGAGCATTCATTCCCAACATTAAGGTCATGAGTTGCTGCCTAGGCTGTATGCTTTGATTGCTTGATTCGACTGGTGCCTGAAATGTTTGCAACGTTGGTCAGGTCATTCTCGCATCTATCAAAACATCTCAGCATGTCAGTTGCACACTAATGGGATGCTCGAAAGCAGTTAGCCATTCCTTCTATTTTACTTCTTTTCAGGTCCCTTTGCTTCATGGTAAGTTATTTATATATCGTTGTAGCATTTGTATCATCACTTATGATTTCATCACCTGCTTCTTCCTCTAGCAGTATATCTATATACTTGTCCATGCATTGATCTAGCCTCTGGGACTTTGTTCCTGAACCCTCTAATTCTCTGTTAGAGGTTGAGGTTATCTTGTTACAAGTCATTTCTGCCACAGGAGGTTTCAAATAATAGCTTCTTCCGTCGCAGCTTTTCCACTTCAAACAGTAAACAAATATTATTTCCATGGATCGTGAATAACTGTCAGAAGAGGTAATTTTAAAATAGTTCATTTGATAGAATGATTCTTTATGTGAAACAAGATGAGGTCAAGTAGAATACTTACATTCAGTCGTCCCCACCTCTCTTTGTCAATGACATCCGCTTTCAATACAGCAAGCATATATGATTTGTCCAGGTATTTGATTCTGGGTGTTTCTTTTGTCATAAGTGATTTCTGCACTAGAGCGAATCCAGGTATATTATTAGAGGAAGGACCGCGCAACCTTCGGCAACACTTTGATTCATATCATCAATATGAAACTTTATTGCTGCCCTCTTGATCTTGTCAATTACAAGCTAGCAAAAGTCCATTTTTCCAGAATTCTCGATATCAAGGCTTTTAACTACCCCAACTTTCCGGCTGATGTGGTTGTTTAAACCTGGACATATAAGATTTGTGCAGATTACAAGTATTATGCATTTCATTGTAAACTTGTCCGTTGCACCCTTTTAGATATGACGGGTCAGGTGTTGCACCGTTGCAGTGTCCCTCTCTCCCAAACCCAATTTCTTCTTAAGCCACAGTAAAGCAAAGGTATCGCCAGCTTCTGAAGGCCGAGGCGCCTTTATAATGCCGTTGGGTAGACCAAGGGCAGAATGCGCTGCATCTGCTATCAGAGCTATAGTCCTACCACCGGCAAACTCTATTTTCAGAGTTTCTACATCAATCTTCTTGTATAGCTTAATAATCAGGGGCCTACTAATGTTTGAATCCAGCTTGTATTTCAGGATGAAACCCTAGCCAATCTTCACGAGCTCTACTTTTTGGAGATCGTACTGATCATGTTTAATCAATCTGTTGAGCTCTTTGAGAGAGCACCTTGCTGTGTAATTTGATCCAGTCGTACTACGAGACTTCTTCTTGTCCCTTGTATATTTTTCAATTGCCATCAGTTGATTCTTGGACATATCCTAGTAGTTTACAGAAAAAATGTATCAAATATTTATAAACTTATTTCTAAATTTCTTAGTGCAGACTATAGTCTCGATTAAGGAATATGACATGCATTAACATTACGTAAGCTTACCATGACAATATTATTCTAGTTGTTCGGACTGCCATGTTGTTCTCCACCAATCTTTCATTTCTTCTTACGTACACCGCTTTTGATGTTTGAACCTATTTTGCGTTTCTTTTTCAGCTCTAGTTTTATTTTGTAACTCTCGATCTTCCTGTTAAGTTCATTTTCTGACACATCAAACTCATCGTCAGTCTGTGCCATACCGTTGGAAGATTCTCCATCGCTAGCATTGCAAGAGCTCATTTTTCCCTGGTGCAAGAGACATACCAATCTTATTACACGTTATAATTTTTGAACCGACCACCTGAAGCACTTCAATTCGACGTGCTTAATTTAAACTTTAAATTGTAACTACACCTAGCTGTATAGTGTAACATCAAGTTGCAGAATAGGTCATGTGTAGGTGCAGGTGCAAGTAGTTATAAAATTATGCATGCAATAAAAACTGAGAAAAAAATTATACTAACCAGAACGCACTACTAATCATTCATTAAATATCGGAATTGACTTGAAGTAACAGTAAAATATAATTTACTGAAGCTGATCCTACTTGTGAAAAATATTGTGTATGTTGTCCGAGTGCATAATAAATATATTTTTACTTACCATACGATTTATGCAACATGATTTCTCATAGAAAAAATATGATGTAGTAACGAAATACTCCCTCCGTTTCAAGATATAAGATGTTTTAGCTTTGTGACATGAGTGTATCTAGACCCCTTTTAGTATCCATGTTCACTCCACACCTTGATGAACCTACATACTAAAAGAAGTCTAGATACACTTCATTCACAAAGCTAAAACATCTTATATTTTTAAACAGAGGAAGTATTAGATATAGAAAGCTAGGGTTTCGATATTTAAATTTTACTAACCTATTCCCTCCGTCCTAAATAGGATATCAAAAGTTTGTTTGAATTTGGATGTATCTATATACTCCCTCCGATCCAAATTAATTGAATTGGATTTATATAGATTCGGTTATATCTAGTACTAAAACATGTCTAGGTTCATTCGAATCTAGACAAATCCAAGTCAATTAATTTGGATCGGAGGGAGTAGTAAATACTGTCTAGAATCGTATTTCGCTGAAACAAACTTGAAAAACTAATTTAGACTATAATAGTCTTTCAATTTATCGTGGACTTGATCTCAGTACCATGGTTTCCATAGTATGGACAACGAATCAATGATTCTACAAGGAAATCTTTGCTATCAAGTAAGAGCGATAAGTTCTTCGCAACTGAGTAGTAGCAGGGATGATCTCGAATCCTTTATCAATGGGGATGTTTTGTTAAGTTGCTATAGAGAATCCTTATCTCGGAAAGAGGACGGCGCCGGCGGTTCCTTCTGCTGCAGATTTTCCGCAATCTGTGGAAGAATTGCTTCTCTTCTGGGGATGGGACCAAGTAAGAGAGGTAAGTTCTTTGTAATTGAGTAGTAGCAGGGATGATCTCGAATCCTTATCAATGGGGATGTTTTGTTAAGTTGCTATAGAGAATCCTTACCTCGGAAAGAGGACGGCGCCGGTGGTTCCTCCTGCTGCAGATTTTCCGCAATCTGCGGAATAGTTGTTTCTCTTCTGCGGATGGATAGTAGAGGAAGCAGATGAAGGCTAATTAGATACAATAATGGAGAACCGTGTCTCCCGTTGTCCATAATAACTGTTGTAATGCCTGATTTTATTAAGATTTTTCCAGGGCAGTGCAAATCTTTTTTTTAAAGGGCAGTTCAATAGTAAACTAGTTGGCAGAACAATGATTCTTGTAAATCAATGTAGCAACAACAAGAAATCATTGTCATTTACGGCCCTGGAATTTATTATATGTATACCACATATATTGTACTCCTAACTGTCTTCGAGTTATTATATATATATATATTATAATTTATAAAAACAAGATGCTAATTTTAACGTTTCCAGCTAATTCTTGTTCCATTAATTTTACCCAGATTACTTGTCATGCTCTGATCGGAATTTCACGATGCATCATACAATTTTATTTAGTGCCAAAAGTTAACACATCCATCTGTTGTGTACTATAAGTCGTAACCAATACTATTTACGATGCAGCATACAATTCACGATGCAACATGCCTTCTACGGTAAGTGCACTGCCATCGCATGATATCTCGGACCTTTTTCGTAGAGCAGCTTGTGTAGCATTTCAAAGGCAGTTCATATATATTTCATGGGCAGTGCAACTTTGTGTGTATGGCATTATAATGTCAGTACCATGATGCACTCAACGAGCAGTGTATGATTGATATTCGAGCTGTGCATCATAGTGTATATAGCAGGTGAGATTGAATTGCACGTCTAGTACACTGCCATTTCATATTATCTTTCACCAAGCAGTGCACAATAGGTGAAAAACGAAAAGGTTGAACCAAGACCCAACATATCAGAAGTATACATCAATAGAGATAACGTTCAGCAGTGCATACTACGTACACGGGTAGTGCACCTCGCTGCGTATAGCAGATGGGGTGCATTGCATGGTCATTGAACTGCCATAGAATCTTGACTTGCACTATGCGTACATCACTTTATGAAGCATTTAGAAGGCAGTTCATATATACTTCATTGGTAATGCATACCTGTCTTTAACCGCATTGTATTAGTATTACCCTGAAGCGCTCCGAATTTGCTCGTTTTTTATGTGATTGCATATTGCTTTTAATTGAAAATAATGAATTTCCATTAAGATTAACGCTGGTCAAGAATTGTACTGAATACTAGTTGCTTATTCGTCTGAACAAAGTGCTGTGCAGTATAGATGATAGTGCTATATTTATAGTATAGACAGTGCGTGCATTAGTACGTTTTTCCACTAATAAACACCTTTTTATTTCTCACAAACTGTGCACTGCTCGGTGCAAGATAATATGAAAGGGCATTCCCGCTTGCTATGTACACTGAGATGCACTGCCCGAATACAAATCATGCACTGCTCGTTGAGTACTTCGTGATGCTGTCATTATAATGCCATGCACATGATATGCACTGCCCTAAAGCTGTAGATGAACTGCCCAAAAAATGCTTTGTAAACTGCTGTCAAAACAAATTTATAAATTTAATGATCCGACAGTGGTCTGAAATTTTAAATGTTAATAATCCCTATTACAATTAATTCGGACTATTTTTTAGAGTGCCAACGATTCCATCGATAAATTTCTAGTCATGCCGGAAACGCACGTCGGGAATTTGTTTCTGAATGAAGCATCATTACTCATCATATTCATCATTCCTGCGAATCAAACAAAAAACAAATAAAACTTCACTGAATGATGACATACACTGAATAAATAGTTTTTATTTTGGTACAATTATAGAAGTACATACATCTATATTGATTGACAAGTTCCTTAATCTTTCTTGTGTACTTTTCATTGAACTTTGACAAAAGCATGTCAAACGTCAGCTGTTCCCGCAAGGCTTTAGTATCAGCCTATACAAATAAAAGTTTATATCAAATAAATTATAATTTAATGCTGTTTTATACTAATGCAAGTACGAAATTAAGTCTGCCTTGAAATTATACTTACATACTGGAACCAATGGTCAACAACACCATCGTAAGATTTGAGCAACCTCAGCAAACCTACTCCGCTGTCTTTCCTGCTCATTTCATAGACAGACCCATATTTCAGTTGCTTGTTTGATATATAAATTTTAATAGGGAAAGGATCATACAGTGTTAACGATACTTAATTGGTTTCCATTGTCAGATATCCACTGATCAGGTGTGGTTCTCATATTTCGAAATTCAACCCTGTACGAAAAACTGTATGCTTCTTCAAACACAAACTTGAAGTTGTTTATCACAATGGCCGCTTCCTCTTCAACAGTCTCGTTCATGACGTTCGAACAAACAATATCATATTTCCGACCTTGAAGGTCAGCAATCATGGCATACCACACATCATTTGGCTGTAGAGGTATGATGATCTAAACAAACAAAGAGACGAAACAATTGGCTTGCAGATCTAAAAACAATATCACTAGAAAATAACATAGACACTAAAATATAAAAATTACCATTGATACATTTGCCAGGTTCCATCCAGTGTGATTCTCTGATAAGTATCATTTGAAAGATCTTGGATTAAATTCTGGCCTTGTGAGCAAAAGCTAATAACATAATGTTTTAGAAAAGAAAAACAAACCAGTTAGTAGATACATAATTTCTGTGTTCATGGATCGATGTATGCGTGTTCAGTCGCATGTGAAAACATGTATAGATAGAACAGGTGTTACTAAAAAAACTTTGTAACTTCGCTTACCGCATCTTCGTGCATCATGATGTACCTGGTTAGGAACAATTCATGATTGGGTTGATTATTATCTAGGTTGTGTTTCTGTTCTGTCATGACCAGCATTGCCATATAGTTCATTACGTGTGAATTCGCACTTCCATAAACCTGCATTGATAAACCAAACACTCTGTGGCAAGCCCATTTCTTCCTGCACAGAACCACCTTGTCGCTAGTAGAATACAGAAAAAATAGAATCGAAATACTCCATTATTACAATGCGATGAAAACAATTAAATATATTTTCGTAGTAAAGTATGCGAGACAAAACGTTACCTTCTCGCCTTTTGATTCGGAGTGGTCTCTACTATGAATTCAAATAAAGCTACTTCAACATCTTTTGATTGTTTCACAGCAGGATAAGGAATTCGGCGACGATTAATGCCTGTTCTTGTTTCAGCATTGTCAGAATTGTTTGTTTGCATACCTGATGCAATGCTTGCTATAGATGCTGATGCAAAAGAGACATGTCTTCTGCAAGCTTCCTGCTCAAATGATGGTCCAATAGTGCGGAATAATACATTATTATGCTGTAGTCTAGGGTCTCGAGAGTTTTCTCGTTCAGGACAGCTTCTTGTGTAGCTGGGTTGTTGGTTTCCAGTATTTCTCAAAATTGACCTAGGCATACTCGAGGATATTGTATTTTCACTATACATTTGACTGGTGGCAATGTTACGCCGATGACTGTAAGCTTGGTGCATTAGTCTTACAGGGTAACTACTTCCTGGTAGTTGGCTCTGAGATACTGCCATCCCAGTAGTAGCATGCGTTGCCTCGTACTGCTGTTGCATTTGTATGTGCAAACACGAATTTGAATACTGACTTGATGTATGAAAATCTCTGTGATTTGTATGTCCTAGATTTTCAGAGTCATGGTCTTGCAATGTTGTTCTTGAGTTTGTTCCGCTTCCTCCGTCCTGCTCTATGAAGCCACGTCCATCCATTGATTTGTCATGTTCTGTAGTCTTATTCGATCTTGCTGTCTCTGTATACCTTCTGCTGTTCAACATGTTAAGCCCTTGTGTGGATGTCTGTTGCACAACGTACTGCGATTGCACATATTTCTCTCCTGATCCAGCATTCCAATAGAAAGTTGGATGGAAGGCTGTGCTACTTTTTGACTTGTTAATAGTATCGACCAAACATTGCACGTGTTTAGCAGAGATGTTTTTACTGCGAGTGATGTTGCTGACTCTTGGTATCTGAATTGCAAAATTAGGAGTTATCGTACCGTTATACCTTTTCCTATTATCAGGGTTTCATATGTAAGTGAATCTCTTATGCTGGAATTGATTCCTCCAGATAAATGATCGGTACTTGAACCTCTTATGCTGGAATTGGTTTCTCCAGAGAAATTTTTCGTGGCAGAAGCTCCACTAATTGGTGTATAACTTTTGGCAGACTGCTGAAGATGCACAGAATGGGAGAATGTTCTTGCATCGCCATTGTCATTGCCTAGGTTTATATTTTTTAGTGTCATAGACATGTCTGCCACTGACGTGCTGCCACTTATTGATATAGAACCATACGAATCATAATTATCAGAGACTTGTCTGTCATGCTAAATACCAGATGATTGCACATTTGCAGATGCTGGTCTATACGTTTCACCTGACATACAGTTAAGTTGTGTTGGATTAGCTTCTATTTCAGGCTGCGCTGCTGAAGTGATAACAGTTTTTTTCTTTTGCTCTCTGCGTAAGGTCAGCCAGATCTGAAACTTCTGTCCAAAATTCATCATTTCCTTCCCAGAAAGAAAACGAATCATGACTGTTATCTTCTGTCTTCTGTTTCTTTGAAATGCGATCATCAGAAACAAGATCAAACTCAAATTGCAGTGATCTCTCAACCACCCGTTTTCACCGAGATAGTTGGAGTTCTGTAAGAGCTGAAATGTATCTGTACCATTTGCAGCAGGCTGCCTCTCTTCTTCTTGATCACTTGCATGATGACTTGGTCCTTCTTCCACACTTGGAATGCAAAGGCTTGCATTCAAGCGGTTGAAAACATCCGGACCAGGCACATGGACATGTTGTGGGTTGGAAATTTGTAGCTGTCTTTCGCAATTTCCAATATCCAGTTTTGGCACGGGAACTGTAACTAGATTAGTAATGTCAAACGATGCAGCATGCACCGAACCAGTAGCTTCTGCACCGACCTGTACCTTAAGGTGGTTCAAGCCCATCTTTTGAGCATCACAAAATGTATGTTTAGAACCAGGCAGTCTCTCATCAAAATTATCTTGTGCGCAATGAGTTGCTGACTCAGAATGTAAAAAATGGCTATGATCGAAACCACATGTTTGCACCTGAATTCTTGATCTGTCTTCATTGTCAAATGTATTTGACACGCCATTGGAAACAACCAACACGGTAATCTGTGCATTAGTTATGTTCCATTGAGATGCTGCTTCTGACACATGAACTGTATCTGCAGTGTCCATCTCGTTCATTGCATGCTCTGTACACCTTGTTCTTGACGAAAGCTCTGCCTGGGATTCATTATCAGTACATGTAATGGAAGTCGCTGTACATAATGTACTAGTGTTGCCCTGAACAATAACTGTATGAACTTACTGATTTTCGACTGAAGTTGCACTTGTTGCTACACAATTTGTAGCTGTAGCAGGCTTAGCGATCATCCCGTTTCCAGAACCCTAACCTGCATATTCTATGACACATTGCATGGATTGCGTTGAATTTGCGACAGGAATTATCACTTCATCTAATCACATGACGTCATCAGTAGCACTACAATCTGTTGGTTCAGAGTTCATCTTTGGTAATTGTTCAATTCTGGATAAATTATCACGTGTCGGTAACATATGTACCAGGGCCTTGCAAAAAGATTCCAACTCCTGCATATATTTCATAGTTTCAGGGGATCCATAACTTTGGTCTGCAAAAGTTAACTTCACAAGCAGCTCACAGTCTTCTACTAACCTTCTACATACAAATGTTAGCCCATATGTTGATTTATCCAGCACACTGCCTTTGTCTTCAACATCGCGCTCATTATCTTCTCTTGCGTATAGGGACCCTTGAGGTGTAGAGTACATACCCCTGTTCTCATGATTGAGCATTGATATTCTAGAAATCTTTCTAATATTGCTCTTCATATTGAGATTCATCGTAGACAACACGTCAGCATACATGTCCGTCACTATGGCCTGTATTTCTCTGGCAGCCTGGAAGTTTTGACATTATAAGCATTATCGCTGTCGCCTATTTTTAATATCATAAATATAACATTGCACTGCTGAGATAACTGAATAGGTAACACTATGATCAAACACCAGTAGTATGGTTACCTAATTAAACCTAGTAGAACATGCAGCTGTAGAAAGAATGTTCATCCTAGTATGAAGTAGCTAAAGCAGGCAGGAAAATCGTACAATGAAACGATGAGAGAATTTAATACGCTACTATAACAAGGTTGAGAAATAAAAAACATGAATGCTTAAGGTCAAGTAGGAAATGTATATGTAGAACACAAACACAAGAAGATTCGTCATGATCACGAATGAAAGAATTGGGAAGATTATAAAAATTCTTACCTCCGCATGCATAAGTGGGTCTATTACAAACTTTTCAATGAAAGTTGTAACATTCTGAACTATCTCTTCGTTCAGCTCAGCATTAGAAAACACGATTTCATTTATATTCTTCAACTGCATATTCAACATGGACAAAACAGAAGATACAATACAATAATATGAGTAAGAAGCAACAAGACCGTAGTAATAATTGCACATAATATGAATAACTATGGGAGTCTTGCCTTGTGAACACCATAAACGTTTTGTTGATGAGGCATCTGGTCAAGACTCTCATATAACGCCATATTTTTAGTTGACCAGAAAGATATTCTAGGCAGTGCATGGCCTAGGGGCAGAGCATTTGTGTCTAGTAGTTCAAAGTACATTACCTGCATTAAAATTGTTACAACCATATTAAAACAACAAATCCACAGAAGCTACTGACAACTAATATTATAGAAAATAATTATCACGGTGGGTAACTAACCGGGGTAATTGGAAGGAAACCACCAAGTGCACCTTTCAAACCATTTTTCTGGAAAGTGTCAATACAGCCAATAAGCTTGTTGAATGCAGCAAGACACCAGTCATAGGAATCAATCTCATCAGACACTCCAATTGCAAAGAAGTAGTCCGGGATGGCTCCATCATATGTGCTCGGACACAACATAACAGTGTTTGCAAATAGAACAAAACATGTTTTGAATTGAGATCCTACCAGGTTAGGAGTAATCATCTTTTCAAGCTCACTGATAGTTAGTGTTGGCCCTGCACAATGAGTTAGTTCTCTGACCATATCGCGTATCCATTGTGGACATGCCTTCTTTATGGTTCTTCCCCCAAAGGGGATGCCAAGTATCTTGTTGATGTGAAAGGGCTTCAGTTCAAAGCCGCATCCGTTGGGAAATTCAAAACTTCTTGTAGTCACGTTAAAGTGAGCAACAAGCCACAAAACTAGTGACCTTGGCAACTCTTCACAACACATACCAAGCATACCATCAAATTGTATGCTCCTTAGCAAAATCTTCTAGTCATTAGTCAGCCTTTTTACCAGTTTTATAAACTTTGGAAGAGATAACTGTGTGGTGAAAATATGATCAGCCATTTCTGTATGAGATTTTTTTCTGTCGACATGGTAAAAAAAAAGTTATCAGTTAACGAGGTATAGATTTTTTAGTAAGTCATATATATCAGATTTCAAAGTTATACATTCGACGCAGCACACAGGATAGAACTAGTACAAACAAATAATTTGAAATTAAAAAAAACACCTCGCAAACACTATACAATAATCATAAAATGAAATAATAAGCAGAAATTGAAGCGTGCTTAACCAACAATCGTCCTATATCATTCTTAATTATGGATGTGCAAGTAATATATCGCTAGCAACAAACACTTTCGTCGTGAGAGCGGAAAGATTTATATGAAGTAGATAAACATATGCATAATACAGAGATCTACAAGTGAACTAGACGGAAAATCAACCTTCTAGGATACGACGAATCACATAGACATGGAGCGATACAAGATGAATAGATGAACTTCGCCAGCAAAAGTAGATTTCAAAATGTGGAAGAACAACCCTGAAAGAAGAACGAGGAGAGAGCAGCGTTCGTTAAACGCTATATCCGCCTGCCGCAACCGGTGATTCTTGAGAAACAAGAAGGTCCTTATTAATGAACCAAGACCGCACACGTCAGAGCTCTACTTTGTTTACCAACATTATATTAGTAGTATCTCGAAGCACTCCGTAGGCCATGCATTTTTAGTTTACAAACAATACACTACCATTTCATATTATCTTTCACTAAGCAGTGCACAGTAGGAGAAAAACAAAAAGATACTCGTTATTGAAACAATACCCCACACGTCAAAAGTCTACGTCGATACAGATGACGTTATGCAGTGCATACTACGTACACCGGCAGTGCATATTGTTGTGCATAGCAGGTAGGATGCATTTCACGGCCATTGAACTGCCATAGAAACTTGTCTTGCACCATGCGTATAACACTTTATGAAGCATTTGGAAGGCAGTTCATACGTATTTCAATGATAGTGCATACCTGTTTTTTACCGCATTATTGTAGTACTATCCTGAAGCGCTCCGTGGGCAGTGCATACTTTGTTTACCTGTAGTGCATATGAGTGTGCATAGCATGCATGGTGCATTGCATGGTAAGTGCACTGCCCTCGCATGTTATCTTGGACCTTTGCGCACAACAGTTTACAAAACATTTCTAAGACAGATCATATAGAGCTTCAGCGCAGTGTATCTCGTGTGCATGGCATTATAATGACAGTATGACGATGCACTCAACGAGTAGTGCATCTCAGTGTATATAGCAGGTGGGATTGAATTGCACGGCTACTGCACTGCCATTTCACATTATCTTTCACCGAGTAGTGCACAGTAGGAGAAAAACGAAAAGGTCATCATTATTGAAATAATACCCCACACGTCAAAAGTCTACGTCGATACCGATAACATTACGCAGTGCATACTACGTACACCGGCAGTGCACATCGCTGTGCATAGCAGATGGGGTGCATTGCACGGTCATTGAACTGCCATAGAAACTTGTCTTGCACCGTGCGTACAACACTCTATGAAGCATTTGGAAGGCAGTTCATACGTATTTCAATAGCAGAGCATACCTATTTTTAACCGCATTATTGTAGTAGTATCCTGAAGCGCTCTATGGGCAGTACATGCTTTGTTTACCTGTAGTGCATATGAGTGTACGTAGCATGCGGGGTGCATTGCACGGTAAGTGCACTGTCCTCACATGTTATCTTCGACCTTTGCACATAGCAGTTTATAAAACATTTCTAAGGCAGATCATACAGAGTTTCAGCACAGTGCATCTCGTGTGCATGATATTATAATGACAATATGACGATACACTCAACAAGCAGTGCATCCCAGTGTATATAGCAGGTGGGATTGAATTACACGGTTAATGCACTACCATTTCATATTATCTTTCACCGAGCAGTGCACAGTAGGAACAAAAAGGAAAAGGTCCTCGTTATTGAAACAATACCCCACATGTCAAAAGTCTACGTCGATATAGATAACGTTACGTAGTGCATACTACGTACACCAGAAGTGCACATCGCTGTGCATAGTAGGTGGGGTGCATTGCACGGTCATTGAACTTTCATAGAAACTCCTCTTGCACCATGCGTACAACACTTTATGAAGCATTTGAAGGCAGTTCATACGTATTTCAATGGCAGTGCATACCTGTTTTTAACCGCTTCATTATAGTAGTATCCTGAAGCGCTCCGTGGGTAGTGTATGCTTTGTTTACCTGTAGTACATATGAGTGTGCGTAGCATGCGGGGTGCATTACACGGTAAGTGCACTGTCCTCGCATGTTATCTTAGACCTTTGCGCACAGCAGTTTACAAAGCATTTCTAAGGAAGATTATACAGAGCTTCAATGCAGTGCATTTCGTGTGCATGGCATTATAATGACAGTATGACGATGTACTCAACGAGCAATGCATTCCAGTGTATATAGCAGGTGGGATTGAATTGCACGGCTAGTGCACTACCATTTCATATTATCTTTCACCGAGCAGTGCACAGTAGGAGAAAAACGAAAAGGTCCTCGTTATTAAAACAATATCCCACACGTCAAAAGTCTATGTCGATACAGATAACGTTACGCAGTGCATACTACGTACACCGGCAATGCACATCGATGTGCATAACAGGTGGGGTGCATTGCACGGTCATTAAACTGCTATAGAAACTTGTCTTGCAACATGCGTACATCACTTTATGAAGCATTTAGATGGCAGTTCATATGTATTTCAATGGCAGTGCATACCTGTTTTTAACCGCATTATTGTAATAGTATCCTGAAGCGCTCCATAGGCAGTGCATGCTTTGTTTACCTGCAGTGCATATGAGTGTGCGTGGCATGCGGGGTTCATTGCACGGTAATTGCACTGCCCTCGCATGTTATCTTGGACCTTGCGCACAGCAGTTTACAAAGCATTTTTAAGGCAGATCATACAGAGCTTCCGCGCAGTGCATCTCGTGTGCATGACATTATAATGACAGCATGATGATGCATTCAACGAGCAGTGCATCCCAGTGTATATAGCAGGTGGGATTGAATTGCACGGCTAGTGCACTGCCATTTCATATTATCTTTCACCGAGCAGTGCACAGTAGGAGAAAAATGAAAAGGTCCTCGTTATTGAAACAATACTCCACATGTCAAAAGTCTACGTCGATACATATAATGTTACGTAGTGCATACTACATACACCGGCAGTGCATATCGCTGTGCATAGGAGGTGAGGTGCATTGCACGGTCATTAAACTGTCATAGAAACTTGTCTTGCACCGTGCGTACAACACTTTATGAAGCATTTGGAAGGCAGTTCATACATATTTCAATAGCAGTGTATACATGTTTTTAACCGCATTATTGTAGTAGTATCCTGAAGCGTTCCGTTGGCAGTGCATGCTTTGTTTACCTGCAGTGCATACGAGTGTGTGTAGCATGCGGGTGCATTGCACGGTAAGTGCACTGCCCTCGCATGTTATCTTAGACCTTTGCGCACAGCAGTTTACAAAGCATTTCTAAGGTAGATCATACAGAGCTTCAACGCAGTGCATCTCGTGTGCATGGCATTATAATGACAGTATGACGATGTACTCAACGAGCAGTGCATCCCAGTGTATATAGCAGCCGGGATTGAATTGCACGGCTAGTGCACTGCCATTATATATTATCTTTCACCGAGCAGTGCACAGTAGGAGAAAAACAAAAAGGTTCTCGTTATTGAAACAATATCCCACACGTCAAAAGTCTACGTTGATACAGATAACGTTACGCAGTGCATACTACGTACACCGGCAGTACACATCGCTGTGCATAGCAGGTGGGATGCATTGAACGGTCATTGAACTGCCATAGAAAATTGTCTTGCACCGTGCGTACAACACTTTATTAAGCATTTGGAAGGCAGTTCATACATATTTCAATGGAATTGCCTACCTGTTTTAACCGCATTATTGTAGTAGTATCCTGAAACGCTCTGTGGGTAGTGCATATTTTGTTTACCTGCAGTGCATATGAGTGTGCGTAGCATGCTAGGTGCATTGCACGATAAGTGCACTACCCTCGCATGTTATCTTGGACCTTTGCGCACGGTAGTTTACAAAACATTGCTAAGGCAGTTCATCTACATCTTTAGGACAGTGCATCACGTGTGCATGGCATTATAATGGCAGCATCACGAAGTATTAAACGAGCAGTGCATGATTTATATTCGAGCAGTGCATCTGCATATAAAAGCAGTATCACTAAGCTAAGATGGTATGTTTTTTAATACATAACTCATTAATAACATACCGAAATACTCTGTATTTTCATTTATAACATATAATAAATGCTACTTTGAACTCCTTTAAAAGGAGTATCACAAAACTGGTGGGGTGTATTGCAAGGTGAGTGCATGCCAAAGATTGTTATACTGCACCATGCGTACAACACATAGGCAACTCATTTTTTATTTGATGATCAGTGCATTATGAAGCACTTGTAAGGGTCTTCATATATAGTTCACAGGTACTGCATCTGGTTGTCCATGGCATTATAAAAGCAGTATCACAAAGCACTCACGGTCAGTGCATCCGTTGTATACGAGCTGTGCATCTCGGTGCACATTGCTGGTTGTATATGAGCAGTGCAAAACGGATAAACAAAGCCACGAAACCCAGTACAAATGTACTGCCTGTCTCCTGATGAAGAACTGGTTAGACAGTAGACCCCGCATATATGTCGCTATCAATACTAAAGTGTTCTTCTTGGAAAAGGGGTAATGCATTTTCGTACTGAATTATGACCCACCTGTCAGACAACTTGTTTTCGGGAGATAAAACCTTCCTACCCGTCGTTGGTGTTTAAAGAAGGAAGGGAGGGTAGGAAAACGTATCTTCTTCAAACTATTATAACCAGCTAATGCTGGAACAACCCATAACTTTCTCAGCTGCCGCCGCCGCCCGCATGTCGATCTAAGGAAAGTTTCAACCACGCTTCAAAACAAGCAGTAAGATATTTCCATCTCACCAAGGCAAGGCAATGGAGAGAGACATCGTCATCACTGGCGCCACAAATCAGGTAACCAGATATCGAACCTGCTCAAACGATTGAAATTCTAGGGATATATGTGATGAGGCGATTTAGCTTGTACTTCGTCTCTACATGGTAGACATGGCCGGTAGCTACATTGTAGCGACAACGCAACAGTTTTTTGAATTTTTTTTTGCCAACAGCGTAGCTGATTTTTATCTTGAGATTCAATGGAGATATAACTTCCTAGTTTTAAAGCACGGAGCATACTTTCTACAGTGATGGAAACAGTTTAATAACCATCATAGTGTAGTACAATTGATATAGCAGAAATAGTTATATACGAAACTACATGACCATTTGCTACGCATGCAGTTTGAGCAGCAGTTAGCACTATGTGTAATCATAAAAACTTTTTTCACAGTGGATCACATCAGTTGTAGGCTACACCAATTCGTTAATTTTCTATCAAAGTAATGTATTACTCTGTGTACTTAATAGCAAGAGATTATACAATACATTAAGAAGTTCAGTCGATGTACAATAAAACTATGCTCTAAATATAATTCAACTATTCTTGATAAATACTATTTATTATTATGTATATAATCAGCAAGGTTGTTGGTGGTTGTTGCAAAAAAGGTAAAAGGAGGAAATAATACCACAGTAAATTTCAAAATATTTCGGCATACATATTTCAACTGATTGTTTTTGCATTGAAGCCTACTTATATAAGTTATATAGCAGATAGATTATTATTGTTGATGTTACAGATACGCAAGCAGAGTGTTGCTTTTTTATCTGTGAGTTATTTTTTCACTAAATCTAGAGAATGCGATATATGTTGCATTACACCAAATTGCAAAATTCAGCAGGGACCCAGATTATCCCATTTGAATGATCGTACATTGGCTAAAATAGAGATGCTGAAAGGTGCGAAATTTCACGCTCCAGGCGTAACATAACGTGTTGCACGTCAATTCAGGATGGTATATATACTTTTAAGAATAATATATGAATTTTTTTATTTAAATGCTTTAAAAATCAAAAGATTGACCGTGAATAATTACGGTGCTACTATATTCATTATATCATGGCAGAGACGTCTTAGAGCACTACATGATAAGTGGGATAAAGAGCGTGAGCAGAAACGGATAGCTCTCGCGGTGTCAATAGAAATTGTATGAAGATGTAACCCAGCACGCACAAACTTGAAGCCAAAGCTGGAAAAAATTAACATCACAATGTCTGCTTCACAAGTAATTTCCAGAGACCCTAGTGGTATAACAAAGCTATGATGCCAAGATCAATCAGGTGTTTCAGTGAAAGGCAACAGCGCAGTCAAGACTAGTTGTAAATTGAAAGATGCAAAGTGTAATGAGAATATTTTGGTGAGTTTGCTCTTGCAATCAGTAAAAAATTAAAAAATTAAAACAATTTTGCATGAGTACTGCTAACAATTATTTTATTCTAGTTTTGTTTTGTCAGGTGCAAGTTGATGTGATGGTCTCAATGCAACAAAACAGTGGTACTACTGCAGCATCTTCTGCACAGACAAGGACATCAAAGGACACAGATGAAGTAACCAACATTCAGTTCAGGTACAATGATAAAAAGTCAGATACAGTACAAGCAGCTCCTACGAGCCAGAGAATCCTCATGAATACTTCAACACAGAATGGTCAGACACACGCAAACATCGACCTAATAGCTGTCGGAATGGCAATGAGTGGCACAGAAGGAGAAGCTTAAGTAAGGTATGCTGGTAGCTCTGCAGAAGCCAAAACAAAAACAATCATCACAACGAATGTACTCAAATCAAGCATGATCGTTCAAAATTTCCATGATAGGAGAGTGTTGAGCAACGATGAGTAAAAAATCGAAAGCAAGACAATATATCCTGGATACGAGAGTAGCATAACAAATTCAGGAGAGAAGATCACACATGAACAGATTACACATGAGCGGAGTGTTGCAAGTGAACTAGTCAGCAACATTTTTTTCCAGTGCAGCCAGCAACCATCGCTACAAGTACAGTAGAGTCACAAGCTGGAAGCATTGATAAACCTAATTGTTCTGATTCAGGCAAGAGAGATTCAACCAGCACGCTGAACACACAAAGAGAAGAGAATACAAGTCATCAGAATGTCCATTGTTCAGAGGAACCGGCAGAAACTGTATGCACTAACACCAACTCGGAAGCAATGAGCAATGAGTAGTCTATGCCCCAGTGCGATGACACTATTCCTGAAAAAGAGATTAATCCAGGAGAACCTACGGAAGAAGAGTTAGACATGGATAGAATGTTTAAGAATGAGTACCCAGCTGTGGATGAAATTGGTGATGCCACGACACCGGAAGAAGGAATGGAATTTCAGTCAAGGGAAAATGCTTTCCAATTCTTTGCACTGTATGCAAGGAAAACCGGTTTTTCTATAAGAAAACACACCAGCCTTAACTCCAAGAAAACAAGCGAAATGATTAAGCATATATTTGTTTGCACAAAACAAGGCCAGACTCAAATAAGTGAGAAAGTTGTAAAAGAAAGGAAAACAAGTTCTACTATCAGGTGCTCTTGCCCTGTATCCATTGTGGTAAAGAAAACGGAAAAAGGATGGATGTACAAAACAGTAAAACTGGACCACAATCACCCTTTGCACCCAACAGATTGGCTCATCAGGTTTTCAAAATGCCACAAGTCAATGACATAGCAAGACAAGGAATTTATATGTATACTACACCTTGGAAAGATTCCACCGAGGAGAGTGATGCAAATATACAGTGGAATGAAACTTCTAACCAGAGGAGTTGGTTTTGACGGCAAAGACGTGTCAAACCTTAAGTATGCTAACAAGAAAGACAACAGAAATAAAGATATAGAGGAATGCTTGAAGAGGTTTACCCGTCTTCAATCAAAGGTTCCTGGGTTCTCATATAAATTCGACACTGACCACACAAACACCGTTCGTAGCATCTTCTGGACAGATGCAATGTGCAGGATGCACTACGAACTGTACGGTGAATACGTGTCATTCGACACAACGTTCCAGACGAACGTATACAACATGCCTTTTGCACCAATCATTGGCGTGAACAACCATGGAAACACAATTTTGTTTGGGATTGGTCTCCTGCAGGACGAGTCAGCTGAAACATTCAAGTGGCTGTTCAAAACTTTTGTCTTGGAAATGGGTGGTAAAGCACCAAAGTACATAATCACTGACCAGTGCAGAGCAATGAAGAAATCAATTGATGAACTGGATATACTGCTTGACACAATCCATAGGTTCTGCCTGTGGCACATCATCAAAAAGATGCTAGAAAAGCTTGCTAGCATTTTGGCAAGAAATGAAGGCCTGTCGGAAGAACTAAGACATGTGATAAAGAACTCATTGACTGTAGAAGAGTTTGAAAAATGCTGGAGGCAAGTATTGGAAAAATACGGAATTGCAAACAACAAGCATCTGCTAGATTTATGGGATATCAGAGATCACTAGGTGCCACCCTACTTCATGGAATGCTTCTATCCCTTTTCCTCGTCAACTACAAGAAGCGAGAGCGCCAACTCCATGTGGAAATACTATGTCGACCAATCAGACACAATACTAAAATTCCTAGATTCATATGAGGCAATTCAGGAGAAAAGCTTGAGTGCGCTCGACAGGAAAAGGAACATGACTTCAGAGAACACAACACCAACTTGGCGAAGATATGGACTTGAGGCAGATGCAATAAACATTTACACTAGATACATATTTATCCGGCGCATGAGGGGGGGACTCCTCCCCTCCTTCATTCATGTGGTGAACCTTCACTCACATAAACATGGCCTCCACCCAAAATCCACTCACATGTATTTAATTTCCACCAAATTAAATGCAACTCTCAATTTAATAAAACTCTTATATTTATTTTATTCACAATTTTGTTAATTACTTTAATTAACAAACTTTCACATAAAATGCCTTGCAACATTTCAATATCACATGCAGAACCACTTTCTGCAATTTCACCCGAAACAATTCTGGTTTCTATCGAAACAATTCCTGTTTCTATCGAAACATTTCCTGCGCTTTGCAAACCTTTTGTCTGAAAGATATGTGCTCCTAAATGGTGTCCGACAACCCTTAAGTGTGTCACCCTACGGTTCGCGAATAATCCATACATGATTGAGACTCCTCTCAGATCAATAATCAGAAGCGGGACCTGGAGATCCATACTGACTCCTGCACATTCAACGATGACTTCTGTGATCGTGAGAACCTTTAATGCTAGTAACTTAATCCTTTTGTCTCATGATATAATACATGTCCGATATTCGATCATCTGTATCCAAATACCTAGTTTGATCTTGTTACCGACATGCACTCTTTTCTTGTTCCCGTGATATAACATTCTAGTGATCACATCACTTGTTTGCAAGCTATCTTAATGTGATATCACCGAGAGGGCCCAGAGTATATCTATCCGTCATCGGGATTGGCAAATTCCACTCTTGATCCATGAGCCTCAACATAACACCTTCGTAGCACTGAACCCACCTTTATAATCACCCTGTTACGGTGTGACGTTTGATGTTATCAAGATACTCTTCCGGTGTTAGCAATTAACATGATCTCATGGTCTAAGGATAAAGATTACTTCGTATGATGTTATAGCAATGTAAACATAATGACTTGATCATAATGCTGTACTTCGGATGAATGTTCATCACATCATTTCACAAATGTTGTGACCTTGTTATTAACAACATCCAATGTCCATGATCAGGAAACCTTGATCATCTTGTTAATCAACAAGCTAGTCTATAAGAGAGGCATAACTAGGAACCCTTTTTGTTTATTAAACACACATGTATTGACATTTCTTATCAATAAAATTATAGCATGCAAAATAAACATCTATCATATACAAGGAATACATAATAACAACTTTATTATTGCCTCTCAGGGCATAATTCCTTCAGTCTCCCACTTGCACTAGAGACAATAATCTAGTTTACATAGTGATAAATCTAAGACCCATGGAGTTCTGGTGTTGATCATGTTTTGCCCTAGGGAGTACTTTAGTCAACGGATCTACTACATTCAGGTCCGTGTGCACTTTACAAATCTTTATATCTCAATCCTTGACATGCTCGCGGATGGAGTGAAACCGGCGCTTAATATGCTTGGAATTCTTGTGAGACCTTGGTTCCTTGGCATTGGCTATGGCTCCATTGTTGTCACAATAGATCACCATTGGGTCCAATGCACTAGGAACCACACCTAGTTCTATTATGAACTCCTTCATCCAAACTGCTTCATGCGCCGCTTCTGAAGTAGCAACATATTCTGCCTCCGTCGTTGATCCAGCCACCACAGGTTGTTTGGAACTCCTCCAACTAACTGCTGCTCCGTTCAAGAGAAATACGTATCCGGATTGAGACTTAGAGTCATCCAGATCGGTGTCAAAGCTAGCATCGACATAACACTTAGCGACTAGCTCTTCTTCACCTCCGTATACAAGAAACATATCCTTAGTTCTTCTCAAGTACTTAAGGATATTATTGACCGCTATCCAGTGTTCCGGACCTGGATCAGATTGGTACCTACTAGTCAAACTAATAGCATGTGCCACATCCGGTCTTGTACATATCATGACGTACATTATAGAGCCTATGGCTGAGGCATTGGGGATCTTATCCATTATCTCTCTTTCTTCCGCCGTAGCCGGACTTCGAGTCTTACTCAATGTCTTGCCTTGCAACATAGGTAAGAACCCCTTCTTACTTCCGTCCATATTTAACTTCTTTAATATCTTATCAAGGTATGTACTAAGCGATAGCCCAATTAGGCATCTTGATCTATCTCTATAGATTTTAATGCCTAATATATATGAAGCTTCACCAAGGTCTTTCATCGAAAATTTGCTATTTAGATAACTTTTAACACTGTTTAAAAGATCTATATCATTTCCAATCAATAATATGTCATCCACATATAATATCAGAAATGCCACATTGCTCCCACTCACTTTGTTGTAAATACAAGCCTCTCCATAAGTTTGGACAAATCCAAACTCTTTGATCACCTCATCAAAGCGGAGATTCCAACTCCGGGATGCTTGCTTCAGTCCATAGATGGATCACTGAAGTTTGCATACCTTATCAGCATCCTTAGGATCGAAAAAACCCTTAGGTTGTATCATATACAACTCTTCTTCAATATTACCATTGAGGAACGCAGTTTTGACATCCATCTGCCATATTTCATAATTGAAATATGCAGCAATTGCTAACATAATCCTAACCGACTTTAGCATCGCTAGGGGAGAGAATGTCTCATCATAGTCAACTCCTTCAATTTGTCGAAACCCCTTTGTGACAAGTCGAGCCTTATAGATGGTCACATTACCGTCATCAGTTTTTCTTTTGAAAATCCATTTATTCTCAATGGCCTTTCGATCGCGAGGTAAGTCCACCAAGGTCCAAACCTGGTTTCGTACATGGATTCCATCTCGGATTACATGGCTTCTAGCCATTTGTTGGAATCCGGGTTCATCATCGCTTCTTCATACGTCGCAGGGTCATCTATTTCATCAATCATGAAATTCATAACAGGATTGCCGTACAGTTCAGGAGCTGCACGTGTCCTGCTTGAGCTACGAGGTTCGGTAGTGTCCTATTTCGGAGTTTCATGATCAATATCATTAGCTCTCTCTTCATTAGGTGAAGTCAACTACGAAACAACTTCCAGAGCTGCGCTACTCGCCATTTCATTAAGAGGAGGTTCAATAACCTCTTCGAGTTCTACCTTCCGACTACTGACACCTTTCGCGAGAAACTCCTTCTCAAGAAAGGATCCATTCTTGGCAACAAAAACCTTGCCCTCGGATCTGTTATAGAAGGTATACCCAATCGTTTCCTTAGGGTGTCCTATGAAGACGCATTTTTCTGCTTTGGGTTCGAGTTTATCTGGCTGAAGTTTCTTCACATAAACATCACTTCCCCAAACTTTAAGAAATGACAGCTTAGGTTTGTCTCCAAACCATAATTCATACGGTGTCGTTTCATAGGATTTAGATGGTGCCCGATTTAAAGTGAATGCAACGGTTTCCAATGCATAACCCCAAAATGACAGTGGCAAGTCAGTCAGAGACATCATAGATCGAACCATATCTAATAAAGTACGATTACAACGTTCCGACACACCATTACATTGTGGTGTTCTGGTAGGTGTTAGTTGTGAAACTATTCCACAATTTTTCATATGTGTGCTAAACTCGTAACTAAGATACTCTCCTCCATAGTCGGACCGTAGAAATTTGATCTTTCTGTTACGAGGATTTTCCACTTCATTATGAAATTCCTTGAACTTTTCAAAAGTTTCAGACTTATGTTTCATCAAATAGATATACCCATATCTACCCAAATCATCTGTGCAAGTAACAAAATAACGATATCCACCTCACACCGACACACTCATTGGTCCACACACATCATTATGTATGATTTCTAATAAATTTGTCGCCCGTTCCATTGAACCGGAAAACGGCGTTCTAGTCATCTTGCCCATAAGGCATGGCTCACATGTATCAAATGATTCAAAATCAAGTGATTCCAAAAGTCCATCAGAATGGAGTTTCTTCATGCGTTTAACGCCAACATTACCTAGACGGCAATGCCACATATATGTAGATATATCATCATCAAGTTTAACCCTTTTAGCATTAACACATTGAATATGCATAGTACTACTATCGAGATCCAATAGAGATAAACCATTCAACACAGGTGCATGACCATAAAAGATATTATCCATATAAATCGAACAACCATTGTTTTCAGATTTAAAGGAATAACCACTTCGCATCAAACACGATCCGGATACAATGTTCATGCTCAGTGCAGGCACAAAATAACAATTATTTAGATTTATCACTAATCCTGACGGCATATGGAGAGGTAGCGTTCCGACGACGATCACATCAACTCTTGATCCATTGCCGACCCGCATCATGACCTCATCCCTTGCTAGCTGTCGCTTATTCCATAGCCCCTGAATCGAGTTACATATATTAGCAACCGATCCCGTATCAAATACCCAGGTGCTACTGCGAGTACTAGTCAAGTACACATCAATAACATGTATATCACATATACCTTTGTTTGCCTTGCCGGCCTTCTTGTCTGCCAAATACTTGGGTTAGTTATGCTTCAATGGCGATCCCTTGCAATAGTAGCACTCGGTATCGACTTAGGGCCAGCTCGGTTTCTTTTAGGTGCGCAACAGATTTGCCGCTTCTTCTTTCTGCTTGCCTTTCTTGTCCTTCTTGAAACCGGTGGTCTTATTGATCATCAACACTTGATGTTCTTTCCTAATCTCCACTTCTGCAGTCTTAAGCATTGATAGAAGCTCGGGAAGAGACTTCTTCATGCCCTGCATATTATAGTTCATCACGAAACTCTTGTAGCTAGGTGGCAGAGATTGGAGAACACGATGTATGCCTAAGTCAACGGGAATCGTTATTCCCAAGGACACAAGCTTATCGGTGTACCCAGACATTTTGAGTACGTGCTCACTAACGGAGCTGTTCTCTTCCATCATGCAGCTAAAGAACTTTTCAGAAGAATTATAACTCTCTATAGCAGCATGGGTATTGAAAATCATTTTCAATCCTCCCATGGTATCAAAGGCATTGCCATTTTCGAAACGCTTTCGAAGTTCTGGCTCCAGACCATACAATATGCCGCAATGAACTAAGTTGTGGTCCTCCTGACAAGTTATATAGACATTCTTTTCCTTGTCAGGGGCATCAGGAGCTGGTGGGGGGCCTAGCGGCTCCTCTAGCACATATTGCTTTTGTGCAGCATTGAGGAGAATCCTCAAATTCATAGCCCAGTTGGTGAAGTTGCTACCATTCGCAGCAAGCTTCTCTTTCTCCACGAACACATTGAAATTAAAAGCAGGTGGTGCCATCTAAAACAAAATTTGTAAAGTTTATTTAGACTAAGTTTATGATAGATTGAGTTCAACTAATCCAAATTACTAATGAACTCCCACTCAAAAACGACATCCCTCGTGTCCCTTTTGGTGATTACATGAACCAAATCCACTACACCAAGTCCGATCATCACGTGAGTCGGTGTAGCTTCAAAGGCGAGCATCGATATGGGCATCATATCAACTATATGACTCATGCTTAACCTTTCGGTCCGTGTTCCGAGGCCATGTATGTACATGCTAGGCTCGTCAAGTAAGAACCTTAGTATTCCGCGTGTGTAAAACTGTCTTACGCCCGTTGTATGAAAGCGCGGAGTCGAGTACACCCGATCATCACGTGATGTCTCGAAACACGATCCATAGAACGGTACATACTGAAGGAATAACACATTTTATCTTGATATCTAAATGAGGGATCATCTTACAATGCTACCAAAAGCGCCAAACTAGCAGTATAAGATGCTAACATATAATGTGTAAAGTGAGATGATATGGTCCATGCATTTGATCTCTATCATTTGCATCGTGGTATGATCTCTATCATTCCTTTGTGTGTAAGGCCAAGGTCTATGGAACTTACACCGTTAAGTGTGTTCTAAGAGTATCTATCATACATCTACTTACAACAATACCATATCAAGACACTAGCCCAGCAACGATCTAAACTAGACGCCTCTAATTTATCAATTGCAAGTTTTACGTGGCTTAGGGCTTTCGGAGATAGAACCGGTCTTACATACGAACATGAACCACAACGAGGATAACCAAGTTATTAGCAACTCGTTGTAAATCAGATATTGACTATAGTAGGAGAGACAGACACCCGCTAGCCACTTACGCAAAACTAGTTGCATGTCAGTCGTGGAACCCGTCTCATGTACTATAACATCCCAAAACTTTAATCCAAGGTTATTAAGATCCAAACCATCAAAATAAGGGTTAACAAAAACGTTTTCAATTGAAATTATCAAAACATTCATATGTGTGTGCATTTAAAAATAGGACATGTTTGAATTGCCATGTTTAAGTGATCCATTTCTTGTAAAATGATTCTTAGGTGAAATAAACATCACCTAGATCATCCCCAAACAAATCCCAAAGAAAAACAAATCAAAATGAATAAAAGAAGCAAATGGTCATTTGTGCCATTTTAATCATCATGCCTACTTTGGCTATTCCTAGTACTCAAAACTTAACAGAAACAAATGTGGCTCTTTGCACCCCTTGATAGTACACATAATGTTGTACCAAGGACCACTTTGTGATCTACCAAAAACATTCAAACACTATATTTAAATGGCATTTGAAAATTGAATCTATTTCATATGGGAAGATCCCACAATTTCAAAAACTACTCAAACAAGCTCAAGTGTCAAAACCCAAGCACCCACAGAGTCTCAAGCTTAATACTAGCACACCCACCAAAAATCTTTTCAAAATTCAAAAATAAAGTTCTTTCGGCCATTTTCACAAACACCTTGTGGACAGATTTCAAACAAAAACCAAATCCACTATTTGAATAGTGTTCTGGCCAATTGTCCCCCATTTGTCCTCAAAACACTCCCATTGTCCCTAAATGATCAAACCATGCCTTTATCACCCCTTCCCCTATCCCCTAGTGGCCATGCCATGCCATGCCGAGCACATGATGGCCGGCCGACCATGCCACCACCGCAGCTGACCGTCCCCCTCCCTCTCTCCATGTCTACGAGCTAGCCCTCACCTCATCGCCACTCTCTGTCCCCTCCCCAAACCAGGCCAGAGCATGGACCACCGCCAAACCGCCCCGCCCAGTGCGACTGCGCCATGCCGAGCACGTGCCAGAGCGCCGCGCCCAACACACGTGCACAAGATGCCCCTCGACCACAGTCCGTGTCCACCGCTTCGCCACGACCCAGGGAGCACGCCGGACATGAACGTTCGCCGCCCAACGCACCACAGCCACCGCTCGCCATGGACACCGCCCCTAGTCCCGCATTCACTTTGTAGAGCACCACCAGGAGACCAGTGAGCACCCCTACCTCGAGCCACGCCGCTAGCACGCTGTGCAACCCTTGCCGGAGTCGCCTGCCCGTCCTTCTCGGTCGCGTCGTCGTCCTATAAATAGAGGCCACCCCCAGCCAGTTTCAGCACACCACTCACCTCCCCTCACCTCACTGACCGTTCCCCACCTCTAGCCGGAGCAGCGCGAGCAGCCGTTCGCTGGAATTGCACCGGAGCAGGCCGCCTCTGGAGGAGAAGGGCACCGCTGATTGCGACCACCCCCGGAGCTGCCTCGACCGTCCATGAGCTCGCCGTCGACCACCAGTCCGTTTGCCTGCCTCGCCGTCGTCGCTGGAGCCCTGATACGCCCCCTGAGCACCCCCCTGAGCCATTAGGGTTAGAGTTCGCCGGCGACAGGTCTGTCGTCGACGATGATCCCCAGCCGTTGATCCCCGTTCTAATCCAATGATCCACATCGCCCTGTACCGCTTCGCGTGTTATGAGCCGTTGACCGGTGGACCCCCTGTCAGCTAAGCCCCGCGCCGCATAGTGTCACTGGGCCGGCCCGTTAGCATTCCCGCGTGACCCAGTTAATTCAAATTAGGATTTTGTCTATTTAGTTTGAACCTAGTTCTGTCCCTTAATTTGAAAATCAATTCGGAGAGATTTACGAATCCAAATGGAGTGATTCCAATTTTGTTAGAAAGCTACTGAAAAGATCTACCCAAGCCTATTGGATTTAATTCAATTAGAATTAGAGATCTCTCCTAGTAAAAATAACAAGACAGAAGCATTTGCACCTTGCAACATTTTTATAAAATCAACCATGATAGCTTTTGAGTTGATTCCAACTCTCCAAAATCACATTTAACCATACCTATCTAAATATGTGATAATATTAAGGTTTACATGCAGTGACTTTGGACTAGTACCAAAATAATGATATATAGGCATTTCTAGTCACTTTAAACCATTAAATAATGAACTTAAACCAAAGTAATTATGAACCAACCCTTAAATTACATTCCCACATGTTAAGATATGTGGTGATGACATGTGTCCACATGATCCCATATTTTAAGTGGTGAATATTAAATCTTAGTTAATTTTCAATGAGTAGAAATTACTTTGGTTAAACTAAGTTAATCTTAAGTGGTGAATATACCAACCAAGGCAAGCTACTACTAGCAATCTAGGATTAAACTGGATGGTTTAGCAAAGATGCTCTAGGCATGCTTTGGTTAAACTACTTTGAATATTCTTTACCCCAAGTACTAATTTCAAGCTTTACTTCCTTTACTTTACACAAAGTCCCTTACTTGTTTTGAAGGTAGCATAAAGAGTATAAAACTTGACCGATTTTAGATAACTTTAGATGTCATCCTATGGCATGAGATTGATCCCACCTTCCCACCTTAGTGAACACTCTTAACTTAGTAGTTTAGAGTAGATAAAAACTTGAGTCACTTTAGATGGGAACACTTGGTGAAAATGAATTATGAAAACCTTGGAATGATGAGCCATTCTATTGAGATGTTTTGACATGTGTTGAGAAACACAAATGGTTTATGATGATGAAAATGTTGAGGCATGATCCTTAGCCCTTTTATAAAAACTGATGGTTGGATTCGGATGCGATACAATTCCAAATTTACCGTACAACCACAATACCTGAATTGGGTAAGGCTTAGCCGGAAGTTTATATGCATTAGTATTAGTTCCCTCGCGGAAGAGGTTTGAGCTGAGGCTACCTCTCAATGTTGTCCACCTTTGAAGTACCCACGATGACATATGGTCATGGTTGGGAGGCCATGCTCATAGGAGAGGTGCTTATACTAGGGTATGTAAAGGAAAGGTTATGTTTGATTATCTGCATACTAAGTATGATGATTCAGGGTTATCCCTGACAGATGTATCGAATCATACTACTTGTTAGTGGTAGTTTGCGAGTACTTAAAGAGTACTCATGGATTTTGTCCATGGCTATTCTCATGGACAGACTATGAAGGAGACTACCAAGATGATGGCCAGCTGGACGGCTATAATAACTAGGACTATCTGCCTTCGTCAGCATTGCCTGTGCCCCTAAATATGGACCCCACCGCTACACTTATATTTTATTTCCGCTGCTTGTTGTATTAAGACTGGATCCTGAGATCCTTATTTGCGTAAGACCTTATGTATGGTTTGTAATGGATGATGTACTGTGATATCCAATCCGTTATGTCTCGCAAAAATGGTAATCCTGGGATTGCGAGGTATGGCATAACGGGCATATGGGATTAAAAATCCGGGTGTTGACAAGTTGGTATCAGAGCCATCCTGACCATAGGAGACCCTAGTTAGAATGGACGTCTTAATTTCCAAACCAAAGTGAGTATTTATGAAAAACTATTTCCTCTCTTATCCTTGGGGATTCATTCTTTCTCAAAAATTCATGTTCCTCAAAATTCTTACTTTACTACTTAAAATTTGACACACTTGATCACTTCACTAATTTCATCATCCTTAATTCTTGTAGATGGAGACTCGGTTCAACAAGTTCTACCAGTTGGGAAACGGAGGTCAACTGATCTTTGAGAGGGATCTGGATTCACTGTCGGAGTTACTGGGACGCCCGCATCTGGAGTTTCTTGGAGCTCAACTTCCAAGACCCCCGGGAGGAGATTTACAGTGACTAGTCACCGCTGATCTTAGAGGAAGCATCGAAGCACCAACATCCGGGAGAATCCAGTTCTCTGTGAGAGAGAACAACTGGCTAGATGGATTAGCCAGGGCAATGCATGAAGCTCTCGCACGTCTATGTGCCCTCAGTTTCAACCAACTCCAGGGAACCCGTTTTTCTCACTATGCAAGACGTGACTTCTTGGGAATGCCGATGGAGATGCCAAGTCACCCAAAGTTGAGGCATCAAGTGGAGAATCTTGACTTCTTGCTGCACGACAGACAGCAGGAACTAGACAATGCCAGGGAGTTAGCCAACCAGAACCGTGCCATTGCCGACCAGAAGGCCCAGACTTTTGCACTGCTCGTCCAAGATCTCCCGTCTCTTTGCCGCCAGCGTGCAAAGAAGGATCGCACCATCGCTCGTCTTCGCAAGAAGGTGGCCGACCTCGAGAAGACTGTCAAGGATCAAGAAGCTCAGCTTGCCGCAAAGGAAGAAGAAGAAGAGGGTGAAGACATCTAGGGAGACATGGATTCTTACCTCAGACATGATGATGACTTTTTGGAGGAGGATGCTGTGGACTTCTGCATAGACGATGAGGACTCCGACTTCATCGACGATGAGTAGATGTACTAGAGCACTGTCGTAGCATGAGATGTATCGGTCCCACTGTATCGTAGCTTGTAGAATGGTTCTTCAAACCAACTGTTTTTCCTTTGATTGTTGTGGTGTGTGTTGTATCGTGTGCTTGTTTGCATGAATGAAATGAAGTTAGTTCCACAACCTGAGTCAAACTCAAAGTTTTTAGCTTGAAATCAAAACCATGAACCTTAGAACTTTCCCTCTTACCCCTTTATCTACCTCAATCTTCAGATGACTCGTGGAAACCAAGGAGGGAGCAGCTCGTCGCAAGACTCAATGCTGCAGATCTTGCAGAATCTCATCATAGACAGAGAAGCAAGCAGGGCAGAACGTCAAGCCAACTTAGCAACATTGCAGCAGATCGCCCAGATGGCCCTCAACAACTAGAATCATGGAAACCAGGATCACCATGGGTCCAAACTCAAAAACTTCCAGAATACCAATCCCCCAATCTTCAACTAGGCTGAAAACCCACTAGATGCAGATGACTGGCTGCAGACAATGGAAAACAACTTAGAAGTTGCAGGAGTTGAGGATAATGAGAAAGTTCTCTTTGCCACCCACTATCTGGCGGGAGATGCAAGAGCTTGGTGGACTAGTATCCGCAATATGAACCATGGTCAAGTGATGACATGGGAAGCTTTCAAAACAAAGTTCAGCCGCACCCACGTGCCACAAGGTCTAGTCACTAGACTAAGAGATGAGTTTCACGATTTGAAGCAAGGCAGAATGACTGTGGTGGAATACCGTTACAGATTCCTGTTGCTTGCAAGATATGCCCTGATGAGATCAACACAGAGGTGAAGAAGAAGGATAGATTCCTGAACGGACTGCATGATGAGATGCAGACTGTCCTCGTCAACATCCGTTTCGAGGATCTCGAAGAGCTAGTCGACTCTGCCATCCAGATGGAAGGGGAGATTAATTAGGCAAATGACAACCGCAAACGTCGTATCATGCAGCAATCAGGATCCAGCAGTCATCAGAAGTACTGTCCCAACCCCTCACCAGGATATGCACCAAGGAACAACCGTCCCCCAATGTCTCGCCCAAGCTACCCCAACCGTAGCGGAGGAAATGCAAAGTCCGGAGGAAACAATCACAACTCCGACAATGCCAACAATTTCAACCGTGCCCCTCCCAAGAACAACAATAAGAACAACAACGCTGCACCCAGAACTGGCAGCAATGCTGTGCCTGTCGCAGCAAAGGACAAGTCCCATATCACTTGTTTCGAGTGTGGAGTGAAGGGTCACTACTCCAATGAGTGTCCCAAGAAGACTGCAGCCACTGCCAATGTGAATGCCCCAGCTCAACAGCAGCATCGTGTTCAACCAGGGAGAAGGTTTGCCCCAGGGAAACCTCACAACCGCAACGGTCGTCTCTTCCACATGAACGCCGAAGAAGCCCAAGAAGCGCCTGTCAACACCCGGATTTTTAATCCCAGATGCCCGTTATGCCATACCTCGCAATCCCAGGATTACCATTTTTGCGAGACATAACGGAGTGGATATCATAGTACATCATCCATTACAAACCATACATAAGGTTTTACACAAATAAGGATCTCATGATCCAGTCTTTAATACAACAAGCAACGGAAATAAACGATAGCCTAGCGGTGGGGTCCATCTTTAGGGGCACAGGCAATGCTAACGAAGGCAGATAGTCCTAGTTATCATAGCCGTCCTGCTGACCATCATCTTGATACTCTCCTTCATAGTCTGGCCATGATAATAGCCAGGGAAAAAAGCCATGAGTACTCTTTAAGTACTCGCAAACTACTACTAGCAAGGGTTATAATTCTAAGTTAAAGTGCTGAATTGAAAGAATAACTATCAAGTTAAATTTTGAAACCTAAGCTGAGTTCTGAAGCAAGAAAAGTTAAAGTAAAGTTCTAGAATCACCTAAGTTGGGAAGCTAATTTCATTAACACAACCCTGTTGTGGTCAAGTCAAAGGTCATCATTCATTTCAAGGTATTTAGAAAACATCTGACAACGAAACAGTATGGCCATTCCAATTGTCCATAACCGCGGACGCGGCTATTCGAATAGTTTGACACTCTGCAGAGGTGGTACACTTTCACCACAAGATTCGATACATCTGTCAGGGATAACCCTGAATCATCATACTTGGTATGCAGATAATCAAACATAACCTTCCCTTTACACACCCTAGTACAAGCACCTCTCCTATGAGCATGGCCTCCCAACCATGACCATCAGTCATCTTGGGCACTACATAGGTGGTCATTATTGAGAGGTAGCCTCAGCTCAAACCTCTCCCGTGAGGGAACTAATACTAATGCATATAAATTTCCAGCTAAGCCTTACCCAATTTAGGTAATGTGGTTGTACGGTAAATTTGGAATGGTATCGCATCCGAATCCAACCATCAGTTTTATAAACGGGTTAAGGCTCAGGCCTCATCATTTTCATCATCATAAACCCATTGTGTTTCTCAACACATGTCAAAACATCTCAATAGAATGACTCATCATTCCAAGGTTTTCATAACTCATTTTCACCAAGTGTTCCCATCTAAAGTGAATCGAGTTTGATTTATTCTAAAACACTAGGTTAAGAGTGTTCACTAAGGTGGAAAGGTGGGATCAATCTCATGCCATAGAATGACATCTAAGGGTTTCTAATTAGGTCAAGTTTTATACTCTTTATGCTACCTTCAAAATTAATTAAAGAACTTTGTGTCAACTAAGGGGGTGTGATCAAAGTATGCTCAAGGCATCTTTACTAAACTATCTAGTTTTATTCTAGCTTGCTACAATAGCTTACTAAAGCATGTTTGCAAGGATTAGCTTGCCACTAATAGCTTGCCTTGGTTGGTGCAGTGGTTGAAGTTTTCTTCTTCTTCTTCTTGGTAGAACTCCTCCTCCTCGAAGGCTTGGTCGGTACTATCATCTAGAAATACATAGGGAGGGCACAATCACCAAACAATACTTAACTTAGGCTAAGTAGTATTCTAAAACACACAATTGATGATCTATTATCATCCAAAACATCACAAGTTTAATTCAATAGTTTCCACCTTTTTATTTTGGAAAAGTAATTTCTACTCATTGAAAAATTAACCATAATTTAATATTCACCACCAAAATATGGGATCATGTGGACACATGTCCTCACCACATATTCTAACCTATGGGAATGAGATTTAAAGGTTAGATTACTATTACTTTGGTTTAAGTTTATTATTTAATGATTTAAAGTGACTAGAAATGCCTATATAGCATTATTTTGGTACTAGTCCAACGTCACTGTCTGTAAACCTTAATATTATTACATATTTGGATAGATATGATGAAATGTGATTTTTGAGAGTTGGAATCAACTCAAAAGCTAACTTGGTTGATTTTACAAAAATGTTTCAAGTTGCAAAAGCTTCTGTCTTCTTATTTTTATTAGGAGAAATCTATAACTCTAAATGAATTAAATCCAATGGGCTTGGATAGAGCATTTCAATACCTTTCAAACAAAATTGGTTTCATGCAATTTGGATTTGTTAAACTCACAGAATTGAATTTTGAAACACTGGACAGAAACTATATTCTAACTAAAAAGAAAAATCCTAATTTGAATCTGCGGGCTTGCACGGGAAAGGAAATGGGCCGGCCCAGTGGCGCTGTGCGGCACAGGGCTCAACTGACAGGAGGGTCCCGCTTGTCAGCGGCACTTAACACGTGAAGCGGTACATGCGTTGTGGGTCGTGCGATTAGAAGCTAGATCTACGGCTGAGGGTCGTCGTCGACGACGGACGGGTCGCCGGCGAGCTCAAACCCTAGCCGCTCGGTGGGGGTCTACTGGGGGCATACCAGGGCTGCAGTGGGGTCGGCGATGCGGGCGAACAAAGTGGAAGACGACGGCGAGGCGAGGCGTGGTCGCGGTGGAGCTTGGGGTGGCCGGAATCAACGACACCCTTCTTCTCCAGAGGCAGCGGCTCCGGCTCCAATTCCGACGAGCTGCTGCTCCACTTGCTCCGGCGAGAGGTGGGTGAGGTTCAAAGAGGTGAGGGGAGTGGAATGGTGTGAGTCTTTGGTGCTGGGGAGTGCTCCTTTTATAGGCTCGACGGTGAGACCGAGCGGGATGGGCGGTCCCCTGGCGGTGCTCTAGCGCTTCAATGCGGCCATAGGGGCGGTGGCATGCGGTCGGGGTGAGGTGGCGCTCTGCGTGGCCGAAGCGGCTGTGTCCACGGCGAGCGGTGGTTGTGTGGCTTTGGGCGGCGAACGGGGGTGTCTGGGGTGTTCTCTAGGTCGAGGCGGAGCGGTGGGAACGGGCTGGTGTCAAGTGGTGGCTTGTGCACGCGGGGGCAGTGTGCGCTCTGCGGGCGGCGACAGCATGGTCCGGTGGCACTGGGCGCGGTTTCTCCTCGGTGGTCCACGACTGCTCTTGGCTCAGGCAAGGGACAGAGAGGGAAGTTGGCGGCTGCTGTGGCGCGATGTCGCCGGTGGGGGTTCTCAAGGTGCTCGGCCTTAATGGCCATGACCATTTGGTCGTGTGCACAGGGTGTGGCCGGGCTAGCAAAAGGTAGGGCTGGTACTGAGGGAACAAGGGGACAAGGTTAGGTACAAATGGTGACCAAGATCACTGCTCAAAACAGTGTTTTAATTTTGGCCAGATTTGTGCACACAAGCTGTTTGATGAAATGGCCGCAAGAGAAAAAGTTTTGAATTTGGAGTTCAAAATTTTTGGGTGATCTCCACTAGGCTAGGTAGTCTCTGGTTGCAAGGGTTTTGAAAATGGTGCTCAATTAGATGGTTTTTGAAATAGGGGTGATCTATGCATATGCATTAGATTCAATTTTGAACTGCCATTTAAAATAGTTTCCAGAATGTTTTTAGAAGATCAAAAGGTGGGCCCTGGTACCTCATTATGTGTACTAGCAAGGGGTGCAAAGATCAAGAATTGTTTCTGTTAAGAATTGAGTACTAGGAATAGCCAAAGTAGGCATGAGAGTTAAATTTGTCCAAATGACCATTCCTTTATTTTAATTCTTTTTGATTTGATTTCTTTTAGGAAAAGTTTGGGAATGATGTATATGATGTTTAATTCCCTTAAGAAACATTTTAAAAGCAAAGGATCACACAATCATGGCACTTCAAAACAACTCCTATTTTAAATGCTCACATATATGAATGCTTTTATTTTAAATATGGAAAAGTTTTTGTTAATCCTAAATTTGGATGATTTGATCTTTGATACTCTTGGATTGAAGTTTTGGGATGTTACAAACCTTCCCCCCTTAAATAAAATCTCGTCCCGAGATTTACAAGAAAACGAGGAACTAAAGAGATCTGGGAACTCTGTCCTAATGTAATCCTCGCGCTCCCAAGTAGCTTCCTCCTCGGTATGGTTACTCCACTGAATCTTGAGAAACTTGATACTCCTGGTCCTGGTGGTTCTGTAGGCTTCTTCTAAGATACGGATGGGTACTTCCCGGTAGGTCAGGTCATTTTTGATTTCCACTGCTCTGTGATCGATAGTCTTGAAAACTTCAGTCTTCTCAGGCACTTCCAAGCATTTGCGAAGTAACGAGATATGGAACACATTGTGGATGGCTGACATCTCTTCAGGCAGTTCCAGTTGATACGATACTTCTCCTCGGCGGTTCAGAACCTTGAAAGGTCCGATATATCTGGGAGCTAACTTTCCCTTCAGACTAAAGCGTTGGGTTCCCTTCAATGGTGAAACCTTGAGATATACAAAATCTCTGACATTGAAAGTCAGGTCGCTTCTTCTCTTGTCAGCATAACTCTTCTGTCTGGATTGGGCGGTTTTGAGGTGCTCACGAACTTTGTGAACTTTCTCTTCTGCTTCTCGGAGAATGTCGGGTCCAAAGATCTAACTCTCTCCTACTTGCGCCCATTTCAAAGGGGTACGACACTTTCTTCCATATAGGAATTCAAAGGGTGCCATCTGCAAACTAGCTTGATAACTGTTGTTATATGAGAATTCTGCGAAAGGCAGGCAGTCTTCCCATTTTGATCCGTATTCCAACACACAAGCTCTAAGCAGATCCTCCAATATCTGGTTGACTCTCTCAGTCTGTCCATCTGTTTGCGGGTGATAAGCAGTACTGAAATTCAACTTGGTTCCTAAACCTTCTTGAACTTTCTGCCAAAATCTTGAAGTAAACTAAGTTCCTCGATCTGATACGATGGTCTTGGGGGTTCCATGCAGACTAACAATTCTAGCAATGTACAGCTCTGCTAGCTTTGCACTTTGGTAGGTTGTCTTGACTGGTATGAAGTGGTCTACCTTGGATAGTCTATCAACTATGACCTAGATTGAGTCATTTCCCCTACTAGAAGTAGGTAAACCGATGATAAAATCCATTCCGACGGAATCCTATTTCCATTCCGGAATCTGCAATGGTTGCAACAATCCGGCAGGTCTCTGATGCTCTACTTTGACTCTTTGACAAATGTCACACTTGGCGATGTAGCTTCCGATCTCTCTCTTCATCTTGTGCCACCAAAATTGCTCTTTCAAATCCTGATACATCTTTGTTCCTTCGGGGTGGATAGAATAAAGAGTATCATGAGCTTCCTTCATGATAATTTCCTTCAGCTCTGAATCTGCTGGCACACAAATACATCCCTTGTACCACAGTACACCTTCTTCGTCTTCGGTGAATCCAGGTACTTTGCCTGTACCAATACGATGTTTGATCCCATCGATACTTTCATTCCCCTTCTGGGCTTCCTTGTTTTGGCTAATCAAAGTGGGTTGAAGTTCAATCTTAGCGAGGAATCCTTTGCTAACTAACTTAGTCCTGAACTGCTCCAACTCCTCATACAAACTTGGTTGTTTCTCTTTGATCATGGTGTTAAGCCTACATGGCAATCTGTTAAGAGCATCCGCTACCACATTGGCTTTGTCGGGGTGATAGTGAATGTCAAGGTCATAATCCTTGATTAACTCTATCCATCTTCTTTGCCTCATATTCAACTCCTTCTGGGTGAAGATATACTTCAAGATCTTATGATCTGAGTAAATTTCACAGCGATTACCCATCAAATAATGACGCCATGTCTTCAATGCTAGAACCACTGCTGCTAGCTCAAGATCATGGGTCAGATAGTTCTGCTCATGCTGCTTGATTGTAAAGATGATCGCGATGACTTTGCCTTCTTGCATCAATACACATCCTAGACCAATCTTGGATGCATCACAATATACATCAAATGGCTTCTTGATGTCGGCATGATCAAAATTGGGGATATCAATCTCTTCTTCAGCTCACAGGCGGCTTCACACTTGTCTGTCCATTCAAACTTCTTATCCTTCTTCAACAATTGGGTCATTGGTCGGGCTATGCTCGAGAATCCTTCTACGAATTTGCGGTAATATCCCGCTAATCCAAGAAATGAACGAACTTGGGTTTGATTTGTTGGGGCTTCCCATTCTTCGACATCTTTGATCTTTCTGGGATCAATAGAGACTCCTCCGGCAGACATAATATGTCCTAGGAATCCTACTTCTTTCAACCAAAACTCACATTTGCTGAACTTGGCATATAACTGATGTTCTCTCAGGGTTTCTAGGATGATTCTCAGATGTTGCTCATGCTCTTCTTCTGACTTGGAGTAGATAAGGATGTCGTCAATAAACACCACTACAAACTTATCTCGGAAATTCATAAAGATCTTATTCATGAGATTCATGAAATAAGCAGGGGCATTGGTTAATCCAAAAGACATAACCGTATACTCGTATAGACCATAGCGAGTAGTAAAGGCAGTCTTCGGAATATCCGTTGCACGAATCTTAAGTTGGTGATAACCAGTCCTCAGATCAATCTTTGAGAATACCTGAGCTGCAGTCAGCTGATCAAATAGATCCTCTATCTTTGGCAAGGGGTACTTGTTCTTGATGGTGACATCATTCAACTTTCTGTAGTCTGTACACAGACGGTTGCCTCCATCCTTCTTGTCGACGAATAACACTGGTGATCTCCATGGCGATGCACTTGGCTGAATCAAGCGGTCGCTAACATGGCATCTAACGCTTCTTCAGTTCTACTAACTCTGAGGGTTCATGGTATAGGGTCTACGGGCTATAGGTCCGGTTCGATTAGTTCGATAATGAACTCTATATCCCTATCCGGGGGCATACCTGGCAATTCATCTGGGAATACGTCGGGGTATTCATAGACTACTCTGACTTGGTCAATGGTAGGCAGGGCTACACTTTTGTTGCATTTGAATTGACGGGGTAAGGTTTCAAAGATATGTTCTACTGTTACTCCAGAACTACTGGTCATGGTGATGGATTTCTTAGCACAGTCTATCAGTCCTTTATGCCTTGACATCCAGTCCATACCTAGTACTACTTCCAAACCTTTGGTTCCAAGTACAATTAGGTTGGCATAAAAATCTATCCCATGTATTCTGATAGGTACAACTTTGCAAATTTTTCTAGCTTTTGTAGTTGAACCGGGGATTTGAACTATCATGACATGCTTCAGGTTGGTTGGGCGAATCTTACTAGTGCATACAAATTCTTTGGTGACAAATGAATGCGAGGCTCCAGAATCAAACAATACTCTTGCTAAAGCGGGTTGACAGAAAACATACCCAGCACTACATCGGTGCTTCTGGCTTCTTCTGCGTTCATGTGGAAGAGACGGCCGTTCTTGATTGTCTGGGTTCCACTGAGGAAAATCTCCTGCCTTGTTGAACACAACGCTGCTGCTGAGCTGGGGCATTCACAGGGGCATTGGCGGCAGTCTTCCTGGGACACTCATTGGAGTAGTGACCCTTCACTCCACATTCGAAACAAGTGATCTGGGACTTGTCCTTGACTGCAATAGGTACATCATTGCTGCCAGTTCTAGGTGCAGTGTTGTTGTTGTTGCTCTTGGGAGGGGCACGGTTGAAATTGTTGGCATTGCCGGAGTTGTGATTGTTTCCTCCGGGCTTCACATTTCCTCCGCTACGGTTGGGGTAGCTTGGGCGAGAATTTGGGGGTCGGTTGTTCCTTGGTGCATATCCTGGTGAGGGGTTAGGATGGTACTTCTGGTGACTACTGGATCCAGACTACTGCATCATATGACGCTTGCGGTTGTCGTTTGCCTGGTTAATCTTCCCTTCCATCTGAATGGCAGAGTCGACTAGCTCTTCAAGATCCTGGAAACAGATGTTGACGAGGATAGTCTGCATCTCATCATGCAGTCTGTTTAAGAATCTCTCCTTCTTCTTGGCCTCCGTGTTGATCTCATCCGGTGCATATCTGGCAAGTGACAAGAATTTGTCACGGTACTCTACTACAGTCAATCTTCCTTGCTTCAGTTCACGGAATTCATCTCTCATCCTGTTGACAAGACCTTGTGGCACATGGGCGTGGCTGAACTTGACCTTGAATGCTTCCCAGGTCATCACCTGGCCATGGTTCATGTTGCGGACGCTATTCCACCAAGCTCTTGCATCTCCCGCCAGATAGTGGGTGGCGAAGAGAACTTTCTCATTCTCATCAACTCCTGCAACTTCTAGGTTGTTTTCCATGGTCTGTAACCAGTCATCAGCATCTAATGGGTTTTCAGATTGGTTGAATATTGGGGGATTGGTGTTCTAAAAGTTTTTGAGTTTAGATCCATGGTGATCCTGATTTCCATGTCCTTGGTTGTTGAGAGCGATTTGGGCGATCTGCTGCAATGTTGCTAAGTTGGCTTGGCCTTTCGTACCTTGCTTCACGGTCCGCGATGAGATTCTGCAAGATCTGCAGCATTGGGTCCTGCGATGAGCTGCTCCCTCCTTGGTTTCCACGAGTCATCTGAAGATTGAGATAGATATAGGGGTAAGAGGGAAATTCTAAGGTTCATGGTTTTGGGTTTTCAAAGCTACAACTTTGAGTTAGACTCAGGTTTTTCACTAACTTCATTCTCATTCATGCAAGAAAGCACGCGATACAACACACACCACAACAATCAAAGGGGAAAACAGATGGTTTGAAGAACCATTCTGTAAACTACGATACAATGAGATGATACATGTCATGCTACGATAGTGCTCTAGTGCATCTACTCATCGTCGATGAAGTCGGAGTCTTCATCATCAGTGTAGAAGTCCACAGCATCCTCTGCCAGAAAATCATCATCGTTGCTGAGGTAAGAATCCATATCTCCCTGGATGTCTTCTCCTTCATCATCTTCTTCCTGGGCGGCCAGCTGAGCTTCCTGCTCCTTGACGGTCTTCTCGAGGTCGGCCACCTTCTTGCGAAGACGGACAATGGTGCGATCCTTCTTTGCATGCTGGCGACGAAGAGACTAGCGATCTTGGATGAGTAGTGTGAAAGTCTGGGCCTTCTGGTCGGCGATGGCACGGTTCTGGTTAGCTAACTCTCTGGCATTGTCTAGTTTCTGTTGTCTGTCATGAAGCAAGAAGTCAAGGTTCTCCACTTGACGCCTCAACTCTGGGTGACTTGGCATCTCCATCGGCATTCCCATGAAGTCACGTCTTGCATAGTGGGCAAAACGGGTTCCTTGAATCTTGTTGACGCTGAGGGCACATAGACGTGCGAGAGCTTCATGCATTGCCCTGGCTAATCCATCTAGCTAGTTGTTCTCTCTCACAGAGAACTGAATTCTCCCGGAAGTTGGTGCTTCAATGCTTCCTCGAAGATCTGCGGTGACTAGCCATTGAAGGTCTCCTCACAGGGGTCTGGAAGTTGAGCTCCAAGAAACTCGGATGTGGGCGTCGAAATTACGTGAATCCAGATCCCTCTCGAAGATCAGCTGACCTCCGTTTCCCAACTGGTAAAACTTGCTGAACTGAGTCTCCATCTACAAGAATTTAGGATGAGGAAATTAGTGAAGTGATCAAGTGTGTATTATTTTTAGTAGTAATGTATGAATTTTGAGGAACATGTATTTTTGAGAAAGAATGAGTTCACAAGGGTAAGAGGGGAAATAGATTTTCATAAATACTCACTTTGGTTTTGAAGCTAAGTTTTTGGTTTGGACGTCCATTCTAACTAGGGTCTCCTATGGTCGGGATGGCTCGATACCAACTTGTCAACACCGGATTTTTAATCCCGGATGCCCGTTATGCCATACCTGCAATCCCGGGATTACCATTTTGCGAGACATAGCAGATGGATATCATAGTACATCATCCATTACAAACCATACATAAGGTTTTACACAAATAAGGATCTCATGATCCGATCTTTAATACAACAAGCTGAAATAAATGATAGCGTGGCGGTGGGGTCCATCTTAGGGGCACAGGCAATCTTGGCTGAGATAGTCCTAGTTATCATAGCGTCCCTGACCATCATCTTGATACTCTCCTTCATAGTCTGGCCATGATAATAGCCGGGGACAAAAGCCATGAGTACTCTTTAAGTACTATGACTACTACTAGCAAGGGTTATAATTCTAAGTTAAAGTGCTGAATTGAAAGAATAACTATCAAGTTAATTTTGAAACCTAAGCTGAGTTCTAAAGCAAGAAAAGATAAAGTAAAGTTCTAGAATCACCTAAGTTGGGAAGCTAATTTCATTAACACAACCCTGTTGTGGTCAAGTCAAAGGTCATCATTCATTTCAAGGTATTTAGAAAACATCTGACAACGAAACAGTATGGCCATTCCAACTGTCCATAACATGACGACTATTCAATAGTTTGACACTCTGCGGTGGTACACTTTCACCACAAGATTCGATACATCATCGGGATAACCCTGAATCATCATACTTGGTATGCAGATAATCAAACATAACCTTCCCTTTACACACCCTAGTACAAACACCTCTCCTAAGAGCATGGCCTCCCAACCATGACCATCAGTCATCTTGGGCACTGCATAGGTGGTCATCATTGAGAGGTAGCCTCAGCTCAAACCTCTCCCATGAGGGAACTAATAGTAATGCATAGAAATTTCCAGCTAAGCCTTACCCAATTCAGGTAATGTGGTTGTACGGTAAATTTGGAATGGTATCGCATCCGAATCCAACCATCAGTTTTATAAATGGGTTAAGGCTCAGGCCTCATCATTTTCATCATCATAAACCCATTGTGTTTCTCAACACATGTCAAAACATCTCAATAGAATGACTCATCATTCCAAGGTTTTCATAACTCATTTTCACCAAGTGTTCCCATCTAAAGTGAATCAAGTTTGATTTATTCTAAAACACTAGGTTAAGAGTGTTCACTAAGGTGGAAAGGTGGGATCAATCTCATGCCATAGAATTACATCTAAGGGTTTCTAATTAGGTCAAGTTTTATACTCTTTATGCTACCTTCAAAATTAATTAAAGAACTTTGTGTCAACTAAGGGGGTGTGATCAAAGTATGCTGAAGGCATCTTTACTAAACTATCTAGTTTTATTCTAGTTTGCTACAATAGCTTACTATGGGATCATGTGGACACCATAATATGGGATCATGTGGACACATGTCCTCACCACATATTCTAACCTGTGGGAATGAGATTTAAAGGTTGGATTACAATTACTTTGGTTTAAGTTTATTATTTAATGATTTAAAGTGACTAGAAATGCCTATATAGCATTATTTTTGTACTAGTCCAAAGTCACTGTCTATAAACCTTAATATTATTACATATTTGGATAGATATGATGAAATGTGATTTTTGAGAGTTGGAATCAACTCAAACTCTAACTTGGTTGATTTTACAAAAATGTTTCAAGTTGCAAAAGCTTCTGTGTTCTTATTTTTATTAGGAGAAATCTATAACTCTAAATGAATTAAATCCAACAGTCTTGGATAGAGCATTTCAATACCTTTCAGACAAAATTTGTTTCATGCAATTTGGATTTGTCAAACTCACAGAATTGAATTTTGAAACACTGGACAGAAACTATATTGTAACTAAAAAGAAAAATCCTAATTTGAATCTACGGGCTTGCGCGGGAAAGGAAATGGGCCGGCCCAGTGGCGCTGTGCGGCACAGGGCTCAGCTGATAGGGGGGTCCCGCTTGTCAGCGGCAGTTAACACGCGAAGCGGTACGCGCGCTATGGGCCGTGCGATTAGAAGCTAGATCTACGGCTGAGGGTCGTCGTCGACGACGGAAGGGTCGCCGGCTAGCTCAAACCCTAGCAGCTCGGTGGGGTCTACTGGGGGCGTACCAGGGCTCCAGCGGGGTCGGCGATGCGGGCGAATGAAGTGGAAGACGACGGCGAGGCGAGGCATGGTCACGACGGAGCTTGGGGTGGCCGGAATCAACGGCACCCTTCTTCTCCAGAGGCGGCGGCTCCGGCTCCAATTCCGGCGAGCTGCTGCTCCACTTGCTCCGGCGAGTGGTGGGTGAGCTTCAGAGAGGTGAGGGGAGTGGAATGGTGTGAGTCTTTGGTGCTGGGGAGTGCTCCTTTTATAGGCTTGACGGTGAGACCGAGCGGGATGGGCGATCGACTGTGGCGACATGGCTACGATGAGCTAGCGGCATAGCTGGGGATGGCAATCGATGGGCGGTCCCCTGGCGATGCTCTAGCACTTCAATGCGGCCGTGGGGCGGTGGCATGCGGTCGGGGTGAGGTGGCGCTCTGCGCGGCCGAAGCGGCTGTGTCCACGGCGAGCGGTGGCTATGGGGCTTTGGGCGGCGAACGGGGGTGTCTGGGGTGTTCTCTAGGTCGAGGCGGAGCGGTGGGCGCGGGGTGGTGACGAGTGGTGGCTTGTGCACGCGGGGGCAGTGCGCGCTCTGCGGGCGGCGTCGGCATGGTCCGGTGGCACTGGGCGCGGTTTCTCCTCGGTGGTCCACGACTGCTCTTGGCTCGGGCAAGGGACAGAGAGGGGCGGTGCAGCGTTGGCTACCTCCTAGACATGGCGAGGGAAGTTGGCGGCTGCTGTGGCACGATGTTGCCGGTGGGGGTGCTCAAGGTGCTCGGCCTTAATGGCCATGACCATTTGGTCGTGTGCACAGGGTGTGGCCGGGCTAGCAAAAGGTAGGGCTGGTACCGAGGGAACAAGGGGACAAGGTTAGGCACAAATGGTGACCAAGATCACTGCTTAAAACAGTGTTTTAATTTTGGCCAGATTTGTGCACACAAGCTGTTTGATGAAATGGCCTCAAGAGAAAAAGTTTTGAATTTTGAGTTCAAATTTTTTGGTTGATCTCCACTAGTGCTAGGTAGTCTCTGGTTGCAAGGGTTTTGAAAATGGTGCTCAATTAGATGGTTTTTGAAATAGGGGTGATCTATGCATATGCATTAGATTCAATTTTGAACTGCCATTTAAAATAGTTTCCATAATGTTTTTAGAAGATCAAAAGGTGGGCCTTGGTACCTCATTATGTGTACTAGCAAGGGGTGCAAAGATCAAGAATTTTTTCTGTTAAGAATTGAGTACTAGGAATAGCCAAAGTAGGCATGAGAGTTAAATTTGTCCAAATGACCATCCCTTTATTTTAATTCTTTTTTATTTGATTTCTTTTAGGAAAAGTTTGGGAATGATGTAGATGATGTTTAATTCCCTTAAGAAACATTTTAGAAGCAAAGGATCACACAATCATGGCACTTCAAAACAACTCCTATTTTAAATGCTCACATACATGAATGCTTTTATTTTAAATATGGAAAAGTTTTTGTTAATCCTAAATTTGGATGATTTGATCTTTGATACTCTTGGATTGAAGTTTTGGGATGTTACAGCGCCAGATGTAGTGCTGGGTATGTTTTCTGTCAACTCAGTTTTAGCAAGGGTATTGTTTGATTCGGGAGCTTCGCATTCATTTGTCACCGAAGAATTTGCATGCACTAGTAAGATTCACCCAACCAACCTGAAGCATGTCATGATAGTTCAAATCTCTGAATCAACTACAAAAGCTAGAAAAATTTGCAAAGCTGTACCTATCAGAATACATGGGATAGATTTTTACGCCAACCTTATAGTACTTGGAACCAAAGGATTGGAAGTAGTACTAGGTATGGACTAGATGTCAAGGCATAAAGGACTGATAGACTGTGCTAAGAAAGCCATCACGATGACAAGTAGTTCTGGTGTAACAGTAGAGCATATATATGAAACCTTACCTCGCCAATTCAAGTGCAACCAGAGTCTAGCCCTACCCACCATAGACCAAGTAAGAGTAGTCTGTGAATACCCCGACGTATTCCCAGATGAATTGCCAGGTATGCCCCCGGATAGGGATATTGACTTCATTATCGAGCTAATTCCCGGAACTGGACCCATAGCCCAGAGACCCTATAGCATGAACCCCTCAGAGTTAGTTGAGTTGAAGAAGCAGTTAGATGCCATGTTAGCAACAGGCTTGACTCAGCCAAGCGCTTCGCCATGAAGATCACCATTGTAATTTGTCGATAAAAAAGATGGAGGCAACCGTTTGTGTACAGATTACAGAAAGTTGAATGACGTCACCATCAAGAATAAGTACCCCTTGCCAAAGATAGAGGATCTATTTGATCAGTTGACTGGAGCCCAGGTATTCTCAAAAAATGATCTTAGGACTGGTTATCACCAACTTAAGATTCATGCAACGGATATTCCGAAGACCGCCTTTACTACTCGCTATGGTTTATACGAGTATACGGTTATGTATTTTGGATTAACCAATGCCCCTACTTATTTCATGAATCTCATGAATAAGATCTTTATGAATTTCCTAGATAAGTTTGTAATTGTGTTGATAGACGACATCCTTATCTACTCCAAGTCAGAAGAAGAGCATGAGCAACATCTGTGAATCATCCTAGAAACCCTGAGAGAACATCAGTTATATGCCAAGTTCAGCAAGTGTGAGTTTTGGCTGAAAGAAGTAGGATTGCTAGGACATATTGTGGCTGCCGGAGGAGTCTCTGTTGATCCCGCCAAGATCAGAGATGTCGAAGCATGGGAAGCCCCAACCACTCAAACCCAAGTCCGTGCATTTCTCGGATTAGCGGGATACTACCTCAAGTTCGTCGAAGGATTCTCGAGCATCGCCAGACCCATGACCCAATTGTTGAAGAAGGACAAGAAGTTTGAATGGACTGACAAGTGTGAAGCCAGTTTCCAGGAGCTGAAGAAGAGATTGATATCAGCCCCAATATTGATCATGCCAGACATCAAGAAGCTGTTTGACGTATATTGTGATGCATCCAAGGTTGGTCTCGGATGTGTATTGATGCAAGAAGGGAAAGTCATCGCGTATCTGTCTCGACAACTGAAGCAGCATGAGCATAACTATCTGACCCATGATCTTGAATTAGCAGCCGTAGTTTTGGCATTGAAGACATGGCGTCATTATCTGATGGGTAATCGTTGTGAGATTTACTCGGATCATAAGAGCTTGAAGTATATTTTCACTCAGAAGGAGCTGAATATGAGGAAAAGGAGATGGATAGAGTTAATCAAGGATTATGACCTTGACATTCACTATCACCCCTGTAAAGCCAATGTGGTAGCGGATGCTCTTAGAAGATTGCCGTGTTGGCTTAACACCATGATCAAGGAGAAGCAACCAAGTTTGTATGAAGAGTTGGAGAAGTTTAGGACTGAGCTAGTTAGCAAAGGATTCTTAGCTAGCATTGAACTTAAACCCACATTGATTAGCCTCATCAAGGAAGCCCAGAAGGGAAATGAAAGTATAGACGGAATCAAACATCGTAATGGTTCAGGGAAGGTACCTGGATTCATTGAAGACGAAGAAGGAGTACTGTGGTACAAAGGACGTATCTGTGTGCCAGCAGATTCGGAGCTGAAGCAAGTTATCATGAAGGAAGCTCATGATACTCTTTATTCTATCCACCCCGGAGGAACAAAGATGTATCAAGATTTGAAAGAGCAATTTTGGTGGCACAAGATGAAGAGGGAAATTGGAAGCTACATCGCCAAGTGTGACATCTGTCAAAGAGTCAAAGCAGAGCACCAGAGACCCGCAGGACTGTTGCAACCATTGCAGATTCCGGAATGGAAATGGGATTCCGTCGGAATGGACTTTATCACCGGTTTACCTACTTCTAGTAGGGGAAATGACTCAATCTGGGTCATAGTTGATAGGCATCCAAGGTAGCCCACTTCATACTGTCAAGACTACCTACCAGTCTGAAGCTAGCGATTGTACATTGCTAGGATTGTTAGTCTGCATGGAAGCCCCAAGACCATAGTATCAGATCGAGGAACCCAGTTTACCTCGAGATTTTGGCAGAAAGTCTAGGAAGGATTAGGCACCAAGTTGAACTTCAGCACCGCGTATCATCCGCAAACTGATGGACAGACTGAGAGAGTCAACCAGATCCTAGAGGATATGTTAAGAGCTTGTGTGTTAGAGTACGGATCAAAATGGGAAGACTGCCTGCCTTTCGCAGAATTCTCATATAACAACAGTTATCAAGCTAGTTTGCAGATGGCACCATTTGAGTTCCTATACGGAAGAAAGTGCCGTACCCCTTTGAATTGGTCACAAGTAGGAGAGAGTCAGATCTTTGGACCCGACATTCTCCGAGAAGCCGAAGAGAAAGTTCACAAAGTCCGTGAGCACCTCAAGACAGCCCAATCCAGACAGAAGAGTTATGCTGACAAGAGAAGGAGAGACCTAACTTTCAATGTTAGAGATTTTGTATATCTCAAGGTTTCACCATTGAAAGGGACCCAACGCTTTAGTCTGAAAGGAAAGTTAGCCCCCAGATATATCAGGCCCTTCAAGATTCTGAACCATTGAGGAGAAGTATCGTATCAACTGGAACTACCTGAAGAGATGTCAGCCATCCACAATGTGTTCCATATCTCGTTACTTCGCAAATGCCTGGAAGTGCCAGAGAAGACGGAAGTTTTCAAGAACATCGATCACAGAGCTGTGGAGATCAACAATGACCTGACGTATCGTGAAGTGCCCATCCATATCTTAGAAGAATCTTACAGAACCACCAGGACCAGGAGTATCAAGTTTCTCAAGATTCAGTGGAGCAACCATACCGAGGAGGAAACCACTTGGGAGCGAGAAGATTACATTAGGACAGAGTTCCCAGATCTCTTTAGTTCCTAGTTTTCTTTTTAAATCTCGGGACGAGATTTTGTTTAAGGGAGGAAGGTTTGTAACATCCCAAAACTTTAATCCAAGGTTATTAAGATCCAAATCATCAAAATTAGGGTTAACAAAAACTTTTTCAATTGAAATTATCAAAACATTCATATGTGTGTGCATTTAAAAATAGGAGTTGTTTGAATTGCCATGTTTAAGTGATCCATTGCTTGTAAAATGATTCTTAGATGAAATAAACATCATCTAGATCATCCCCAAACAAATCCCAAAGAAAAACAAATCAAAATAAAAAAAAGAAGCAAATGGTCATTTGTGCCATTTTAATCAGCATGCCTACTTTGGCTATTCCTAGTACTCAAAACTTAACAGAAACAAATGTGGATCTTTGCACCCCTTGATAGTACACATAATGTTGTACCAAGGCCCACTTTGTGATCTGCCAAAAACATTCAAACACTATATTTAAATGGCATTTGAAAATTGAACCTATTTCATCTGGGAAGATCCCACTATTTCAAAAACCACTCAAACAAGCTCAAGTTTCAAAACCCAAGAACCCACTATTTGAATAGTGTTCTAGCCAAACTTGTCCCCCATTTGTCCCGAAAACACTCCCATTGTCCCTAAATGATCAAACCATGCCTTTATCACCCTTCCCCTATCCCCTAGTGGCCATGCCATGCCATGCCGAGCACATGCTGGCCGGCCGACCATGCCACCACCGCAGCTGACCGTCCCCCTCCCTCTCGCCATGTCTACGAGCTAGCCCTCACCTCACCGCCACTCTCTGTCCCCTTCCCAAGCAGGGCCAGAGCATGGACCACCACCAAACCGCCATAATGCGTTGCGCCATGCCGAAAGCACGCGCCAGAAGCTGCCGCCTCACGCTGCCCGTGCACAAGCCGCCACGACCCAGGGAGCATGCCGTACATGCCCGTTCTCCTCCCAATGGACCACAGCCACCGCTCGCCGTCGATACCGCCGTCTCTGCCGCTCAGAGCGCCATCTCCGCCCGACCGCATACCACCGCCCCTAGTTCCACATTCACTTCGTAGAGCACCGCCAGGAGACCAGCAACCGCCCCCTACCTCGAGCCACACCGCTAGCACGCTGTGCAGCCCTCGCCGGAGTCGCCTGCCCATCCTTCTCGGTCGTGTCGTCGTCCTATAAATAGAGGCCACCCCCAGCCAGTTTCAGCACACCACTCACCTCCCCTCACCTCACTGACCGTTCCCCACCTCTAGCCGGAGCAGCGCGAGCAGTCGTTCGCCGGAATTGCACAGAAGCAGGCCGCCTCTGGAGGAGAAGGGCGCCGCTGATTGCGACCACCCCCGGAGCTGCCTCGACCGTCCCTGAGCTTGCTGTCGACCACCAGTCCGTTTGCCCGCCTCGCCATCATCGCTGGAGCCCTAGTACACCCCCTTAGCACCCCCACTGAGCCGTTAGGGTTAGAGTTCGCCGGCGATAGGTCCGTCATCGATGACGATCCCCAGCCGTTGATCCCCGTTCTAATCCAACGACCCACATCGCCCCGTACTGCTTCACGCGTTATGAGCCGCTGACCGATGGACCCCCCTGTCAGCTAAGCCCCGCACCGCGTAATGTCACTGGGCCGGCCCGTTAGCATTCCCGCGTGACCCAGTTAATTCAAATTAGGATTTTGTCTATTTAGTTTGAACCTAGTTCTGTCCCTTAGTTTGAAAATAAATTCAGAGAGATTTACAAATCAAAATGGAGTGATTCCAATTTTGTTAGAAAGCTACTGAAAATATCTACCCAAGCCCGTTGGATATAATTCAATTAGAGTTAGATATCTCTCCTAGTAAAAATAACAAGACAGACACATTTGCACCTTGCAACATTTTTATAAAATCAACCATGATAGCTTTTGAGTTGATTCGAACTCTCAAAAATCACATTTAACCATACCTATCTGAATATGTGATAATATTAAGGTTTACATGCAGTGACTTTGGACTAGTACCAAAATTATGCTATATAGGCATTTCTAGTCACTTTAAACCATTAAATAATGAACTTAAACCAAAGTAATTATGAACCAACCCTTAAATTACATTCCCACATGTTAAGATATGTGGTGATGACATGTGTCCACATGATCCCATATTTTATGTGGTGAATATTAAATCTTAGTTAATTTTCAATGAGTAGAAATTACTTTTCTTAAATAAAAAGAATGAAACTAGTTAATAAAACTTGTGATGCTTGATGATAATAGATCATCAAATGTATGCCTTAGAGTGCTAATTAGACTAGTTAAGTATTGTTTGGTGATTGGGTATAACGTATGTATTTATAGAAGATAGAACCGACCAAGCTTACGAGGAGGAGGAGTTCTACCAAGAGGAGGAAGACAACTTCAACCACTACACCAACCAAGGCAAGCTACTATTAGCAAGCTAGGATTAAACTGGATGGTTTAGCAAAGATGCTCTAGGCATGCTTTGGTTAAACTACTTTGACTATTCTTTACCCCGAGTACTAATTTCAAGCTTTACTTCCTTTACTTTACACAAAGTCCCTTACTTGTTTTGAAGGTAGCATAAAGAGTATAAAACTTGACCGATTTTAGATAAATTTAGATGTCATCCTATGGCATGAGATTGATCCCACCTTCCCACCTTAGTGAACACTCTTAACTTAGTAGTTTAGAGTAGATAAAAACTTGAGTCACTTTAAATGGGAACACTTGGTGAAAATGAATTATGAAAACCTTGGAATGATGAGTCATTCTATTGAGATGTTTTGACATGTGTTGAGAAACACAAATGGTTTATGATGATGAAAATGTTGAGGCATGAGCCTTAGCCCTTTTATAAAAACTGATGGTTGGATTCGGATGCGATACCATTCCAAATTTACCGTACAACCACAATACCTGAATTGGGTAAGGCTTAGCCAAAAGTTTATATGCATTAGTATTAGTTCCCTTGCGGGAGAGGTTTGAGCTGAGGCTACCTCTCAATGTTGTCCACCTATGCAGTGCCCAAGATGATAGATGGTCATGGTTGGGAGGCCATGCTCATAGGAGAGGTGCTTATACTAGGGTGTGTAAAGGAAAGGTTATGTTTGATTATCTACATACTAAGTATGATGATTCAGGGTTATCCAGCGGATGTATCGAATCTTGTGGTGAAAGTGTAGCACCTCTGCAGAGTGTCAAACTATTCGAATAGCCGCGTCCGTGGTTATGGACAGTTGGAATGGCCATACTATTTCGTTGTCAGATGTTTTCAAAATAACTTATGAAAGGAATGATGAATCTTGACTTGACCACAACAGGGTTGTGTTTATGACACTAGCTTCCCACTTAAGTGATTCTAGAACTTTATTTTGTCTTTCTTTGCTTCTGAACTCAGCTTAGGTTTCAAACTTAACTGGATAGTTAAACATAGAGTTAGCGCTTTAACTTAAAATCATACTACTTGTTCATGGTATTTTGCGAGTACTTCAAGAGTACTCATGGCTTTTGTCCTTGGCTATTCTCATGGCCAGACTATGAAGGAGACTACCAAGATGATGGCCAGCAGGACGACTATGATAACTAGGACCATCTACCTTCGTCAGCATTGCCTGTGCCCCTGAAGATGGACCCCACCGCTACGCTTATCTTTTATTTTCGCTGCTTGTTGTATTAAGACTGGATCCGGAGATCCTTATTTGTGTAAGACCTTATGTATGGTTTGTAATGGATGATGTACTGTGATATCCAATCCGTTATGTCTCGCAAAAATGGTAATCCTGGGATTGCGAGGTATGGCATAACGGGCATCTGGGATTAAAAATCCAGGTGTTGACATGTACGATGACATGTAAGGTTGGTCCGGGCCGCTTCATCCCACTATGCCACCAATATCCAAAATACATAGAAGATGCAATAACATGATCATCATCGCCCACATATAATCATATGTGTACTACCCGTGCAAAGAACCTAATCATAGACCAGGCTCTGATACCATTGTTGGGTCCGTAGCATAGAAAACAAAAATTTTCCTATGATGAGAACTATACGCCAAGATTTATCTACTAGATAAAGAGCAACGGGTGGACATACATCCATGGAGAACTTACCCTCAAAGACAACGAGTTTTGTTAACGAGTAGGAACTCGTGGTTGATGTAGTCGTATGCTTGCCGATCTAAAGATCGTGTGGAAGTCCGAGCGCCGCAAATCAGCAGCGCATCCATCCTCGCACACACGTTCAAGCCACTAGACAACCTCCACCTCCTCGCTCCAGTGAATCAGCGGAAGCAGCAACTCCTTCCAGACGCAAGGCCACCAGGAACATGTATCTCTCTAATCCGAGACCATGGGGGAATATCTAGAGGGGGAGAGAGATCCTTCACGAGGAGGTGTGATTTGTGAGAGGGGAGAGGGGGATTTATATAGGAGGGAGGGAGACCCCTCCCCTCCCATAGCCGGCGCATGAGGGGGGGGACTCCTCCCCTCCTTCATTCATGTGGTGAACCTCCACTCACATAAACATGGCCTCCACCCAAAATCCCACTCACATGTATTTAATTTCCACCAAATTAAATGCAACTCTCAATTTAATAAAACTCTTTTATTTATTTTATTCAGAGTTTTGTTAATTATTTTAATTAACAAACATTCACATAAAACCCCTTGCAACATTTCAATATCACATGCATAACCACTTTCTGCAATTTCACCCGAAACAATTCCGGTTTCTATCAAAACAATTCCTGTTTCTATCGAAACATTTCCTGCGCTTTGCAAACCTTTTGTCTGAAACATATGTGCTCCTAAATGGTTTCCGGCAACCCTTAAGTGTGTCACCCTACGGTTCGCGAATAATGCAAACATGATTGAGACTCCTCTTAGATCAATAATCAGAAGTGGGACCTGGAGATCCATACTAACTCCTGCACATTCAACGATGACTTCTGTGATCGTGAGAACCTTTAACGCTAGTAACTTAATCCCTTTGTATCATGATATAATACATGTCCGAGATTAGATCATCGGTATCCAAATACCTAGTTTGATCTCGTTACCGACATGCACTCTTTTCTTGTTCCCGTGATATAACATTCTAGTGATCACATCACTTGCTTGCAAGCTATCTTAATGTGATATCACCGATAGGGCCCAGAGTATATCTATCCGTCATCGGGATTGACAAATTCCACTCTTGATCCATGAGCCTCACATAACACCTTCGTAGCACTGAAGCCACCTTTATAATAACCCTGTTATGGTGTGACGTTTGATGTTATCAAGATACTCTTCTGGTGTTAGCAATGAACATGATCTCATGGTCTAAGGATAAAGATTACTTCGTATGATGTTATAAAAATGTAAACATGACTTGATCGTAATGCTATACTTCGGATGAATGTTCATCACATCATTTCACAAATGCTGTGACCTTGTTATTAACAACATCCAATATCCATGATCAGGAAACCTTGATCATCTTGTTAATCAACAAGCTAGTCTATAAGAGAGGCATAACTAGGAACCCTTTTTGTTTATTAAACACATTTGTATTGACGTTTCCTATCTATACAATTATAGAATGCAAAATAAACATCTATCATATACAAGGAATACATAATAACAACTTTATTATTGCCTCTCAGGACATATTTCCTTCAGGAAGAAACAATTGACAGAGGAATGAAATACGAACTGACCAAAAGAAGTCCTGTCACACATCCAGATTTCAACATAAATGTTTTTATAGTTGAAGTGGATAATGAGAATAATATTTTCTCATGCAACTTGAAAAAAATGTCAAGGGATGGAATCCAGTGCTGTCACGTCCTCAGGGTTGTGGTACGTCTTGGTTTAGTACATAAGATGCCAGACAGTTTTGTGAACCTAGATGGTAAAGATGCAATCCACATCAACCATCCAACTATGTTTTTCGTCTTCCTAACAGTAACAAGAGCAACGCAACAGGTCCAATACGTTATGTGATTGAGTTCACTCATTTTGCTAAGATCTGCTCAAAAGCATGCAGTACAGACAAACCATACTAAGTTCTGGTAGAGTGCATCGATAAACTTGAGAAGAAAGTGAATGCTTCAGTAGACCAGGATGAGCAAAGCAACACAGAGGGCATGGCAGATGGCATCGATAACTTACATTAAACAATTCGTACTGCGTTGAGAGATCCCCCGATCATAAAAACAAAGGGTAGGAAAAAAGGACAGAGACTAAAACCAGGGCCAGAGAAGACGAAAAGAAAATGCGGCACCTGCGGAAAGAGAGGACACATGAAACCTAAATGTGAATTCTGGCGTAAGGAGAGAGAGAGGTATATATATGTACACATGAATATTTTTCTTATATTTTACAAAGTATCGTACCCAGCGACAAAGTATATCTATGTAGTTTTTACTATTGAAGATTGAGGTTATTGAACTATATATTAACTCTTGTTTGCAGGCCAGAATGATCCAGAAGAAGCACAAGATAAGATCAAAAACTACAACAGAGAAACGTCCAACTTCAAGCAGTGATTACGAGACGACGGATGCTACTGGTGTAAGTTTTCTTGTAAAAAACTAATAATATTCGATACATTAAGTCGAACTAATATTTTAACAAATAATCTTCAGGATGACCTGACACCACCCAAGAGAAGATTTTTTCAGAAAAAATACAAGCCAGAAAAGTAAATCAAAACATGGACACAGTTATGTTCACAACACTAGTACAGATGAAGTAAGCTAATTTTACACAATGATACCTATTACAGCATATGTTGAACCTCATTGTAACCACACAAGACTAACATTTTGTCTGCTTTTTCTAAAGAAAAATTTGACACCACAGAAAACAAGAAGAGTATGGAAAGAGAAGGATCAACAAAGTCCATCAGCAACATCAAGTGATAGCAACTCTACTGACTCAGATAGAGTAAGTATTATATGAAATTTATAGCTCCTGACTTTGAAAATAGGAAATTATTGGACATGATATTTGTTAAGTCGTGAAAATAAAACGCTTGATACATGTGATGTAGATGATATCAAAACCACAGAAGCAGAGGAGAAGTTCAGTAGGAACACCACAAAAATCAAAAGAAGAAAGAAATTGTACACGAGGGATGGATGGAAAAAAGTCTGACATCAGAAAAGAAAGATCTCATCCATATCCCAATTGGAATGTTGTGAATTATGAAATCCCTCAGATGGATGCTAACCTCAGTGGAAATGATGGAAATGTTTCTCCAAGTTATGGTCATACAGAATGAAGCTGCAGAACGGCAAAAGCAATGAACAATCCAAGGAGGAAGTGTAGTACAAAAATACAAATATAAAGAACAGTGATTACAAGGAGCAGTCCAGTGTAGACATCCGTGTCAAGCCACGAAATACCTCAAGCATCAGTTGAGAGGAATGCACATACAAGAAGTAGTCATGTGAATTCAGTATAGTTCAATATACATAAAAGGAATAATATGAAAAGTCCGGTGAATAGAACCGCCAGAACAAGACAAAGCACCGTTCAAGATGAAGATCTCGATAGTGATCGGTCTAGAAGCAATAGTAAAAAGGAGGCACAAGCAGTTTAAAAATCCCCAGAAAAGGACATGGCCGTCTACAATGGTATTTGACTGGACAAGTTCAAGAGCCAAGGCAAGTTTTAAATTTCATAATATTTAAAACATTACAATTAGGATTTCCCAAATAGTTTGCTCTACATACATGTTATAAAAAATGATTGCTAACAATGTTTCTTTATTTTATGCAGGAGAAGTAGCAGGATCAGGTCATGATACAAATATTGTTTTTTAGCAGACAGACTTAGAATTAAAAATTCACTCATAATAAATATAAGAAATTATAGAGCAGATTTTGTATTCTTATCAACTTATCATAAAGTTATAGAGGAAAGTTTTTTGTATCATGGCATCACTTGTTATTTACTGGTATAAAAAGGATAAATTGACTACAACCATACATACCATTACACCGGTTTTGCAAATAAGATAAAAACATTAGACACAATAGCCATGAAACTCTAGAACAATCTACTGTAGTTCGAAAGAATAGTTTTGTACCGGATATTCAATGGAATAATGCTTTAAAAAAAGAATTGCACTATATATATATCATACAAACTTAACAACTAGAAATGTTTGATTTAACAAAAAAATAGAACATTTACATATTATTCTTTTTTTAAATAATTTACATATTATTCTTACAGACTATAAGATAGAACACTCGTACATCTATGCAATCACAATATAACAGATGAATCAGGGAATTAAAAAATAAACAAGGAACCAGGGCAGTACATAACTAACATCACTAGCAGTACATGAACTGCATTAAAATACATTAGGATAAAACAAAATAAAGCAGTGCATAATCCTTTAGAGAAGCAGTGCTATGCTTCAAACAACAATGGGCTTGTGAATTGTATTAGTGGGTCTTTCTTGTATGGAAGCAGCAGTTTTATGGTTACGAACTCTTGAGGTATCGTATGGACAATTTCGTAGTGGGCCTTAATTTTTATAACTACTAGCACAATTTGCACGATCGGTTGGTTATAAGAATATGAGGAGTCGTGGAAGCGGATGGGGCAAGTTGAAACAAGATCGCAGCAGTTCATCATTAACACCGACGAAACTCAAAAAAACCAAGGTGCCTCTCGAGAAATCACAGATTCATCACATACGTGTTCTTAATAGATTCATCATTGTTCCCTACAACGAGAAATCACAGATTCAAGTCGTGGTACCAGACATCTTCGTCCCAGACATGATGGACGACGGGCTTCAGACCACAGAGACTCATAGCATTAATGTTCACGGAATGACGGTTCTTATTGTGGAGTACAACAACGAGGAATCAACGCTGGACAAAATCCTCTCCATGTACGAGGCTTGGCTTGAAGAGGTTTATACTCATCCAACTTACCGTCTGATTCTATTAAAATGATTGTCATATGAATTATGCATGACTACAACACAAATGAATTCAAGGTAGTTTGATTCGTATAAAATAGTTTTCCATATTAATTTGAACTAGTTTTTCCTAACAAGTCCTTTTCACTAGTTTAGATATAAATCAAACATCAACCCATACATATTTTATCAGAATCTCTTGATTTTCCAACGGTAGAAACAAATATACTATGTATCTTATGAATCTCTACAGGATTAGAGTGGATATAGGAAATGCATTCCTACATTATCAATACTGATGGGTTCGTAGCATGGAAAACAAAAAAATTCTACCGCAAGAACGAACAAAACCCAGATCTAATCTAGATAAAAGCCAAGATCTAATCTATTAGACATGTGCAACGAGATAGATCTGTACTAACCCTCGTAGATCCGAAAGCGTTACGAGATTAGATCTCAGGGTTGATGTAGTCGATCACTTGCCGATCTCAAGATCGTGCGGACGATCCTTCCGGCGCCGTGTTTCGGCAGCGCTTCCGCAGTCGGTCACACGTGCGGAATTGAAGCAGACCTTCCTCTCCCTGTTCCAGCGAGCAACGGAGGTAGTAGATCTTCTCCACGGAATCCCAGCAGCACGACGGTGTGGTGGTGGTGGTGGAGTAGAGATTTCTGCAGGGCTTCGCCTAAGCCGGAGCAGAGCGAAGGAGGAGGAGAGAGGCGGTGGCTAGGGTTTGTTATGGGAGAGGTCTAGGGGTTGGCGCCCCCTCCCCTCTATTTAAAGGAGGGAGGCGCCATGGGAGGGGGAGTCCTAGTAGGACTCCCCTCCCTCCTTGGCCGGCGGATTGGGAGGGGGGAGGAGTCCTCCTCCCCCATGAATCCGTGTCTTGCCCCACAAAGACTCCTTGATCCTTTCTTGGTTTTCAAGCAAACTCCAAGAAATATTCTAGAACCTTCCAGAACATTCCGAAACCTTCTAGAATCTCCATACAAACACTCCGGAACATTTCCTAACTTAGAAAATGATCCCCAATATATGAATCTTATTCTCCGGACAATTCCGGATCTCCTCGTGATGTCCCGGATCCAATCCGAGACTCCGAACAACATTCGGTCTCCAACGCATATTCCATATCTACTTAAAACAACTTCGAACCTTAAGTGTGTCACCCTACGGTTCGTGAATATGCAGACATGATGAAGACACCTCTCCGATCAATAACCATCAGCGGGATCTGGAGATCCATAACGGCTCCCACATACTCAACGATGACTTCGTGATCGATAGAACCATTAACATCTGAAACCAATTCCCTTTGTCACGCGCGATACTCTACTTATCCGAGGTTTGATCATCGGTATCTCCATACCTAGTTCTACCTCGTTACTGATAAGTACTCTTTACTCGTTCCATGATATGTCATCCCTTGTGACCTAGTCACATGCTTGCAAGCTAACTAGATGACATTCCACCGAGAGGGCCCAGAGCATATCTATCCATCATATGGATGGACAAATCCCAATCTTGGTCCATGCGCTTCAACACATACTTTCAGAATACCCAATGTCACCTTTATAACCACCCGATTCTGAGCGGCGTTTGATGTCATCAAAGTACCCATCCGGTGATGGTGATTAACATAGCCTCATGGTCGAAGGATTAGGTTACTATGCATTTGAAAAGCTTGTAGCAAAATGAACTTAATGACTTGATCTTATGCTATGCTTACTATGGGTGTGTGTCCATCACATCATTCTCCTAATGATATGATCTTGTTATTAACGACATCCAATGTCCATGATCAGGAAACCATGATCATCCATTAATCAACAAGCTAGTTTAACAAGAGGCTTACTAGGGACTCTTTTATGTTTACAAAACACACAAGTATTAATGTTTCCGGTTAATACAATTATATCATGGGATGTAAACATTTATCATAAACATAAAGATATAATAATAACCACTTTATTATTGCCTCTTGGGCATATCTCCAACAGTCTCCCACTTGCACTAGAGTCAATAATCTAGTTAAAAAACTTGTGCATTCAACACCTATGGCTTTCTGGTGTTGTATAGACACTATAGCTAGTGGTAAACATAATCTTGGATCGACACTTCAGGTCCGTGTGTATTACATGTCCTTGCGTCTCTCGCATTACTCATTCTCCAATGAGATGGCATTGTATAAATTTGGTCCTTTGGTGAGACCTTTAGTTCCTTGGGATTAAATCATGTTGATACAATTGTCGTACAATGTATCTTCATAGTATTATCCCGCTATGAACCACACCTAGTTTGATAACAAACTACTTGACGCAAATGCCCTCATTTGCTGCTACAATAGCAGTCATATACTTAGCCTTTTGTTGTAGTATCTGTCACAATGTTTTAACTTTGGTACTCAACCAAATCCGTTATGGAACTTCCTTTCCATTACATTGTGCCACCCATAATTTAAATTGAGATAAACTTAATTTGTGACAAAACTAGTATCAATGTAACAATTTACAATGAACTATTTGTCACCACTATATAAATAATATATTCTTAGTTCTTCCAAAGCTCATAGGAATATCCCTACCATTGTCCAATGATCGTCTTATGAGTCATTCTGGTATATGCTCATAACATTTAGAGCATAGGACATATCTGGATGTGTACATCTGCAAGAATGATTGATCAAAATATTCTTGTGATTTTACCAAGTGTCAAAACACTTGAATCTCGTGTCAACACACTTGAATCTTGATTCAGTCCTTTCCGTGCATCAAGAACCTTTCTTGTTGTTTCCATATTGAACTCATTCAACATCTTATCTATGTACATTTGGCAAAACCATATTAGCGCCTCAATCTATCCATATAGACATTGATGCCTAATTCTTGGGTTATGCCTAAGTCTTTCATCGAAATGAAATTCTTAACCTGTGCCAATAAAAGATACATCATTTCTAATCAACAATATGTCTTTCACATAATGTATTAGAAATATGTCTTAGCGCTCCCACTTAATTTCTTGCAAAATGCAAACATCTTCATCGTCTCTGATGAAATTAAACCTTTTAACGGTTTCATCACGGTCAAGATTCCAACTCCGCGATGCTCACTTCAACCATTGAAGTTTTGCATACTCTTTTAGCATCTTTGAATTAACAAAACCCTTTGGATCGTGTCATGGACACATCCTAGGTAACCATTCTATTAGAAGAACTTGTTTTGTTTGTTCAACTACCATATACCAAAATATATGTAGTGGTTGCTACATTAATCCGTCCAGACTAAATATCGCTATGAAAGATCAAGTCTTATCATAGTCAATTCCTTGAACATTGTCGTAAACTCTTTCCGACATGTCGACTATTTCATAGATGTGAAACATCCATGTCTATTTCTTTATAGATCCATATACGACTGTAAGGTCTTGCACCTTTCCAGAGGGTCTTTCAAATTCAAAGCTTCATTTCTCGTGTATGGAATTATCACGGATTTTATGGCTTCAAGCCACTTAACAAAGTCAGGTCCAACATTGATTATTTGCATGTAGTCGGTTCATCATTATCAAACAACAATGATTTAAGTCTCAAATCTTGGCATTTGATTACTTACCCGACCTACTTGGTTCAATAGTAACTTAGATCTCCGTGACCACAACCTTTGAGGCACGTGAGCCATGAGCATTGTTGCTGCCTCTGGGACACTTACCGATGCTGCACAACTCAGCGCATATTAGCCAAGGTTCAACAACCTTGTCAAAGTTCTATTGTCCTCCCACTTAACTTTTCACCAAAAGTTCCTTCTCAAGAAACTCGACATTCTAAGTGAAAAACACTTTTGTCTTCGGTGTTATGGAGGAATACCCAATGGTTATTCGAAATAACCTACAAATACATGCTCATCCGGCTTTGGTTGTAAACATTTTACTTATGCCTAGCATACCAAAAATTTAAGAAAGGACAACCTGGGTTTTGTCCCAAACCATGACTTATATGGTGTCATTTCAACGGATCACGATGGAGCTCTTTTCAATGTAAAAGCGGTAGTCACTAAAGCTTTAATCTTTAAAATATAATGGCAGTTTTATAAATAACACCTTTGATCTTACCATGTCAAACAAGGTTTCATTACATATCTCGAACACTCCATACTCCTATGGTGTTTTGGGAAATGCAAATCCATGGAACGATTCCTCAAATCTTTTTGCTAAACTTGTAACTTAAACATCTTTCTTTATGATCCAATCATAAACTTTTTATTTTCTTGTTACAATGATTTTCCACTTCATCTTGAAAGTCTTTGAACATTTTCAAATGTTTCATACTTCTTCCTTATTGATTAAGTATATACATATACTCACTCAAATCTTCGGAGATAGCATATGAAGTTGAAATCCATCGCCCACGACTACACATAATGGACTATATACATCAATATGTACAAATTCCAATCAGTTAGTCGTCCGTTCCTCTTTTGGCCTACGAACGGAGTTTTAATTATCTCCAGGAAAGTATCACAAGCGTCATTTGATCAAAATCAAAGACTCCAAAAATCCATCAACATGGAGTTTCTTCATGTATCCCTAATATAATTTAAACGGTGATGTCACTTCGCAAGTGATCTTTCAATCATTTGTCTTGCGACATTTTAGCATTAGTTTTATGGTCGTTATTTCTCCAACCAGACTTGTATATCATCCATCTATTATGGAATGCGGTAATTATTTGAACAACCTTTTGTCGTCATAATACCTGATCAAAATAACAATTATTGAAACAAATCTTGAAGGCAAGCTTTGATGTTAACGAGCAACACAACAACCCTTTGTTTGTTTTCGATGAACATCATCACATATTCTCTTGTTAGTTACTTAGGCCATTGCAGTTCATGAATTGTGTTGTCCTGTATGACACTTCATACCAACCAATTCGGTATCCAATACCGTAGAACCACATTGTTTAACAACCAAGGAATACAACCATAACATGTATATTCTATATACCTAAGTTGGATATCTCCAATCTTTTCTTTTCTGCCAAATATTTTATAGATTCTCTTTCAACAATTCCTTTTCTTTTAAAAGAATCTATCAACATCAATAGTGGTGTCATTCACATGACACATAGTACAAAGTGTGTATAGTCAAATACTAATACCTTTGAACTTGCACTTTGAAGTGGATCACCTTCATCAAATGTTTGGCATTCTTTCAAAAATTCCATTCTTTAGTAATATTTTAGTGTAGTAAACATTTTACTTACATCTTCTATTCATCCTTATCATGACAATTTTCATGATCAAGCTGCTATAGCTTATAAAGGTGAATTGCGAGTATAATGTTTCTTTTCCAAAACCTTTTGGAGGATTAGGACGACCAGCATATCCAACCTTCACAAATTCTCATCAAATATGAGGACATATACTCTATCATGTTGTAACCAACACATTGTTTTAGATATCGCAATACCTTTCACATATGATGGTTTCTGAAACATTGCTTTCAGCTCTTAGATAAACTTGATATTAAAAACAATCTTTTGAGTATCAAGAATCATGGAGGCAAACATGATACATTAGATACTAACACTGGAATTGTTACTCTTGTTTTAATACTGTTTATTAAACTTCACAGAGTAAACGGAGTTTGCTGAAAGTTTGCAATATGACTTTTAAACTTTAGATTGACACTCAAAACAATACAATACCAGTTCGTAAAGCAAATATCCAGAATTTCTATAGTTCCACTATCTCAACTATAACTAAGCGTAAGGTGGTGAACGGATGCCAATGACTACAACAAACTATGCAAATTCACTTTGATTGTGTTTATGATAAATTGAGTTTGACTAATCCAAATTACAAATGAACTCCCACTCAAAACAACATCCCTCGAGTTGTTTTAGTGATTACATGAACCAAATCCACTACACCAAGTCCGATCATCACGTGAGATGATGTAGCTTTAAAGGCGAACAATCAACATGTTCATCATATCATCCATATGACTCATGCTTTACCTTTCGGTATTCCGTGTTCTGAGACCATGTCTTTACATGCTAGGCTCGTCAAGGTTAACCTTAGTATCCGCATGTGCAAATCTGGCTTGCACCCGTCATATGCACACGTAGAATCTATCACACCCGATCATCACGAGATGCTTCGAAACGACGAGTCTTAGCAACGGTGCTTACTAAGGACGAACACTTTATTACTTGATATTTAGTGAGAGGGATCATCTTATAATGCTACCGTCGCGATCTAAGCAATACAAGATGCATAAAGGATTAACATCACAGGCAATTCATAATTAGTGTGATATGATATGGCCCTTTCTTCTTATGCCTTTGATCTCCATCTCCAAAGCACGGACATGATCTCCATCATCACCAGCATTGCGTCAAGGTCAGTGGCGCCGCTTCATGGTTGTCCATCATCACTAGCAACTATTACAACTACTTTGAATAAAGCTATTACAAGATGAATAGACACGCAGGTCTTAACAGAATTAAAGACAACCATTAGGCTCTTGCCGGTTGCCATATTACAACAAGGATCATTGCATACATCAAATATAATCACAATCACATGATGGCCATATCACATCACAAAACCCCTGCAAAAACGAGTTAGATGCCTCTAATCTTATTTGTATGTTTTACGTGGCTTGGGGCTTTCGAATAAGAACGGATCTTACCTATGAACATGAACCACAACATTGATACAAGTGCTATCAAGTGCAAAGTGTATATTGGATCTATACTATGGTGAGAGAGACAGACACCCGCAAAACCACTTGTGCAAAGAAAGTTACACGTCAAGCGTGGAGCAAGTCTCATGTGTGATGACATGTAAGGTTAGCCCGAGCCGCTTCATCCCACCATACCGCAAGATGCAAAGTACACAAAGCAAAAGACGGCACGAGCACCAACGCCCACAAAACCATTGTGTTCTACTCGTGCAACAGATCTACGCATAGACACGGCTCGATACCAGCGATGGGTTCGTAGCATGGAAAACAAAAAATTTCTACCGCAAGAACGAACAAAACCCAGATCTAATCTAGATAAAAGCCAAGATCTAATCTATTAGACATGTGCAACGAGATAGATCTGTACTAACCCTCGTAGATCCGAAAGCGTTACGAGATAAGATCTCGGGGTTGATGTAGTCGATCACTTGCCGATCTCAAGATCGTGTGGACGATCCTTCCGGCGCTGCGTTCCGGCAGCGCTTCCGCAGTCGGTCACACGTGCGGAGTCGAAGCAGACCTTCCTCTCCCTGTTCCAGCGAGCAGCGGAGGTAGTAGATCTTCTCCACGGAATCCCAGCAGCACGACGGTGTGGTGGTGGTGGAGTAGAGATTTCTGCAGGGCTTCGCCTAAGCCGGAGCGGAGCGAAGGAGGAGGAGAGAGGCGGCGGCTACGGTTTGTTATGGGAGAGGTCTAGGGGTTGGCGCCCCCTCCCCTCTATTTAAAGGAGGGAGGCGCCATGGGAGGGGGAGTCCTAGTTGGAATCCCCTCCCTCCTTGGCCGGCGGATTGGGAGGGGGGAGGAGTCCTCCTCCCCCGCGAATCCGTGTCTTGCCCCACAAAGACTCCTTGATCCTTTCTTGGTTTTCAAGCAAACTCCAAGAAATCTTCTAGAACCTTCCAGAACATTCCGAAACCTTCTAGAATCTCCATACAAACACTCCGGAACATTTCCTAACTTAGAAAATGATCCCCAATATATGAATCTTATTCTCCGGACAATTCCGGATCTCCTCGTGATGTCCCGGATCCAATCCGAGACTCCGAACAACATTCGGTCTCCAACGCATATTCCATATCTACTTAAAACAGCTTCGAACCTTAAGTGTGTCACCCTACGGTTCGTGAATATGCAGACATGATGAAGACACCTCTCCGATCAATAACCATCAGCGGGATCTGGAGATCCATAACAGCTCCCACATACTCAACGATGACTTCGTGATCGATAGAACCATTAGCATACGAAACCAATTCCCTTTGTCACGCGATACTCTACTTATCCGAGGTTTGATCGTCGGTATCTCCATACCTAGTTCTACCTCGTTACTGATAAGTACTCTTTACTCGTTCCGTGATATGTCATCCCTTGTGACCTAGTCACATGCTTGCAAGCTAACTAGATGACATTCCACCGAGAGGGGCCAGAGCATATCTATCCGTCATATCGATGGACAAATCGCAATTTTGGTCCATGCACTTCAACACATACTTTCAGAATACCCAATGTCACCTTTATAACCACCCACTTATGAAGCGGAGTTTGATGTCATCAAAGTACCCATCCGGTGATGGTGATTAACATAGCCTCATGGTCGAAGGATTAGGTTACTATGCATTTGAAAAGCTTGTAGCAAAACGAACTTAATGACTTGATCTTATGCTATGCTTACTATGGGTGTGTGTCCATCACATCATTCTCCTAATGATATGATCTTGTAATTAACGACATCCAATGTCCATGATCAGGAAACCATGATCATCCATTAATCAACAAGCTAGTTTAACAAGAGGCTTACTAGGGACTCTTTTATGTTTACAAAACACACAAGTATTAATGTTTCCGGTTAATACAATTATAGCATGGGATGTAAACATTTATCATACACATAAAGATATAATAATAACCACTTTATTATTACCTCTTGGGCATATCTCCAACAAATACTCCTACGTCTTTCATGTCATAAGAATCAATAATGCAAGTTCTAAACTATATCCTTCTCGTGTTCATTTCACCAGACTCTGGTACTAATAATCACATTTCATTTGACACCAGGATAAGAGCAGGTACGTTGGACTAGACATTGAATATACTGCTCAAGGAAGTGAAAAAACCATCGCCGTCGTACAACGCACCACGAGAGAGCACGTCCTAGTTTATCATTACGCTAGGGCCACGAAAAAATGCCAGGGACTCCGTGATTTTTTCAAGGAAAAACAGATCACCTTCATTAGCTTCGACAAGAGGATTGATTCAAAGATGTTGATGAAAGAAAAGTTTTTCATCCCTGAAGAGTACCATGTAGACATACAGGGAATATTCAATACATTCCAAGGTGACAATTACAGGTATCGCATGGCTAGTATTGTAGCAGTACTCATTGATTCATCATACAGTGAGATGAAGATAGCAGCAAGTGACTCAGTAATGCATAACAAATGGGAGTGGAAGCCAATGCCAATGGAGAATCTGCATTACTCACCAAAAGATGAGTATATAAAATACGAGTTGTACAAGAGAATAACGTTCAGCAGCTACTGCCTCAGTTTAGGAAGACAAATTCTGAATGATAGGCTGTGCACCGGGTGTAAAGGAGGTAAAGGATATAAATCGTACAAACGTTTTTTGGAGGCAGGTCCATCAGCTGATAACAATAATAAGTGGGACGCCGAATACACGATGTGTCTGGCAACAGATATCGACAGGTGGATGAAGAACGATGAATGGTGGACGAAGAGAGACGACGAGAAAGAAGACTGAATTTAGCTAAATACTGTGATTATGTGATGCGATTACGCTAGCAATGTTTTAATTCAGTTCGTTAATTCAGTTACACAAAAGTGGTTATGATCTAGTATATTATATTAGGAGTACAATGTAATTAATGTGTGTGTGTATAAATTAAACTAGTTTTTATCATTATTCTGTAATGTTTGTAATTATAACATATGAATGTATACTTGTATTTCATATGTATATTCCTAATTTAGTCTCTAAGGCAGGCAAGTTAATTGCAAATAAATAAGCAAAATCCCATTAACAAGTTAAAATTTTCTAAAAATTAATTGAACATTCGACAATTGAAACGAATTCTGATGCATCCAGTTGAATATTCACAGCACATCAAACAAACTCAATAGAAATAACGAAATGCATTACCACATAACAAGCAGTTCAAAACATACATCAAGCGGTTCATAACAACAAGCGGTTCAACACAACTTCCAGCTGCACTAATAAACAATCAGAAGGAACTGCAGCCATCATATAAAGTGATGTCAATGACAAACATTATCTCAATGTTTCGGTTTGAAGTGGTCCTGCCAGTAACAAGAATGGCTTGCCCAACTTCAAGACATTTATGATGACATTCAACAAAGGTCTTCCACTCAGGGGTGCTGAGATAATTCGACCATCACTCCCTGTCTTGTACGAAATGAAGCTCACGGCACCATTTGCACCAAGCCGTACTCCATCCACGCCTTCTTCGGCAATTTCAAGAGAAAAAACCATTCTCGAAGGTAATTTCTAATTAAGTTGCAGAAGTTAGGAACCTAATAACTAACAAGCAATAAAAAATAAGAAAGTAGAAAAATAATGATAACTAATAACATACCATATCATGATGGCGAACATGCGTCCTGGTCAAGCGAGTAACAAGTGCTAGACCAACATACAATTCTTTTGAAGGAATGATGTGGAGAAGATATCACTTTTCACTCCTGGTAAGCTTGGATCTCTGAGAAACAAATGCATTATCCAATGGTCCTTCTTGCTCCTCATCCTCCCGATCCTCCTCATCAGACTCACCCTCTTCGCCCTCATCCTCGTCATCACACTCATCATCCTCGGTCTCATCATCCTCGTCCTCATCCCCCTCATCGTTCATATGCATAACAGTGATACTTGGACAAGGAGCTCCCATTGAAAATACCAGATACACACCAGAGTTGATTTGGTTTTCATAAATAAACCTTCTCCATGAAGAACCTTCAAGGCGAGTCATTGCTCGCTCTTTGCGCACGTCCACAACATAAAGTCGCCCAAGAGCTTGAAACTCAATGCTTTATCCTGTTATTCTATTGAATTCTCTCCTTATATTGCATGGGATAGTCTAAATTGAATAAAATAATTAAATAAATGACAATTGTATGGAAAGAAAATTCAATAAATGTAAAATGCAAAAATTATATGCATACCAATGAACACTCAAATCGACCATGTACAAGACGGACAAGGAATAGCGAGGCTGATTTTGTTTCATCACTACAGTCTGTGAAACAAACCTGACACAGTGCCATGTCCTAAAAAAAATGAAAAGCACTCATTAATTTATGATAAAGCTAGCTAAGATAAAAAAAGGGCATCATATTTGGAATGAACATAAAGTAATTTTAGGGACGGAGTAAGTGAGCCAAGTAGGAAGCACAAATAAATAATTTTTTTTTCATATACCAGAAGGCTAAATCACACCACCCCAACCCTTCATTGCATAATCATATTGTAACTAATGAATAGGAAAATGAAAGTACAAAATTATAATCTACCTAAAAGTATATCCTCATTGCATCATCACATTGAATGCTAACTAAAAAACCCATATCTCCATATATATACAAATTGAACAAAAACTTAATATCTAAAACGCTGTCGAATTTTTTTTATTTGTACAATTTATAATATGAATCAACCAAAAATATGAATCTATCTTATCTAGAACTATGGTTCGAAACAAACAAGACTAAAATGTGCAAGATTTATAGGATAAAAATGAGGGAATAAGTTGAGGATACCTTGAGAGGGAGATTGGGGAGCTAAACAACGGCGAAATCCTTCAGATCCGATGGTTTTTAGGGGAGCAATTGAGAGGGAGGGGAGATGGGAATAGGAGGCGAGCTCTCTCTGTTAGTCCTGGCGGCTGGGGATGACTAGGTCGGGATGGTAAGGGCAACCACGCGCCCTTATGCTAGGCGATACACCGCCAAACCACGTTGTATTGCACAACTCCCTCAGTAGTACAATCTAAACTATATGAGCAGTACTATGTATGCAGTGGATACATATTGCATATGCCCATTTGCATCGAAAATCGATTCCATACCACGGTGAATGCACTACCGTTGCACGTTATCTTGCGTCGTCCACACATCACTATATCAAATACTTAAAGAGCAGTGCACAAGATTTCCACAGGCAGTGCATCCATTCTAAATGAATAGTACGTGTCCATGTCCACCGCACGTGCCGAAAGTCTTGCACACTTGGCACAACACTATATTGTAGCACACGACATGCAGTCCACATAGGCAGTGCATATACCGCACAACACTATTTTCTAGAACACGACATTCACTCCATAGAGGCAGTGCATATGGTAAGAAAGGGCAGTTCACTCCTGCCTACGGATGCAGTGCACAAGATTTCCACAGGCAGTGCATATGCGGCTGCATGACAGGTTCAGTGCATTCCAGCATAAGTATGTAGTGCATATGCTCTGCACAACCATACGTTCATCCCGGGTGGAGAACACCTTTGCCGCAGACCGCCGCAGCGGTGCAACCATAACTTATCAGGGCAGCACACGACATGCAGTCAACACATGCAGTGCATATAGATGTCAATAGCAGTGCCTTCCTGGATAGCGAAGAGATGCAGTGTATCTTGGTGTGCATGGTAGGTGTAGTCCATTCCACGGTCAGTGCACTGCCTGCGCATGCGTTAAAAACGGTCGGTTAGCGTTATTAAAGATAACGCAGCACCCAAGCGGCGAGGCATTATGGATTTGGTGTGAGTTGTATAAGCGTGCAATTAATTGTAGCACACGACATGCAATCCACATAGGTAGTGCATATACCGCACATCACTATATTGTAGAACACGATATGCACTCCACAGAGGCAGTGCATATGGTAAGAAAGGGCGGTTCACTCCTGCCTACGGATGCAGTGCACAAGATTTCCACAGGTAGTGCATATGCGGCTGCATGGCAGGTTCAGTGTATTCCAGCATAAGGATGCAGTGCATACGCTCTGCAAAACCATATGTTCATCACGCATGGAGAACACACTACATAGACCGCACAGGCAGTGCAACCATAACTTATCAGGGCGGCACACAACATGTAGTCAACACAGGCAGTGCATATAGATGTCAATAGCAGTGCCTTCCTGGATAGCAAAGAGACGTAGTGTATCTTGGTGTGCATCGTAGGTGTAGTCCATTCCACGGTCAGTGCACTGCCTGCGCACGTGTTAAAAACGGTCGGTCAGCGTTATTAAAGATAACGCAGCACCCAAGAGGCGAGGCATTATGGATTTGGTGTGAGCTGTACTCCTCTCAGGCTTATAAATAGTGCCGGCACCTCTTCACACTTTTAAACAGCATCAGTACCAGGGATAACTATTCAATCTCACATACCTATCACCGGCTTCATAATGCCTCACCGCCTACCCACCTGTTGGGCCAAGTTTCCTCCGGGTGCTCGCATACCACTTCCAACGCCGCCTAGATCCGACATTGAAGAAGAGAAAGAGGAGGTCTTGTCACAGGAGTCAGTCACAGCTGAAGGTGTGGTAACCTAAATGAATACGGCTATTCCTCCACCGACAGCCACCAATCCTACGACCTGATGCTGCCGCCAACCTCAACAAAATTCGACTCGTTCGGTAGGGAGAAAAAGAGGCGGGAGGATGCAAGGAACCGCGAGGAACAGACCGCGTTCCTTGCTTCCGTGGAGAGCGAGAGTATCTTTGCTCCAACGGTGCCGGAGAAGGACAAGGAGGAGGTCGACTCATTCGAAAGGGAAAAGAAGAGGAGGGAGGATGCCCGGAACCCCGAGAGGGTCGCTGCCTATACAGCGCATAGGGCCATCATTCATGAGGCCAAAAACATAGTAGTTCTGGAGATGACCAATCAGTTTTGACAGGCAGCGGAGGCAAGGAGGAACCAACGCGCGGCAGCGGCTGTGGCGCCAGCGGTGGCGGCGAACGATGACGAGGCAGGTCCATCATACGTCATCCACATATACAACGACGAAGACGATTAGGGGATCTAGCTTTATATTAGGTTTTTCTTTATATATCCATAAATGTCATTCAAATCTGGTAAAATATCTCCTATTAATTTATCTGAATTTCACAAAATCCCATCGATTCAGCAGTAAGCACGGAAGAAATCTGGTGCATAGTCATCTTACCGGGCAGTGCATGACCTTCATTAATATACATCCGGATCTTACAAACCAAGGCAATGCATAGCAGGTTTGAAATGCAATAGTTAAAAGGTAGTGCTCCTTTTCATGGGCTACGTGCTTTAAAATTGCCATCTCCTCATCAATAGTGTATGGAAACAACAAAGAAGTATTTGCGTTGTTTGTCTGATGCTGCGGCTCTTTTAGTTAAAAGTCCATCGGTTGACAAACCGTCGGATCCTTAAGTTTGTTACCAAATAAATGGGCATGTGCATAACATGCGTGTGTTTAAGAAGCAGAGCTATGGTTACGTACTTTTAAGGTCTCAAATGTAGTGTTTTAATTAGTTTTTTGTATTTTTATGTAATATGAGGCAGTGCATAATACTTTATAGAAGCAGTGCTATGCTGCAACTAACAATGGGCCTGTGAACTATATTAGTGGGCCTTTAATGTATATAAGGAACAGTTACATGGTTGCGAAGTTTTGAGGTCTTGTATGGACAATTTCGTAGTGGGCCTTTTTTTTATAACTATTAGCACGATTTGCACGATCGGTTGGTTATAAGGATACGAAGAGTCGTGGAAGCGGTAAAGGCGTAAGTTGCAACAACGGCGCACCAGTTTATTATTTGCAGCGACGAAACTCAGAAGACCAAGGTGTCTATCTAGCGCATAATTATATATTATTTTGTAGTCCATCACATACTTGTTCTTATTAGATCCATCCTTGTTTACTACTGCAGAAATAAACATATTCAAGCCGCGGTACCAGACGTCTTCCTCCCATGGATGAAAGGCTTCAGACAACAGAGATTCATCACAATCCTTCTCATGGAACGACAGTTCTTACTGTGGTGTACACCAACGAGGAATCCACGGTCAACAAAATACTCGCAATGTACGAAGATTCTCTTGACGAGGTTAGTACTAATCCAATTATGCAGAAAATTTGCAGTACCTTTTCCTAACCAGTACTTTGAACCAGTTTTCATTCGAATCAAACATTAACCCCATACATCCTTTTTCAGAATCCATTGTTTTTTCCTATGATCAAGCAAACTATTTGTAATACGAATTAATGTAACCTCATACATACGTTTTTTCCTGTTTGGCACATGCTGTTTTTTCTCAGTATTCGGAAGATAACGTAGTATCTAAAAATACTGTAGTTTTCAATAGTTTGGAAGTTTGGCCACAGTAAAACACCAAAGTTTCAAAACTGTGGTATTGTAAAAACTGAGGTTTTTTTGCACGTTTCAAGTAAGAGGTCTGGACCTATTTTTTTACAAATACTATAGTTTTGTGCAAACTGTAGTATTGATTGCCCGACATTGATATACTATGGTTTTAGAATATTTTCGTTTGACAAAAGCCAAGAAGCCAAATGGAGCCTTAGAGTGGGCATGGAAAATGCGATCCTACATTTTCCCCTACTCCTATTCTTCAAGCCGTAAGAATCAGACATGTTTCACTAGATTCTGCTACTTACTAAATGAGCAAATTTTACTTGACAGGACGACAGCAGCAGGTACATAGGACTCGACCTCGAATATACTCCTAGAGCCAAACAACAAACCATCACCGTAGTACAACTCGCCATGAGGGAGCACGTCCTAGTGTATCATTACTCCAGGAGCACAAAGGAATGCTAGGGGCTACGGGATTTTCTAAAAAAAAGACAGATCACGTTCGTTAGTGTGGACAAGAGGACAGACATAAAGATGATGCAGAAAGAGAAATTTGATATCCCTGACGAGTACCACGTCGACATACAAGATATATTCAAGTCAGTGCCACGAGATAATCATAGGGATGGCATGTCCAATCTTGCAGCAAAACTCATTGATAGGTCATACATTCAGATGAAGATACTAGCCCGTAATTCAAACATGCATGACATATGGGAGTGGAAGCCAATGCCGCCAGAGAATCTACGTTACTCAGCAATAGGTGGATATGTCACATACGAGTTGTATAAGAGGATAGCATTCATCAGGAATCTCCTCGGTTTAGATAAACCAATCTTGGATAACAAGCTCTGCATCAGATGACATGGAGGTTATAAACCATACAAACGACATAAAAAAGCAGGTCCATTAGAGGATACCAAGAAGATATGGCAGAAGGAGCAATATGACATCAGTCCAGAAGAAGATGTCGATAGATCGGAGAAGCAAGAAGATGGCTAGAAGAAAATGTGAATTCAGTAAAGACTTTTGTAGTGTGGCTACGATATTATATCAGTATGGTGATTTTAGTTGATAACCACATATAAAATGTGGATTTGATTTAGCGTTTGATATTTTCCGAACAATGTCATTTTAAAAAGCTTGAAACCCTGCTTAGTGTGTGTAATACTTTGAACAAAGTGTAATTATATATAGTCTGTGCATTCTGAATGTTTTATTCCAGTAAAACAAATTATATATCCATTTTAAATATAATCTTCTAGTTTGTGTAGGATTATGATGGTTATTCTCATCATTTAACTGTATAGAATACAAAAATAAATAAAGATGCAAATACAAGTAAAAATGTAGTGCATACACGAACACTCAATGGCAGTGCATATTTACTAGTTAAGGCAGATCAGTTAGTATGACTCCAAGCATCAGAACTCGGAAACCGGAAAACATAGTGGACAAAAACAAATAAATATTCAGGCAGCTCATAAACCGTATGATCGGCAGTGCAAAACTGCGCATAAGTTAGGCAGTGCACCCTTTAAAACCTAGGCAGTGCAAATGGCAGAACTTGTGCAGTACATCAAAATCTGGGAACTCGAAAGCCGAAAACATAGTGAAAAAAATAACTTATCAGGGCAGTACATAAACTGTATGACCGGCAGTGCAAAACTTATCTAAACACACATTCTGACCTTACCGGCTATGGCAGTGCTTACGCCAACCTAGAAGCAGTTAACTCAAAACTGCGCATAAATTAGGCAGTGCACCCTTTAAAACCTAGACAGTGCAAATGGCAGAACTTGTGCAGTGCATCAAAATCTGGGAACTCGAAAGCCGAAAACATAGTGAAAAAAATAACTTATGAGGGCAGTACATAAACTGTATGACCGGCAGTGCAAAACTTATCTAAACACACATTCTGACCTTACCGGCTATGGCAGTGCTTACGCCAACCTAGAAGCAGTTAACACAAAACTGCGTATAAATTCGGCAGTGCACCCTTTAAAACCTAGGCAGTGCAAATAACAGAACTAAAGTAAATAGGACTTAGGCAGTGCACCCGTACAACTTAGGCAGTGCACCCGACCAAGAGAATACAATGTCACTCCCCCAACACTAAAGTAAATAGGACTTCAAATACAAACTATGTGCAAGCAAAGAGAAGTAAACATATATTGGTCAATAAGAAAGCAGTGTACGAATTACAACTTAGGCAGTACACTCCGTAAAACTTAGATACAGCTGGTGTAGTGCATCAATGAAATCTAATAAGGCAGTTAGTCAAATAAAATTACGGCAGATCACTCACGATCAGCCGAGGCATCAAAATTAAGCAGACACAAGGCAGTTCATTGCTTCTAAACAAGGCAGAGCAACCAAAACTACCACCCCATACACGATTTCGTGTTCCCTCTAGTATCCAACCCATAGAAAGGTAGTCCGAAGAAACAAAACCCACGGAAAACAGACTCATTCTGCTACCGTCGTCGCTGTCGACCAGGAGCAACACATCTAGAAACAAACCGCCCAACACCGGCAACCGTGAAAACAACCACCTTCCCACACCCCCAACACCAACAACACACACCATGCTCCGCCAATAGCAACCACCCCAGATTACCCCCCCACCGACCCACCCCAACGGAATCTAGTCCAACCCTTCAAATCCAACCCACCACCGCCCGCACCAAACAATCCTCCGACGGTTGCAAATTCGTCCTCAGCAACCTACACCAATTTGGAACAAAACTCCCCCGCGATCTCGATAGAGAGGATACATTCACAAAAAAGGTAAACGGTGGAAGGCGAGAGCGCGGCGGAAGGCCTTTGCTTCCTCTTATTCAAGAAACAAGTAAACACTAGATTCTTCACAAATCTGTAACAGAAAGTAAAATTTATAGTACATACTATCTAACTCCACTTTTAATTCATTCATTTCAGTTCCTTATTGCCATACAAAGCATATGTGACTAACAGTTTAGAGATTACATATGTACAGTTGTTTTTCGTAAGTAATTATTGAAAAAAATAGGGAAATAGAATTCGTATATTGAAAGGATAGACAAATATATTAAAACATCGAATCAGTGAAAATAATTAGTAAGGATTATAAGATTGCATAACGAATTACTAATTTTCTGCCACACTTATTAAGAATTGTCTTATGCTAAAAATATTATTTAATTATTAGGTGAAATGGAGGACAACAGAAGTCCTAGTCCTAGGAAGGTATAGAGCAATATACAACATACCTTGTAGTCATCACTAACATAAATATAGAAATAGCATTTATTTAATACAACTCCTTTGCAGAGCATACCTGATAATACGGATGCTGACGAAAACAAGTCATTGCTGACCAAGGTAATGCTGTAAAACAAAGTAAAAGTACATATTATTAGTGTTTCTTCTTGATGTAGTAAGGAAAAATATTTCCCCAAAACAGATAACCAGGACAGCAGTCAGGTCCACACCAGCCAGCTATCAATAACACCATCACAAAATGTGGACTACACAGAAACACCCACACAGGAATGGCAAGTGGAAGATCAACTAGCAGAAGAGAAAGAGAAGAAAAAGAATAAGAAAGTAGTATAAAAAGGAAATTGAACCTGGATACAGTTAAGAAGAAACTACCTCTTGCATCAACCTCTGAAGAAAGTGTGGACGATGAAAAAAATGAACAAAACATACCCCGGGATGACCCAATCCCAGAGTGTTACCTTCCAGACGGCGGTACCACGATGAATTCTGATCCGATACAAGAAGATTAAAGACGAGGAAAGCAATAGTACCAGAAGAGCAAGATAACCCTTAGGAAAAAAGAGGAGAGCATCTAGAATATCAAAGGAAGAAAAAGGACATCTAAAAGAGCAAGAGAACAACATGGATGAGGATGAGAGCAGTGACGACAACGATGAAGACTACAACATTCTTCTAGAAGGAATACAATCTGAAACAGAAGATGATGATGATGCAGGTGATACAGAAGAAAATGGAGGAGAATTGGATAATCAGGTTAGTAAAGATTTACATAAATAAATTAACCATATGACACTCATTTTGAAAAATCCATAGCATGAACTGACAGCATAAAATTTTACATGCAGCAAACTGGCAGAAAACGCAAACACAAGTATGAGAGCAAGAATATGATTCAAGGAACCTTGACAAGAGGTGACAAAAAGCTACGCAAGGACACATGCACAAACTACACAGTAAGGTGTTCACTCAAAGAGCTCAACAAATTGCTTACAGAGGTCCTTAGCAATGATCAAAAAAACAAGCTATCAAATGTTGGGTGGGGATTCCTATTTAAGTATAGAGTAACAGCAAACCTATCACGGCCAATGATCTTGTGGTTATACGAGAAAATTGATAGAGTTACAATGGTAATGGAACTTGGAGCTAGCGTAGACATTGAAATAACACCAGAAGTTGTGAAATCAGTGTTCGGCTTCCCTGACGGACCTAACGCGGCTCCATTACCATCAGTGGATGGTAACACGGAAGCTCTAAAATGGCTAAGGAAAGAACTTGGAATAACAGCGACAAAACAAGTTCAACTTAATGATTTGTATAAGCAAATAAAGAAAGGTGGCACAAGTCCTTTCACAATGCAATGCATATTTCTGGTCATTTTCAAGAGTATTGTCTGCCCCACTCTACACGCAAGGATAGGCCAAGAGGCTGGAATGATACACAATGTAGACTACAAGAAGCTTCATAAAATGGATATCTGTCGTGTAGTAGTGGATGAACTGAAGAGAGGAGTTCAGAATTTTTTTTGCAGAAAAGAAAAACAGAAACAAGAAAAAGGGTAAGGGTCCTGTTAAAAAACAAATACCAAAGGAGCTGAGGGATGCGTAATTCTGCCTTTAATAGTCTATCTGGACACTAAAACGTGTGAGAATTCAATCAACATGATTAAAACACCAAGGCTGCATGTTCTTGACAATGAATTATTGTCATCCATTGTGAAGAAGGACAAATAGAAACATAACATTGAGGAATTCGGAGCATTGAAATATGTAAGTACACATACTGATAATATGTATCTTTGTATTTCCTTATTGCATATCTGATTTAGTTCCATAACATAAGAAGATTAAGCATAAAAATATCTAAATTGTCCTCTTCACATGAAACAGGTTAAGACTAGTTTCGAGCTACAACACTACAACAAAGGTTTTCATACAAAGAAAAACAGTCCTCAAATACGGTGGTGGATAATGACCAGGAGAACCGGAAGAACAAGTATGCAATAGTTCTTATCGGAGACAACTCAAACATTCCAACTTAAGAACCTTCTGTCCAGCCAAATCCAATCGGAGGTCTCATGACAGATGTTGAGAAGATGCAGCAAGCAATGGATCTCCTGAGACAGATTGCAGACAACCCAGAAAACATATGTCAAAATTTAGAAACTAACAACGAACTAGGCCTCATCAGTAACTATAAACAAGATGTCAATAGAGTAGGACTTGAGATTCTAGACTCAATGGATAAGCTTAAGTTATACATGGAGCCGGCGAAAGATATAGCAGTTAGATTAATAGCAAAAAGAGGACCTGTCAGAATGGAAGATCCTGCATCATGTTCATTGCCGCAGAATGAAACTAAGAAAAACAACTCTGGCAGTGTTGATACGTCTAAAAAACCAGAAGACACAACGATCGAAGCTACAAAGGTAATTTATATACCTATTGCAAGTTATTACACGATATAATAAGAATAATTGCTCCTAGTTTAACTGTGTTGTATTTTTATTTCTAAATGGATTGGACAATCAGGCAGATGATACCAATAATGAAACTACAGCAGAAGGACAGGAGCATGCAACATCAACAATAACAAAAGACAAATCTCTAAAGGTAGATGCTCATCTAGTAGAAAGGGGACAATTTGCTATAATATAAAGCAAAAATAAAAATTTGATGATGGTTATAACATTCATAACAATTCAACAAAGAACTAATATAAACTTCTGATTGTAGGAGGACGCAGGAGGAGATACAAACAACCAAACTCCTTCTGACGAAGCAGCAACAGTAGCAAAAGCAAGCATATGCTCATCTGACACAGCGAACAGGCAGAAACAGGATAAACAAGAGGAACATCAGACAGAAGATAAAGAAAAACAGAAGATCAAAGTTAAAGACAGTGAAGTTGGACACAAAGCAGAAGATTTACTGCCAGTCAGTACCAATCTGACAGCAGAAGGTCGTATGACGTAGATACAACTTATATTTATGAAAATTAATTTGTTGAACAATTTGATTCATTTGTAAACATACCATGTTTCTACTGGTGTAAATAAATTAAAGATACACTTGCAAAATAGAGCTTGCTAAACATATCAAAAAATCTGGCTATAATGACCATGAAGAGATTTGTATGAACAATTATGGTTACAAGTATTAGCCAGTCTACCATTTGGACGCGTCAAACACGACAGTTGAACCAGTAAACTGCCTCAACTACTATAACTGAACTATCATCGAACTACCATTCTGATGCACTGCCTAACATCAGTCATTGCACTGATTTTTCTGCACTTCATTTTTTCACACACTAACAATTTTTTCTTTCCACAGATACAGATAGTGGAGATTAAGCAAACAAGGACAACAGGCAAATACAATCAGAATGGACAAAATTGTATAACCTGATATGCAAGTTCAAAGACAAAACACTGTCAAAAGAAGATACAGCTATATTAAAGTGAGATGATTTTAAAAATTATCATTTTGCACTTTGCATATTTTTTCAAAACCATACTGTGTTATAATAAAAATTACTCCACTCTGCAGATCTAGGTATATCTTGAAGCACGAGAAAAGCAATACGAAGGTGCCACTGTATTACATATCAAGTGCTTTCAGAAACGAAGGACTGCTAGGCGACACAGAAGGTGAATTTGTGTTAACCTATCTTGGAGAACAACTGTAGCATCCCAATTGTCTAACAATTGTAATGCTACTTGGTCTAGTAATATAATGGCTACTTCAAATATATAATTGTTGCATCATAATTATATCATGCTCATGTCATCATGCCACCTTGCATTTGAGCATCATATAAAACCCCTTTTTGTTTGGTTCTTATCTCATATGCATTGTTAATTGTATTTGCCTCTTGATATTGTATTTGGGTCTTGATATATTGTTTAATGCCCAAGTTGAGTTGGGGGCATATCTCTTATTAACTCCACCACCTTTCTTTTCACCACCTTATAATTCCACCATCCAACCAAATATGAGCTTTGCACTTTATTTGGGTTTTACCTCTAGCTCATGTGGGTTGGGATGGATCCAATTCTACTTCCCACATGCTCTCATCTTAGCATCATGTTGTTTCCACATCATTGATATATGAGAGCCACATGGCCAACTTTGCATGCCTTGTGAGTGGAACCCTTTTTCCTAGCTTCCATATGGATTATCATGGATTTATGCTCATGTTGGGGTATTATTGGGACTACTAAACATCTAGTGGAATAAACACACTAGCAAGTACCAATTATAATCAAATATGATCATCTCCATCTATTCCACTTGGGACTTTCCTTTAAATTCTTGCTTGGCTTTATTCCACTTGTGGGAATGCCTAAGATTAATGCCATGTGATATTATTGTCTCACAAAAATAAACATGGCATTAAATATTTATGCATGAGCCATGCAAGTACCACCCATTCTAGTTTTTGGTTTTTTTCTTGAATTCTTGAGTGGTTCATCTCTCACCTCTCTCTCTTTTCTTCACCCCCTCTCCTTTTCTCCACCATCCATGCATGATCATGTGGTTCCTATCTAACCCTAACCCTCACATCCCCCTCTCACCTAAACCCTAAGTCTACCTCTCTCTCTCTCCTCTCTCTCTAAACCTCTCTCCTTATCCCTTCTAAGCTAAACCCTAGTTCCTCCCTAATCCCCCCTCTCCCGGCCTCTCTCCCCACATGGTCACCCTGTCCCCACCTAGCTGGCCCCACCATGCCACCTAGCTACCCCACCCAAACAAGCCCTAGCCCGAGCCATACCCCCTCTCCCCTCCTACCCTAGCTCTAACCCGAGGCTACTCCTCCCTCTCCCTCTCTTCTCTCCCTGCCTTGTGGCCCCTAGCCCGAGCCTGCCCCTGCCTCCTTGGCCTCGCCCTCTGGTCCCACCTGGAAGCCCCCATGCACCTGTCCTGGCCGACCCAAGCACGTGAGGAGGGGAGGAAAGAAAGGTGGCACCGAGGCCACCTTTTCCCATCTACCCCATCTCCCCACGGCACCCCCCTCTCCCCCTCTGCTTTACCACCACCTCACGGTCCTCCTGCATCTCCAGATCTGGCCGAGGCGCCCTGCCCTCTCCCCCCTCTTCTCCACCTTCCCGTACACCCCCGTCGGCCAAACCCTCGGCCTCCTCCGATCCCCCTCTTCCAGCCGGTGGCGTGGCGATCGTTGGTGTCGAGGAAGGTCGTGGAGCTCCCCTACGTCGCCCTGTACACGGAGCCGAGCAGGAGGAGCACCAGAGCGTCGGTACCAGCGCCGGCCGAAGCGAAATCCTAGCCTCCGGTCCGTCTGTGACGTCGCCGTTCCCCTGTGCCCCGAGCTGATCCGACCACGTCAACCAACTCTCGGTGAGCTACCCAACCCCCCAGACATCCTCGTCGTCGCAGCCTTGCCCTTGCCTGGTCGCCCGGACAATCCGGCGAATAGCCTCTGTCTTGCCGCGCGTCATGCCGCGTTCTCTCCTCGCCATAGCGTCGCGTAAGCCCCATCTAGTCCTCGCCCACCTCCCAGACATCAACCCCACCTAGCCCATTGGCTGCCGCCTCGACGCGCGCGCCGCGGATCCCGGATCGAATCCCGCGTCGCGCGCAGCGTCTGACAGCGATCATCCTGCTTTCGCGGAGAAGAGAAGACGATCTGCACTTTTTGCCGATAACCCCCTGCTGCTTTGCGTGTGCAACCTGCGGTCCAGCCTGGCCCATCTGTCTGTCTCGGTGAGGTTTTGCAGAAAAGCCCTCTGTTTTCTCTGGCAATTTATTTTGAACATTTAAAATTCCAAGTTGGTTAAAATTACATTAAAATGCCCTTCCACCTTAATTAATTAATAACTTTTGTTTTATAACTCCAAATTTAACAAATGATATGTCTAAAATGATTAGCTCGACGAGACCTTTCTGTTTATGCAATCTTTTATCTGTTTTGCAGCATGCATCATATAAATATAATGTGTACAGCAACTGATATGAGTATAAATTGTGATTAAAACTCAACAAAATGATTTATTCTTGTATGCCACACCTCACCCATGCCATGCTACTTTATTGCCATGCAAATTGTGCATCATTCATCATGGCATGATTGTTTGCTTGACGCATTTTATTCATATGCTTGCGCACTTTATTTATGTTGGCCCTTGTTTGTTTGGTTCTTCTCCGAATAGACGCTGAGCAGGGGATATATCAAGAGACCCAGGAGCACTACCCAGATCCGTCTCTCGCTTCAACTGAGCTGCCAGGCAAGCACTACCACATGCTTGCATACATATAGTACCTATTGCCTCTTTCTTATTCTTGCATCATTGAGTCGCGATTGCATTAAACTGAATCCCAAGTATTGCATAGCCTTTACTTTTAAACCCCACCGAAGCTTGTTCCTCCATCCCATGAGCCATTACTACAGGAGTTTCTTTGAGCCATGCGAGTCGTAGAACAGCATGTGTAGGGTATGTGAGTGTCTGATGGATAACGTGGTACCTAAACAACTTAACCTGAGTAGTAATGGGATAACTAATGAAAGTGGCACCGGTGAGCCATATTTGCTATTTGGTTTTTCAGGCTCACTTGTGTCCCGTAGGACCCCGAGTACTTGATTCCTGTTCCTTGAATATTCGCGCTATCCACATCCGGGAGGCTTATGAACCTCCCTGAGCCAGAGCTTGATTCATTCTTATTTCTTGGGGCCACAAACTAGTTTGAGGTTTTATTTACTATCCTGTACTTATGCCATGCTTTACTGCTTTAATTTAAATTGTGCGAGGTAATGATCACTGTAATGTTTAGGGCCGTGACCCGTTTTCACTGTATCGACAAGCCCAGTCACACTTTCGGGTTCCCAGTCGTTTACAGACGGCTCCACAAACCTTGAGGCCGTCTCGGAGTCAGCTAACTTCGTTGCGGGTAGCTCAATGGGGTGGCCCCCTGAAATATTTCTGAATCCTGTGATCGCTTTGTCGTGACTGCCTCGTTGGGTTTTGATTTGGTTTTTCCGAGGTTGATCGAGTGTGTGTTGCTATTTGTGCACCCCTGCAGGGTAAAACTTTCTGAAAGCCGTGTCCGCGGTTATGGACGACTTGGAGCACAGTTTCTCGATCATAGAGAAGCATAACTAAAGTACCGCTTTTAATTTGACTAGACTAGGTACCTGACTAGTAAATAGTGCAACACTCACGGAATGGATAATAAAACTGCCAACGGATGGGGGTTGTTCGTCCGCTTCCTCGTCAGTAAGTGAGGAGGAGGATGGATCTGTGGATACTACCATTATAACTGTTATAACCGTTGTTATTAATTCACGGACATCCGTCTATCTCTGGTTAGGCGGATGGTTAGCGAGTATCTATAGAATTGCTAGGGCTTAGCTTTTGCTGCAATTGCATCACCCCAGGTTGTGTCCCCTTTAGAGGCATAAGGTCTTGCTGAGTACCCCTAGGGTCTCACACGATAAATTGTTGGTTCAGATGAACAGGTACATACGCAAGATGGATACTGGGTGGAAGAGACGGACGATGTGGGCAACGATCATTCGGTGTAGAGATTTCGGGAACGGGGATCCGTGAGATCTGTGGGCGGGATGTGTTTATTTATGGGGCATCTTATGCCGATTTGCTTCTTATCCGTACTCGGATCTTGTTTTCCGCTTCCGCTTGATACTCTGATGTTTGATGTATGACGAGATATCCTAAACTACTATATCTATCTAGGATGTTTGGATCTTGCCGTATGGCGTTGCTATATTTTCCTTTATTTTTAGATGGAATGGCTCTGATGTACTGTTGTATGGTGGCTTGCATACATACTCATTTGTGTATGTAGTTGATCCCTTCGCCTGCCGATTACGCTGCCCGGTCTTGTCCTGATGTTTGGAAATGGTTAGGACGGCTGAAAGGTCTACCTGTGAGTGGCATTTGGGCCCCACCGTACTATTTTAACCATTTCCGCTCATCCAGGCTTGTAACTAGGAGCGTAATTCACCGAGGTAGTTACAATTGGTATCAGAGCCATCCGCCCTTGTGGTCTCAGCCAAATGGTCGTTGTCTGTCTAGCAAATATTTTTGGTAGCTATGTATACTAGGGAAAAACAAAACGCGAGAGTAGGACTGCTTCCACTTTTCTTCTTACCCACCCACCCACCCTTTTCTGGTAAGGAAGTGTAACGTTTTCAATCCTCTTCTCAACATTCAAACTAGGATTCACGTGTTCTGGGTTTCCGTAGTAACATAGGTTGTGTGTGTGTGTGTAATTCCTTGTCTATCTGTTGCATCCAAGTTGTTATCGCTATCTGCCTTTTGGTTATCAACTGTTGGTACATTCCATACCGACAGGCTTTTGTAAACCGACGCGACCTATCCGATTCGTTGTATACCGCCGCGATCTGTCTTACTCTTTGTTATCCGACGTCATCTTGTTTGGAGTGTTCGTTTCCGTAGTTGCTAATCTTTAGGTTCATCGTGAAAAGAAGGTGTTGGGATATGTGTTTTACTTATTCATGTGCGGAGTAATGATTTGAGTGCGGGATGGAGTCGCGACCATACCACTACTCTTATCATTCGCTCTTGTATATCGAATCGGTAGTGTCACTAATCTTGATTCGTTAAGGGATTTTGCGCATCTATTGGTATTTTAATGCCGAAATTTGTGGAAAAATTTTCTTTGATATATTTGTGTACCACACTCCTTTTCAGTCGTGTGCGATATGCTTAATATCTTCTAGGTGCTTTGAACTTCGTTGATATTTTAATATCATCTTAGTAAATTGTATCCTTTAATCTTGAGTAATTCCATCTTGGTACTATTTTGGATTATTATTATTCTCCATCATAGTACTGACTTGTGTTTTATATCAACCACAGGATGGCACCACCACACCGTTCTGAGGAGGACATACAACCTGAACTGGGGGCAGAGTTGTCAAGCATCACCAATGCCTTGGCAGCAATGCAGCAGAACCAGCAGCGTTTTGAAGAGAGTGTCAGGAGGAATGAGTTTGCTCCGCTACCTCCACCTCCCAAGCGAGGAGACATCAAAAGCTTCCTGAAGTTCAACCCACGCCAGTTTGATGTTTCTGATCAACCACTTGATGCTGATGATTGGTTGCGTGAGATGTCAAGGCTACTGATGACTGCTGATGTTCCTGAGCAAGAATGGGTAAAGTGTGCTACTCACCTCCTGAAGGGAGATGCAGCTCTCTGGTGGGAGAATTACCTGAAGGCAAACTGCACTGGTTTTCAGCCTACTTGGGGACAGTTCACTGGAGCTTTCAAGAGCGATGTCATCGAAATTGTCATGGAGAGGATGAAGGAAGTGTTTCTCAACCTCAAGCAGGGCAATGATAATGTCAACACCTACATCAGGAACTTCATAAACCTTTCTTGTTATGGTGGCGATGAGATCTCTGATGACAAGAAGAAGCAAAAGAGGTTCAGGCAAGGGCTCAATCCATCGATTAAATATGCAATCACACATGCAAGGCCGGCGTCTTTTCTGGAACTTCAGCATACAGCTCTGCAGGAAGAGGCAAGTAGGCAAGTGTTTGAGGAGTCAAAGAAACACAACCGTGATGCAGCAAGCTCTTCAGCTATGTCAGCTCCTTCTAAGCATCGTGTCTGGGTTCCTAACACCCCACCGTCGCTCCCGGCTCCACCAAGACCTTCAAGCTTCACGGCAAGGCCACCAAACTTCCTCACTGCTGCTCCCAGGGGCTATAACCACCACTACCCTGGAGCGCCTGGCAGAGTCCCTGGCTACGTTGCTCCACGTCCACCTGGTGCTTGTTACACGTGTGGAAACTCTGGGCATCAAAGCTAGAACTGTCCGATGAAGAACAAGGCTTTTCCTCCACCACCTCCAAGATCTGCGGCAAGCTCTCCTATGGTTCGTGCACCACCACCTCGGGCTCTCAACATCAACACCAAACCCGGGTCTACTGTTGCTCGTGCCAACTGTGTCAACGCCGCTCAAGCTGAGCATGCACCTGGAGTTGTGATGGATATGCTTCCCGTTAACTCAGTCCCTGCATGAGTTTTGTTTGATTCTGGTGCTTCGTATTCTTTTGTTTCGCATAAGTTTGCGCAAGAGCATGATCTGGATAAGGTTCCTTTATCACATCGTGCGGTGGTACAATCTCTGGTTCAAACATGAGGGCTGCTCATATTAGCCATGGCAATCAAATTGAGATTGGTGGCTCTTCGTTCTCGGCTTCCTTAATCATTCAGGGAAATTACGACATTGATGTCATCTTGGGCATGGATTGGTTGACAAATGCAGCTGTGATTGATTGTGCTGAGCCTTTCGGTTTCTCTGAAGATTCACGAAGGCCATATAGTCTATTCTCCAAGTCGACTCCCTATCTAGCTTTTCTCTTTGGCTCACGAATGATGATGCTATGGAAGCTATTGAGTGTTCCATGATCTGTGAGTTCCAGATGTCTTTCACGAAGAGTTGCGGTATGCCTCCGGATCGTGAGGTTGAGTTTGTAATTGAGCTTGAACTGGTACGCTCCTATCTCCAAGCGGCCTTATAAAATGGGTCCTGCTGAGTTGGCTGAACTCAAGCGTCGACTTGATGAACAAGAGAAGTTGGGTTTCATTCAACAAGTACTTCTTCTTGGGGTAGCCCAACCCTCTTTGTGAAGAAGCGAGACGGATCGATAGACTTTGTGTTGACTATCGGGCTCTCAATGCTAAAACCATCAAGAATAAATATCCCTTCAGCGGATTAATGATCTCTTGATCATTAGCTGGAGCTGTGGTATTCTCTAAGATCGACTTGAGAAGTGGTTATCACCAAATCAAGATTCGCAAGGAAGATGTTCCTAAAACAGCTTTCACCACCGCTATGGCTGTATGAGTACACGGTCATGTCTTTCGGTCTCACCAGCACTTTGCCACCTTCTCGAGGCTCATGAACTCGGTTTTCATGGAGTATCTTGACAAGTTCGTTGTGGTCTATCTGGATGACATCCTAGTCTACTCTAAGTCGAAGGAAGAACATGAAGAACACCTTCGGTGTGTCCTAAACAAGCTTCGTGAGAACCGCTTGTATGCAAAGTTCTCCAAGTGTGAGTTTTGGCTGCCTCAAGTAACCTATCTTGGTCACGTCATCTCGGCCAAGGGCATTGCAGTAAATCCGGAGACTGTAAGGACAATTGTTGAATGGCTTCCTCCTGTAAATGTCAAAGAAGTGCGGAGTTTCCTTGGTTTGGCTAGTTATTGCCGTCGCTTTGTTCAGAACTTTTCGAAGATAGCGAAGCCTCTTACCGATCTCCTCAAGAAAGGCAAGAAATACCTTTGGACTCCTGCATGTCAAGCAAGCTTTGAGACACTCAAAGAGAAGCTCACTTCCACACCAGTCTTGGTTCCTCCGGATACATCCAAGCCGTTCCAGATATTCTGTGACGCCTCTTTGCAAGGATTGGGTGCGGTCCTTATGCAAGAAAACAAGTTGTTGCTTATGCCTCTCGACAGTTGAAGACGCATGAGATCAACTATCCTACACATGACCTCGAGCTCGCAGCAGTTGTCTTTGCTTTGAAAGTATGGAGGCACTACTTGCTTGGCAACCGTTGTGAAATCTTTTCTGATCACAAGAGTCTGAAGTATATCTTCACTCAGCCTGATCTCAACCTTCGGCAGAGGAGATGGATTGAAGCAATCAATGATTTTGATTTGACAATCAACTACACTCCGGGCAAAGCTAATGTCATGGCCGATGCTCTCAGCCGTAAAGCTTATGTCAACAACCTCATGATGGAAGAACAACAGCCTCTCTTGTGCGAGGAATTCCGTCAGCTCAACCTTGAAATTGTGGAACAAGGGTCTCTTCTGAACCTTCTAGCAACTCCTCTCTTGGAAGAAAAGGTTCGCTCCTTTCAGCTCGGTGATCCGTACACAAGAAAGATCATCTCCAGGATTCAGCTTCTGAAGTATGAGTCCTTCCACGTCGATGATCAAGGCACGCTTTTCTTTGAACACCGGATGTTTGTTCCGAACTACCCGGGTTTAAGAGAGCAAGTTCTCAAGGAGGCGCATGATTCTGTTCTTTCTATCCACCCTGGCAGCACAAAGATGTACATGGACTTGAAAACACAATATTGGTGGTCGGGTTTGAAACGATATTGTGCCAAGTATGTCTCGGAGTGTGATGTCTGCCGCAGAGTGAAAGCTGTCCATCAGAAACCTTCCGGTCTTCTACAGCCATTGAAACCCCCGGAATGGAAATGGGAGAAAGTAGAGATGGACTTCATCACTGGTTTCCCAAGGTCGCAGAAGGGCAACAATGCAATCTTTGTTGTCATTGACAGGCTTTCTAAAGTGGCTCACTTCTTCCCCGTCAAGGAAACAATTTCTGCAATTCAGTTGGCTGAGCTCTATATCAACAGAATTGTCTCTCTATATGGGGTTCCGCTTGAGATCAGTTCAGACCGTGGAAGCATCTTCACTTCCAAGTTCTGGGAAAGTTTCCAAAATGCTTTGGGAACAAAGTTGAACTTCAGCACAACTTACCACCCTCAGTCGCAAGGACAAGTTGAAAGGATCAATCAGATTCTGGAGGATATGCTTCGTGCTTGCGTCATCTCTTTTGGCATGAAGTGGGAAGAATGTCTTCCTTATGCTGAATTCTCTTACAACAACAGCTTCCAGAAAAGTCTAAAGATGGCACCATTTGAGGCTCTCTATGGTCGCAAATGCAGAACTCCGATTGGTTGGTCGGGTGCAGGTGAAAGGATCTTGTTTGGCCCTGACATTGTGACTCAAGCGGAGGAGAAGGTTCACATCATTCTTGAAAATCTGAGGATTGCTCAAAGTCGCCAGAAGAGCAATTATGACAGGCAAGCACGGACATGGAGTATGTCCCTGGTGATCTCGTTTACCTTCGTGTCACTCCCATGAGAGGCACGCACCGCTTTGGTATCAAAGGGAAGCTGGCTCCTAGATACATCGGTCCCTTCAAAATTCGTGGAAGAAGAGGAGAAGTTGCTTATGCTCTTGAGCTCCCGGAAAAACTCAAAGTCCATGATGTTTTCCACATCTCTCAGCTCAAGAAGTGCTTCAAGGATCCCGGCAGGGCCGTGGACCATGAGCTTATCAATCTCCAAGAAGACTGTCTTATCAAGAACACCCACAAAAATCCTTGAGATCGCAGAAAGAAGGACTGCAACAAGTCCATCAAGTTACGCAAGGTGCGATGTCGCACCATTCATTGATGAAGCCACTTGGGAGCGTGAAGATGAGCTCCGTGCCAAGTATCCTACCCTGTTTGAGTCTTCTTCTTCTTCCTAGAATCTCGGGGCGAGATTCCTGTTTAGTGGGGGAGAGTTGTAGGATCCCAATTGTCTAAGAATTGTAATGCTACTTGGTCTAGTAATATAATGGCTACTTCAAATATATAATTGTTGCATCATAATTATATCATGCTCATGTCATCATGCCACCTTGCATTTGAGCATCATATAAAACCCCAGTTAGATTGGTTCTTATCTCATATGCATTGTTAATTGTATTTGCCTCTTGATATTGTATTTGGGTCTTGATATATTGTTTAATGCCCAAGTTGAGTTGGGGGCATATCTCTTATTAACTCCACCACCTTTCTTTCACCACCTTATAATTCCACCATCCAACCAAATATGAGCTTTGCACTTTATTTGGGTTTTACCTCTAGCTCATGTGGGTTGGGATGGATCCAATTCTACTTCCCACATGCTCTCATCTTAGCATCATGTTGTTTCCACATCATTGATATATGAGAGCCACATGGCCACCTTTGCATGCCTTGTGAGTGGAACCCTTTTTCCTAGCTTCCATATGGATTATCATGGATTTATGCTCATGTTGGGGTATTATTGGGACTACTAAACATCTAGTGGAATAAACACACTAGCAAGTACCAATTATAATCAAATATGATCATCTCCATCTATTCCACTTGGGACTTTCCTTTAAATTCTTGCTTGGCTTTATTCCACTTGTGGGAATGCCTAAGATTAATGCCATGTGATATTATTGTCTCACAAAAATAAACATGGCATTAAATATTTATGCATGAGCCATGCAAGTACCACCCATTCTAGTTTTTGGTTTTTCTTGAATTCTTGAGTGGTTCATCTCTCTCTCTCTTTTCTTCACCCCCTCTCCTTTTCTCCACCATCCATGCATGATCATGTGGTTCCTATCTAACCCTAACCCTCACATCCCCCTCTCACCTAAACCCTAAGTCTACCTCTCTCTCTCTCCTCTCTCTCTAAACCTCTCTCCTTATCCCTTCTAAGCTAAACCCTAGTTCCTCCCTAATCCCCCTCTCCCGGACTCTCTCCCCACATGGTCACCCAGTCCCCACCAAGCTGGCCCCACCAAGCCACCAAGCGACCCCCCCCCAACAAGCCCTAGCCAGAGCCATACCCCTCTCCCCTCCTACCCTAGATCTAACCCGAGGCTACTCCTCCCTCTCCCTCTCTTCTCTCCCTGCCTTGTGGCCCCTAGCCCGAGCCTGCCCCTGCCTCCTTGGCCTCGCCCTCTGGTCCCACCTGGAAGCCTCCATGCACCTGTCCTAGCCGACCCAAGCACGTGAGGAGGGGAGGAAAGAAAGGTGGCACCGAGGCCACCTTTTCCCATCTACCCCATCTCCCCACGGCACCCCCCTCTCCCCCTCTGCTTTACCACCACCTCACGGTCCTCCTGCATCTCCAGATCTGGCCGAGGCGCCCTGCCCTCTCCCCCCTCTTCTCCACCGCCTTCGTCTACCCCACGTCGGCCAAACCCTCGGCCTCCTCCGATCCCCCTCTTCCAGCCGGTGGCGTGGCGATCGTTGGTGTCGAGGAAGGTCGTGGAGCTCCCCTACGCCTGCAGACACGGAGCCGGCAGAGGAGCACCAGGCGTCGGTGGCCGGTGAGCGAAATCCTAGCCTCGTCAAATCGGTCCGTCGCCGTTCCCCTGTGCCCCGAGCTGATCCGACCACGTCAACCAACTCTCGGTGAGCTACCCAACCCCCCAGACATCCTCGTCGTCGCAGCCTTGCCCTGGTCGCGCCGGACAATCTGACGAATGGCCTCTGTGCGCCGGCGTCGCGAACGTTTCTCCTCGCCATAGCGTCGCGTAAGCCCCATCTAGTCCTCGCCCACCTCCCAGACATCAACCCCACCTAGCCCATTGGCTGCCGCCTCCGCACGCGCACGCCAGATCCCCGGATCGAATCCCCGCGTCGCGCCCGCGTCGCGAAAGCGATCTGTCTGCTCGCGGAGAGAAGAGGCGATCTGGCCGCACTTTTGCCGATAACCCCGCTGCTGCGTGTGCAAGTAACCTGCGGTCCAGCCTGGCCCATCTGTCTGTCTCGGTGAGGTTTTGCAGAAAAGCCCTCTGTTTTCTCTGGCAATTTATTTTGAACATTTAAAATTCCAAGTTGGTTAAAATTACATTAAAATGCCCTTCCACCTTAATTAATTAATAACTTTTGTTTTATAACTCCAAATTTAACAAATGATATGTCTAAAATGATTAGCTCGACGAGACCTTTCTGTTTATGCAATCTTTTATCTGTTTTGCAGCATGCATCATATAAATATAATGTGTACAGCAACTGATATGAGTATAAATTGTGATTAAAACTCAACAAAATGATTTATTCTTGTATGCCACACCTCACCCATGCCATGCTACTTTATTGCCATGCAAATTGTGCATCATTCATCATGGCATGATTGTTTGCTTGATGCATTTTATTCATATGCTTGCGCACTTTATTTATGTTGGCCCTTGTTTGTTTGGTTCTTCTCGAATAGGCTGGCGGGGATATATCAAGAGACCCAGGAGCACTACCCAGATCCGTCTCTCGCTTCAACTGAGCTGCCAGGCAAGCACTACCACATGCTTGCATACATATAGTACCTATTGCCTCTTTCTTATTCTTGCATCATTGAGTCGCGATTGCATTAAACTGAATCCCAAGTATTGCATAGCCTTTACTTTTAAACCCCACCGAAGCTTGTTCCTCCATCCCATGAGCCATTACTACAGGAGTTTCTTTGAGCCATGCGAGTCGTAGAACAGCATGTGTAGGGTATGTGAGTGTCTGATGGATAACGTGGTACCTAAACAACTTAACCTGAGTAGTAATGGGATAACTAATGAAAGTGGCACCGGTGAGCCATATTTGCTATTTGGTTTTTCAGGCTCACTTGTGTCCCGTAGGACCCCGAGTACTTGATTCCTGTTCCTTGAATATTCGCGCTATCCACATCCGGAGGCTTATGAACCTCCCCAGGCAGCTTGATTCATTCTTATTTCTTGGGGCCACAAACTAGTTTGAGGTTTTATTTACTATCCTGTACTTATGCCATGCTTTACTGCTTTAATTTAAATTGTGCGAGGTAATGATCACTGTAATGTTTAGGGCCGTGACCCGTTTTCACTGTATCGACAAGCCCAGTCACACTTTCGGGTTCCCAGTCGTTTACAGACGGCTCCACAAACCTTGAGGCCGTCTCGAGTCACTTAACCGTTACGGCGGGTAGCTCAATGGGGTGGCCCCTGAAATATTTCTGAATCCTGTGATCGCTTTGTCGTGGCCTCGTTGGGTTTTGATTTGGTTTTCGAGGTTGATCGAGTGTGTGTTGCTATTTGTGCACCCTAGTAAAACTTTCTGAAAGCCGTGTCCGCGGTTATGGACGACTTGGAGCACAGTTTCTCGATCATAGAGAAGCATAACTAAAGTACCGCTTTTAATTTGACTAGACTAGGTACCTGACTAGTAAATAGTGCAACACTCACGGAATGGATAATAAAACTGCCAACGGATGGGGGTTGTTCGTCCGCTTCCTCGTCAGTAAGTGAGGAGGAGGATGGATCTGTGGATACTACCATTATAACTGTTATAACCGTTGTTATTAATTCACGGACATCCGTCTATCTCTGGTTAGGCGGATGGTTAGCGAGTATCTATAGAATTGCTAGGGCTTAGCTTTTGCTGCAATTGCATCACCCCAGGTTGTGTCCCCTTTAGAGGCATAAGGTCTTGCTGAGTACCCCTAGGGTCTCACACGATAAATTGTTGGTTCAGATGAACAGGTACATACGCAAGATGGATCTTTGGGTGGAAGGGCGGACGATGTGGGCAACGATCATTCGGTGTAGAGATTTCGGGAACAGGGATCCGTGAGATCTGTGGGCGGGATGTGTTTATTTATGGGGCATCTTATGCCGATTTGCTTCTTATCCGTACTCGGATCTTGTTTTCCGCTTCCGCTTGATACTCTGATGTTTGATGTATGACGAGATATCCTAAACTACTATATCTATCTAGGATGTTTGGATCTTGCCGTATGGCGTTGCTATATTTTCCTTTATTTTTAGATGGAATGGCTCTGATGTACTGTTGTATGGTGGCTTGCATACATACTCATTTGTGTATGTAGTTGATCCCTTCGCCTGCCGATTACGCTGCCCGGTCTTGTCCTGATGTTTGGAAATGGTTAGGACGGCTGAAAGGTCTACCTGTGAGTGGCATTTGGGCCCCACCGTACTATTTTAACCATTTCCGCTCATCCAGGCTTGTAACTAGGAGCGTAATTCACCGAGGTAGTTACAATTGGTATCAGAGCCATCCCGCCCTTCAGGGTCTCAGCCAAATGGTCGTTGTCTGTCTAGCAAATATTTTTGGTAGCTATGTATACTAGGGAAAAACAAAAGCGAGTAGGACTGCTTCCACTTTTCTTCTTACCCACCCACCCACCCTTTTCTGGTAAGGAAGTGTAACGTTTTCAATCCTCTTCTCAACATTCAAACTAGGATTCACGTGTTCTGGGTTTCCGTAGTAACATAGGTTGTGTGTGTGTGTGTAATTCCTTGTCTATCTGTTGCATCCAAGTTGTTATCGCTATCTGCCTTTTGGTTATCAACTGTTGGTACATTCCATACCGGGCTTTTTGTAAACCGCGACCTATCCGATTCGTTGTATACCGCCGCGATCTGTCTTACTCTTTGTTATCCGACGTCATCTTGTTTGGAGTGTTCGTTTCCGTAGTTGCTAATCTTTAGGTTCATCGTGAAAAGAAGGTGTTGGGATATGTGTTTTACTTATTCATGTGCGGAGTAATGATTTGAGTGCGGGATGGAGTCGCGACCATACCACTACTCTTATCATTCGCTCTTGTATATCGAATCGGTAGTGTCACTAATCTTGATTCGTTAAGGGATTTTGCGCATCTATTGGTATTTTAATGCCGAAATTTGTGGAAAAATTTTCTTTGATATATTTGTGTACCACACTCCTTTTCAGTCGTGTGCGATATGCTTAATATCTTCTAGGTGCTTTGAACTTCGTTGATATTTTAATATCATCTTAGTAAATTGTATCCTTTAATCTTGAGTAATTCCATCTTGGTACTATTTTGGATTATTATTATTCTCCATCATAGTACTGACTTGTGTTTTATATCAACCACAGGATGGCACCACCACACCGTTCTGAGGAGGACATACAACCTGAACTGGGGGCAGAGTTGTCAAGCATCACCAATGCCTTGGCAGCAATGCAGCAGAACCAGCAGCGTTTTGAAGAGAGTGTCAGGAGGAATGAGTTTGCTCCGCTACCTCCACCTCCCAAGCGAGGAGACATCAAAAGCTTCCTGAAGTTCAACCCACGCCAGTTTGATGTTTCTGATCAACCACTTGATGCTGATGATTGGTTGCGTGAGATGTCAAGGCTACTGATGACTGCTGATGTTCCTGAGCAAGAATGGGTAAAGTGTGCTACTCACCTCCTGAAGGGAGATGCAGCTCTCTGGTGGGAGAATTACCTGAAGGCAAACTGCACTGGTTTTCAGCCTACTTGGGGACAGTTCACTGGAGCTTTCAAAGAGCAGTATCTGTCAGAAATTGTCATGGAGAGGATGAAGGAAGTGTTTCTCAACCTCAAGCAGGGCAATGATAATGTCAACACCTACATCAGGAACTTCATAAACCTTTCTTGTTATGGTGGCGATGAGATCTCTGATGACAAGAAGAAGCAAAAGAGGTTCAGGCAAGGGCTCAATCCATCGATTAAATATGCAATCACACATGCAAGGCCGGCGTCTTTTCTGGAACTTCAGCATACAGCTCTGCAGGAAGAGGCAAGTAGGCAAGTGTTTGAGGAGTCAAAGAAACACAACCGTGATGCAGCAAGCTCTTCAGCTATGTCAGCTCCTTCTAAGCATCGTGTCTGGGTTCCTAACACCCCACCGTCGCTCCCGGCTCCACCAAGACCTTCAAGCTTCACGGCAAGGCCACCAAACTTCCTCACTGCTGCTCCCAGGGGCTATAACCACCACTACCCTGGAGCGCCTGGCAGAGTCCCTGGCTACGTTGCTCCACGTCCACCTGGTGCTTGTTACACGTGTGGAAACTCTGGGCATCAAAGCTAGAACTGTCCGATGAAGAACAAGGCTTTTCCTCCACCACCTCCAAGATCTGCGGCAAGCTCTCCTATGGTTCGTGCACCACCACCTCGGGCTCTCAACATCAACACCAAACCCGGGTCTACTGTTGCTCGTGCCAACTGTGTCAACGCCGCTCAAGCTGAGCATGCACCTGGAGTTGTGATGGATATGCTTCCCGTTAACTCAGTCCCTGCATGAGTTTTGTTTGATTCTGGTGCTTCGTATTCTTTTGTTTCGCATAAGTTTGCGCAAGAGCATGATCTGGATAAGGTTCCTTTATCACATCGTCTGGTGGTACAATCTCCTGGTTCAAACATGAGGGCTGCTCATATTAGCCATGGCAATCAAATTGAGATTGGTGGCTCTTCGTTCTCGGCTTCCTTAATCATTCTGGGAAATTCTGACATTGATGTCATCTTGGGCATGGATTGGTTGACAGCAAATGCAGCTGTGATTGATTGTCTTTGAGCTCGGTTTCTCTGAAGATTCTGAAGGCCATATAGTCTATTCTCCAAGTCGACTCCTGCTATCTAGCTTTTCTCTTTGGCGGCTGAATGATGATGCTATGGAAGCTATTGAGTGTTCCTGTCTGTGAGTTCGGATGTCTTTCTGAAGAGTTGCGGTATGCCTCCGGATCGTGAGGTTGAGTTTGTAATTGAGCTTGAACCTGGTACGCTCCTATCTCCAAGCGGCCTTATAAAATGGGTCTGCTGAGTTGGCTGAACTCAAGCGTCGACTTGATGAACAAGAGAAGTTGGGTTTCATTCAGCAGACTTCTTCTTGGGGTAGCCCAACCCTCTTTGTGAAGAAGCGAGACCGCATGATAGACTTTGTGTTGACTATCGGGCTCTCAATGCTAAAACCATCAAGAATAAATATCCCTTCCGCGGATTAATGATCTCTTGATCAGCTATTTGGGCTGTGGTATTCTCTAAGATCGACTTGAGAAGTGGTTATCACCAAATCAAGATTCGCAAGGAAGATGTTCCTAAAACAGCTTTCACCACCCGCTATGGCCTGTATGAGTACACGGTCATGTCTTTCGGTCTCACCAACACTGCCACCTTCTCGAGGCTCATGAACTCGGTTTTCATGGAGTATCTTGACAAGTTCGTTGTGGTCTATCTGGATGACATCCTAGTCTACTCTAAGTCGAAGGAAGAACATGAAGAACACCTTCGGTGTGTCCTAAACAAGCTTCGTGAGAACCGCTTGTATGCAAAGTTCTCCAAGTGTGAGTTTTGGCTGCCTCAAGTTACCTATCTTGGTCACGTCATCTCGGCCAAGGGCATTGCGATAAATCCGAGAGGTAAGGACAATTGTTGAATGGCTTCCTCCTGTAAATGTCAAAGAAGTGCGGAGTTTCCTTGGTTTGGCTAGTTATTGCCGTCGCTTTGTTCAGAACTTTTCGAAGATAGCGAAGCCTCTTACCGATCTCCTCAAGAAAGGCAAGAAATACCTTTGGACTCCTGCATGTCAAGCAAGCTTTGAGACACTCAAAGAGAAGCTCACTTCCACACCAGTCTTGGTTCCTCCGGATACATCCAAGCCGTTCGGATATTCTGTGGACGCCTCTTTGCAAGGATTGGTGCGGTCCTTATGCAAGAAAACAAGTTGTTGCTTATGCCTCTCGGCAGTTGAAGGCGCATGAGATCAACTATCCTACACATGACCTCGAGCTCGCATAGCGATTGTCTTTGCTTTGAAAGTATGGAGGCACTACTTGCTTGGCAACCGTTGTGAAATCTTTTCTGATCACAAGAGTCTGAAGTATATCTTCACTCAGCCTGATCTCAACCTTCGGCAGAGGAGATGGATTGAAGCAATCAATGATTTTGATTTGACAATCAACTACACTCCGGGCAAAGCTAATGTCATGGCGATGCTCTCACCGTAAAGCTTATGTCAACAACCTCATGATGGAAGAACAACAGCCTCTCTTGTGCGAGGAATTCTGTCAGCTCAACCTTGAAATTGTGGAACAAGGGTATCTTCTGAACCTTCTAGCAACTCCTCTCTTGGAAGAAAAGGTTCGCTCCTTTCAGCTCGGTGATCCGTACACAAGAAAGATCATCTCCAGGATTCAGCTTCCGAAGTATGAGTCCTTCCACGTCGATGATCAAGGCACGCTTTTCTTTGAACACCGGATGTTTGTTCGAACTACCGGGTTTAAGAGCAAGTTCTCAAGGAGGCGCATGATTCTGTTCTTTCTATCCACCCTGACAGCACAAAGATGTACATGGACTTGAAAACACAATATTGGTGGTCGGGATTGAAACGATATTGTGCCAAGTATGTCTCGGAGTGTGATGTCGCCAGAGTGAAAGCTGTCCATCAGAAACCTTCCGGTCTTCTACAGCCATTGAAACCCCCGGAATGGAAATGGGAGAAAGTAGAGATGGACTTCATCACTGGTTTCCCAAGGTCGCAGAAGGGCAACAATGCAATCTTTGTTGTCATTGACAGGCTTTCTAAAGTGGCTCACTTCTTCCCGTCAAGGAAACAATTTACGCAATTCGGTTGGTGAGCTCTATATCAGCAATTGTCTCTCTATATGGGGTTCCGCTTGAGATCAGTTCAGACCGTGGAAGCATCTTCACTTCCAAGTTCTGGGAAAGTTTCCAAAATGCTTTGGGAACAAAGTTGAACTTCAGCACAACTTACCACCCTCAGTCGCAAGGACAAGGTGAAAGGATCAATCAGATTCTGGAGGATATGCTTCGTGCTTGCGTCATCTCTTTTGGCATGAAGTGGGAAGAATGTCTTCCTTATGCTGAATTCTCTTACAACAACAGCTTACAGAAAAGTCTAAAGATGGCACCATTTGAGGCTCTCTATGGTCGCAAATGCAGAACTCCGATTGGTTGGTCGGGTGCAGGTGAAAGGATCTTGTTTGGCCCTGACATTGTGACTCAAGCGGAGGAGAAGGTTCACATCATTCTTGAAAATCTGAGGATTGCTCAAAGTCGCCAGAAGAGCAATTATGACAGGAAGCACACGGACATGGAGTATGTCCCTGGTGATCTCGTTTACCTTCGTGTCACTCCCATGAGAGGCACGCACCGCTTTGGTATCAAAGGGAAGCTGGCTCCTAGATACATCGGTCCCTTCAAAATTCGTGGAAGAAGAGGAGAAGTTGCTTATGCTCTTGAGCTCCCGGAAAAACTCAAAGTCCATGATGTTTTCCACATCTCTCAGCTCAAGAAGTGCTCCAAGGATCCCGGCAGGGCCGTGGACCATGAGCTTATCAATCTCCAAGAAGACCTGTCTTATCAAGAACACCCCACAAAAATCCTTGAGATCGCAGAAAGAAGGACTCGCAACAAGTCCATCAAGTTACGCAAGGTGCGATGTCGCACCATTCTGTTGATGAAGCCACTTGGGAACGTGAAGATGAGCTCCGTGCCAAGTATCCTACCCTGTTTGAGTCTTCTTCTTCTTCCTAGAATCTCGGGGCGAGATTCCTGTTTAGTGGGGGAGAGTTGTAGGATCCCAATTGTCTAAGAATTGTAATGCTACTTGGTCTAGTAATATAATGGCTACTTCAAATATATAATTGTTGCATCATAATTATATCATGCTCATGTCATCATGCCACCTTGCATTTGAGCATCATATAAAACCCCTTTTTGTTTGGTTCTTATCTCATATGCATTGTTAATTGTATTTGCCTCTTGATATTGTATTTGGGTCTTGATATATTGTTTAATGCCCAAGTTGAGTTGGGGGCATATCTCTTATTAACTCCACCACCTTTCTTTCACCACCTTATAATTCCACCATCCAACCAAATATGAGCTTTGCACTTTATTTGGGTTTTACCTCTAGCTCATGTGGGTTGGGATGGATCCAATTCTACTTCCCACATGCTCTCATCTTAGCATCATGTTGTTTCCACATCATTGATATATGAGAGCCACATGGCCACCTTTGCATGCCTTGTGAGTGGAACCCTTTTTCCTAGCTTCCATATGGATTATCATGGATTTATGCTCATGTTGGGGTATTATTGGGACTACTAAACATCTAGTGGAATAAACACACTAGCAAGTACCAATTATAATCAAATATGATCATCTCCATCTATTCCACTTGGGACTTTCCTTTAAATTCTTGCTTGGCTTTATTCCACTTGTGGGAATGCCTAAGATTAATGCCATGTGATATTATTGTCTCACAAAAATAAACATGGCATTAAATATTTATGCATGAGCCATGCAAGTACCACCCATTCTAGTTTTTGGTTTTTTTCTTGAATTCTTGAGTGGTTCATCTCTCACCTCTCTCTCTTTTCTTCACCCCCTCTCCTTTTCTCCACCATCCATGCATGATCATGTGGTTCCTATCTAACCCTAACCCTCACATCCCCCTCTCACCTAAACCCTAAGTCTACCTCTCTCTCTCTCCTCTCTCTCTAAACCTCTCTCCTTATCCCTTCTAAGCTAAACCCTAGTTCCTCCCTAATCCCCCCTCTCCCGGCCTCTCTCCCCACATGGTCACCCTGTCCCCACCTAGCTGGCCCCACCATGCCACCTAGCTACCCCACCCAAACAAGCCCTAGCCCGAGCCATACCCCCTCTCCCCTCCTACCCTAGCTCTAACCCGAGGCTACTCCTCCCTCTCCCTCTCTTCTCTCCCTGCCTTGTGGCCCCTAGCCCGAGCCTGCCCCTGCCTCCTTGGCCTCGCCCTCTGGTCCCACCTGGAAGCCTCCATGCACCTGTCCTAGCCGACCCAAGCACGTGAGGAGGGGAGGAAAGAAAGGTGGCACCGAGGCCACCTTTTCCCATCTACCCCATCTCCCCACGGCACCCCCCTCTCCCCCTCTGCTTTACCACCACCTCACGGTCCTCCTGCATCTCCAGATCTGGCCGAGGCGCCCTGCCCTCTCCCCCCTCTTCTCCACCGCCTTCGTCTACCCCATCGCCGGCCAAACCCTCGGCCTCCTCCGATCCCCCTCTTCCAGCCGGTGGCGTGGCGATCGTTGGTGTCGAGGAAGGCCGTGGAGCTCCCCTACGTCGCCCTGTACACGGAGCCGAGCAGGAGGAGCACCAGAGCGTCGGTACCAGCGCCGGCCGAAGCGAAACCCTAGCCTCCGGTCCGTCTGCGACGTCGCCGTTCCCCTGCGCCCCGAGCTGATCCGACCATGTCAACCAACTCTCGGTGAGCTACCCAACCCCCCAGACATCCTCGTCGTCGCAGCCTTGCCCTGGTCGCGCCGGACAATCCGACGAACGGCCTCTGTGCGCCGGCGTCGCGTACGTTTCTCCTCGCCATAGCGTCGCGTAAGCCCCATCTAGTCCTCGCCCACCTCCCAGACATCAACCCCCACCTAGCCCAGTGGCTGCCGCCTCCGCGCGCGCACGCCAGATCCCCGGATCGAATCCCCGCGTCGCGCCCGCGCGTGCGAGCACCGATCTGTCCTCTGCTCGCGGAGAAGAGGAACAGTACGGCCGCACTTTTTGCCGATAACCCCCTGCTGCTTTGCGTGTGCAACCCGCGGTCCAGCCTGGCCCATCTGTCTGTCTCGGTGAGGTTTTGCAGAAAAGCCCTCTGTTTTCTCTGGCCGTAACCCGCGCTCCAGCTCGGCCCGCCTGGCAGCCCCCGCGCGACCGTTCGCTGACACGCGGGTCCGTGTGTGCCGTGGCCCCACATGTCATTCGCTTGAGCTAGATTAGGCCGCGGTGTAAAATGTTTTCTGTGCGCTGTGGAGTCCCAGTCAGCACTGGCCCCACCCGTCAGTGGCTGGGGTTAGCTGTTCCTGAGTACAAAAAGACTTTCTGTATATCTGTTTTAATTCAAATCTTTTTCAAATCATTTCAAATTCAAATTTATGTATGTTTTTAAATAAATTTTAAAATATAAATCCAAATAATACAAATAATATATGTTTTCAAATCAGAAAAATGTGAGGATTTCAAATATGCCATTCAAAATTTATTTTGAACATTTAAAATTCCAAGTTGGTTAAAATTACATTAAAATGCCCTTCCACCTTAATTAATTAATAACTTTTGTTTTATAACTCCAAATTTAACAAATGATATGTCTAAAATGATTAGCTCGACGAGACCTTTCTGTTTATGCAATCTTTTATCTGTTTGCAGCATGCTTCATATAAATATAATGTGTACAGCAACTGATATGAGTATAAAATGTGATTAAAACTCAACAAAATGATTTATTCTTGTATGCCACACCTCACCCATGCCATGCTACTTTATTGCCATGCAAATTGTGCATCATTCATCATGGCATGATTGTTTGCTTGACGCATTTTATTCATATGCTTGCGCACTTTATTTATGTTGGCCCTTGTTTGTTTGGTTCATCTCCGAATAGACGCTGAGCAGGGGATATATCAAGAGACCCAGGAGCACTACCCAGATCCGTCTCTCGCTTCAACTGAGCTGCCAGGCAAGCACTACCACATGCTTGCATACATATAGTACCTATTGCCTCTTTCTTATTCTTGCATCATTGAGTCGCGATTGCATTAAACTGAATCCCAAGTATTGCATAGCCTTTACTTTTAAACCCCACCGAAGCTTGTTCCTCCATCCCATGAGCCATTATTACAGGAGTTGTTTGAGCCATGCGAGTCGTAGAATAGCATGTGTAGGGTATGTGAGTGTCTGATGGATAACGTGGTACCTAAACAACTTAACCTGAGTAGTAATGGGATAACTAATGAAAGTGGCACCGGTGAGCCATATTTGCTATTTGGTTTTTTAGGCTCACTTGTGTCCGTGGGACCCAGTACTTGATTCCCGTTCCTTGAATATTCGCGCTATCCACATCCGGGAGGCTTATGAACCCCCCTGAGCCAGAGCTTGATTCATTCTTATTTCTTGGGGCCACAAACTAGTTTGAGGTTTTATTTACTATCCTGTACTTATGCCATGCTTTACTGCTTTAATTTAAATTGTACGAGGTAATGCACCTTTGTCTTTATTAGGGCCGTGACCCGTTTTCGCTGTATCGACAAGCCCAGTCACACTTTCGGGTTCCCAGTCGTTTATAGCCGGCTCTACAAACCTTGAGGCCGTCTCGGAGTCAGCTAACTTCGTTGCGGGTAGCTCAATGGGGTGGCCCCCTGAAATATTTCTGAATCCTGTGATCGCTTTGTCGGATCGCCTCGTTGGGTTTGATTTGGTTTTTCCGAGGTTGATCGAGTGTGTGTTGCTATTTGTGCACCCTGCAGGTAAAACTTCTAAAGCCGTGTCCGCGGTTATGGACGACTTGGAGCACAGTTTATCGATCATAGACAAGCATAACTAAAGTACAGCTTTTAATTTGACTAGACTAGGTACCTGACTAGTAAATAGTGCAACACTCACGGAATGGATAATAAAACTGCCAACGGATGGGGGTTGTTCGTCCGCTTCCTCGTCGGTAAGCGAGGAGGAGGATGGATCTGTGGATATTACCATTATAACTGTTATAACCGTTGTTATTAATTCACGGACATCCGTCTATCTCTGGTTAGGCAGATGGTTAGCGAGTATCTATAGAATTGCTAGGGTTTAGCTTTTGCTGCAATTGCGTCACCCCAGGTTGTGTCCCCTTTAGAGGCATAAGGTCTTGCTGAGTACCCCTAGGGTCTCACACGATAAATTATTGGTTCAGATGAACAGGTACATACGCAAGATGGATACTGGGTGGAAGAGACGGACGATGTGGGCAACGATCATTCGGTGTAGAGATTCCGGGAACGGGGATCCGTGAGATCTGTGGGCGGGATGTGTTTATTTATGGGGCATCTTATGCCGATTTGCTTCTTATTCGTACTCAGATCTTGTTTTCCGCTTCCGCTTGATACTCTGATGTTTGATGTATGAGGAGATATCCTAAACTACTATATCTATCTAGGATGTTTGGATCTTGCCGTATGGCGTTGCTATATTTTCCTTTCTTTTTAGATGGAATGGCTCTGATGTACTGTTGTATGGTGGCTTGCATACATACTCATTTGTGTATGTAGTTGATCCCTTACTTTGCCGATTCGCCCGTTCTTGTCCCGATGTTTGGAAATGGTTAGGACGGCTGAAAGGTCTACCTGTGAGTGGCATTTGGGCCCCACCGTACTATTTTAACCATTTCCGCTCATCCAGGCTTGTAACTAGGAGCGTAATTCACCGTTGCTATATTTTCCTTTCTTTTTAGATGGAATGGCTCTGATGTACTGTTGTATGGTGGCTGGCATACATACTCATTTGTGTATGTAGTTGATCCCTTCGCCTGCCGATTACCTCGCCCGTTCTTGTCCCGATGTTTGGAAATGGTTAGGACGGCTGAAAGGTCTACCTGTGAGTGGCATTTGGGCCCCACCGTACTATTTTAACCATTTCCGCTCATCCAGGCTTGTAACTAGGAGCGTAATTCACCGAGGTAGTTACAACAACTCAGGAGAACCAAGTCGAAGAAGAAAATTATTCATTGTAGAGCAACTGTAAGTACTATAGAAAAAGCAACTGTAAATAATAAACAAAGGTTTTATATAATAAGAGCAAACAAACTAATGGTTGTTTTGCAGCAAAAACTTATTAACATTAGAGCAGTGAAAGACGATGAAAGAAGTATGCGTTGGGTAGAGGACTTCTTTAAACTAGACACAGCAGACCGCCTAGACAAATACGAACTAGTAAGTAGAACAATAATGTTCATTACAGTATATTTTTTGACAACTTAAAGAACACCATACTTCAAATACAAGATTGTATATTACTTTTTTAAACAGAAAAAATATGTTAACAAATTTTAAATAATTGTGCATGCAGATAATGTTTCCTTTCCTCAAGCGACCTCCTAAGGGAACTTCAGGTTCAGTAGGTCACTGGTTCAAATTGACAGTAGATATTTTGGAGAAGAAGTTCAGAATTTATGATTCATTGAGAGAGCGAGGGGATATTGATCTTGAAAAAGTATGCTCAAAATTGATCAGGAAAATAAAGACATTGTGGAGCAAAGGTATTGGAACAACAGAAACAAAAGTCCAAACGCTGGATAATTTTGAGGTAGTATATGAACACATGCCTCTACAAGATAACGGGTAAATGTTCATACATAACATAAAATTTAGTCTTGCATTGAACTATTTATCTTTGTCAACTTTTAACCATCTGACAACAACTAAAATGAAAAACGTTATGAAAATGTGACTGTGGGTTCTTCATGCTCTATATGATCGAGAACTGCACCAGAGATCACGTTCTAGAATTCACAAAAAAAGATATTCTGGGTTACAAGGAAATGCTTATCATGAGGATGCTGACATCAGACATCTTCACCGTAAACATCGAAACATTAAATAATAGAATATTAGGTAATCCTTTACACAGTTTTTTGACTAGTATTGTTCATACTACAGTATGTTGTTTCATAACATTGTTACTATCAAGTGGAACACAAGTATTTACAAATTTGCAACATCTACAGGCCGTTCCGAATATCAAGAGCTATTCACAAGAAGAGATTTCCAGGACTTGAAGAGAGATATATTGCTAGGAATTCAAGAGAAAGAAAACAAGATGTCAAACAAATCAATGATACAACTGAAAGAAACTAAGGAGAAAGAGATCTTCAGAGAAAGATATAGAAGAAATCCAAAAAGGTGCAAGGTTTCGATGGAAGAACAGAAAAATCAAAATCCAGAAGAAAGACTTGTTTTCATTCCAGCAGAATTTAAAGAAACAGAGAATGCAAGGAAAGTACGGCAAAAACTAATCGAATATGCATCAAAACCAGATTACGGAGAGTAAGTGTAAAGCTTAACTTGATATAGCTAGATCTCTTTTAATTAGCCTAGATCTTTTTTTAGCTAATCTAAACTAACACCCCTGTAATACTAATCCTGTTTTTTGTAATACAACAGGAGAGTTTTTATGAAGACAATGAATCAAGAGATTTTAATCTGACATATACTGCACGTGAACTAGCAGACAGTTTCAAAGAGAATGGATGGATAGACAATGAATTTTTAGATGCCGTCATCCACACATGGAGAAGTAATGATGAGTTCAAATATCTTTTCTAGGAAGGTAAAATGGTAATCCTACCCACATAGGTAACATCAGTATTAGATTTTATGGACAAAAACAAAAAATTCGAACCTGAAGATATTGCACGCACAATTGATTACCTCATAGGAATAGATGACCTTACAAAAGCAGGCAAGGTGAGTTATTTTAGAAATAAGCATAAATTTCTATATTCAGTATTAAGACACCTCATAAAACTAAAAATTACCACATGTTTAAAACTTACTTGAGTATTATATCTACTTCCATACACAGATACTACTACCGGTTCATTGCAAGAAACATTTTTTAGTTTATGTCTTAAATGGGTCTGCTCGGAATCCAAAGGTTGAGATCATAGACTCCTTCGCATACAATAATAGTACAGAGATGCAGGATTACCATAGTAATATAGGACAAACTATGGTAAGACTCCTACCAAAATGTAGACATTACTAGAAAACTTTTACTAGAGTAAGAGTGTTATTTCTAAAAAAAACATATCAGAACTTACTAGCCTTTTTATCTAACAATGTCACTATAATGTTTTAATATACAACTAAGCAGGTTCGAACAATTGCTAGAGTGCGTTTACAAAGATGACACATTGCCAAGATGGAGTGCATCATTCAAAAGCGCACGCTACGTCAGAACTAAAAAACAAGATGAAGACGCGTGTGGACTGTGGACATTATATTACCTGCAGAGATACAATGGCGAAATTATAGAAAAAGGAAAGACGTCAAGTGTAAGCAGTAGTTAGATAGAAATTTTTCAAAAATGTTGATTACATATACTTGAAAACTAACAAGAATTTACAATACTTATCAGGACACAAGCTCCGGTATCAGAGATGAAGAACTGCACACAATGTTGTTCCACAGATCTAACCAAGCATTGAAGAACCTACTAGCAGATCTTAGCGGGTTGGGCCCAGACATGGAGATGCCACAAATTGCAATAACATTAAGTGATTAGAAGAAGATTCCGAAACATGTACATTATTTCGTCAAACCTGATTGCATGCACATATGCATGCACATATTGCATCTAACTAGACAGAGGCAAAGGAAATAACAATATCTGTGGGCGTAAGTACACGCTTGTTAATCTGTAACAGATAACTTGTTTTCTGATATTAAGTTGGTAGTGCAATATCTACTTGCAGTGTATCGGCATCTATGGGCCAGTGCATCTGCATACACTCTTGCATAGCTATGTGTAAAACTTATAATTTCATCAGAATGAACCAAATAATAACTAGCATCTATGTGAGCAGTGCATATCGCAAACGCATACAGCGATAAAAACAATTGCATAGCTATGTGTAAAAATTATATTTTCGTCACACTGAACCAAGTATAAACTACTTCCACATGACGATAATAATCAACCCAGTATAAACTTCCTCTAAGTAGTCTTTAAACAAACTGCTTACATAGGTATCCTTGCACTATCATGGACAAATTGCATACATAAGTAAAGAAGGCAGTGCAAAAAATTAGCACAAGGCAGAATATACATATGTACGAGGCAGTACATCTAAATTTACGTGGGTAGTGAATGCACCACTAAAAACACTCTTCCATCCCTATGTGTGAAAATTATATTTTTAGCGCACTCAACAGAGTATAAACTGCTTCTAGATGATCATTTCAAAAACTGCCTAAATAGATATCCTTGCACTACCATAGAACCATGCATACATAAGTAAATATGACAGTGCAACCAGTCTGGTCAAGGCAGAACAAATAAGCTGTATAGCATACACGGAAAGAACACCGCAGTGCACCGTAGCTAGTCAGAGCAGTGCAAATAGAAAAAATCACTGATAGAAAGACACTTGCACGTATGTACTTACTAAATTACATACAATCTTGATCCATCACATTCATTAAATGCTCTTCACAAACACCGTTACAAACACTTACAACATGATAAGCCAAATTTAACTAGCATTTAAAACATGGAAGACGCTTCACAAGTTATTTGGATAGTTTCTTATCAAGCTCCTTGACCTCTTTGTGAATGTCATCCATGCATTCTGTGCAGTTACGATGGCGCTCAAGAATGTCCTTCAGAGATTGCATTGCATGTAACCTGTCAAGCCGTGCATTTTTTGTTGTTTCAATGTCTTCAAAACGATTGGCTATCATGTCAGTCCATTGCTCATCAAGCTTCTGTCTATCAGCTAGTAGCTGAGCCATATCCATCGTCAGAGTATCCCGCTCTAAGTCCCAGGCTGCAGTGCCAGCTTTATACTTGTTGAGCTCCACCTTCATCATAGCAGCATCTTCGACAACGTGTTGCATTCCGACGATCTCGTGTCGAAGACGGTCACACTCTACAGTAATAGTCATCTTTTCTGCCTCCTTCTCGGAGACCTTGACACACAATTCTGATACCTTAGCCTTCTCAGCAGCAAGTTCATTACGAAGCCTCTGATATTCTGCATCAACATGATTACTGCCAACCGAAACTCCCGTAACTAGTGGCAATGAATCCTAATATTTTCACAGAAACCAACAAGATTTAGTGTAAATAGAACTGATCGTAGTAAAAATAACCAACATACAAATACACGCACATTGATTAGCCTGCTCGGATGCACCACATGAACAGACGACGACGGAGTAGATGCCAAATGCGAGCAACCATGAACACCAGAGGAGTAAGACCTATATGTAAGTTCCAAATGTCAATGACACAACAAGAGTTTCAAAAACCTAATCCGAAAACTTAGAAATAAATACAAGAAAAGATAAAAAAAGAAAAACTAACCTGGACTCGTCGATCTTGCGACGGTTGCATCGAGATGATGACGAACCTTCGGCAAAGGAATCCACGATGGTGGGCAACAAGGGAGCGCTCTCCGAGCCCCGTCTCCTCCGCTCAGTAGCTTCCGAATGTTTCGTAACATCTGTATGCTGCTTTCTAGACATAGGCTTCCTCATTGGATCCATGGCAGAAAAACTGAAAATAGAACTGGAAGAAGAACCGTCTAGAGGAAAACAAACCGTCTAGTAGAAGAGGAACTAGGACCGGAATCCGAAATATTAAGCATCGATGTCTGAATTTATAATGTACTTATACACACTGAACAGTCGTCTCACCTACCAACAATAAAACACACCCCACACATTGACTAAAGCTATAATACTATGCCTAATATAAACGCAATTAACAATTCAGCGAATGAAACAGCACACGCGGATAGAAAGTTAAGTTTACCGAGGTTGCGAACAACAATGTGCATGACATTGCAGTAAAAATAGAGCAGTTCAACATAATACAATACTAGGGCACTTCAACAAGCTAATAATATGGCAGTGCACAAAGATAAACTGTGCAGTACTCAATGTAGAAATTTGATAAAAAAGTATACTACTTTGAGTAAAATGAACTATAAAATTTCAATTACCCGTAAATAAAAAAACACAATATGAAATGAAAAAAAGGAAATAGTAATTACCGTAAAAATAAAAAATAAAAACCATACCTCGCAGATACTATGCACTGCCAAAAGTGTCAACTATGCACTGCCTGGATGTACAAGTTCAGATTTGTTGTTAGTCTGTCAGACTTTCAATTTTGTTGCATAGGGACAGAGGGATTGTCAGTCTCAGATGGTAAACGATAGGATACCTGAGAAAGTGGGCGGGGGAACAACATGTCGAAGTGTTAGCACATAACCGTTTTAGTTGGTTGATTTATAAATGCAGGGAAACCGAAGGGACCCCGTTCAGTTCTCTCCATCGCTCTCCCACTACGCACATCCAGAGAACTTCCCGAGAACAGTTCACGAGAACAGTTCCTCAGAGCAGAGCAGTTTCTCAGAAAAGTTCGTCCCCTCTCGATCGAGTTTTCTCCTATAATTCCGTATCCCTTTCCTTTTCTTTATTGGTTTGAGTTCTAATCCTTATTTGTTTCTTCATTTCAAGAAGTTTTCTTCTTTATTTTTTTAGTTTCCTCGTAATCCTTTATGTGTTCTTCCTATCATATTATCCCCGTAATACTATGGTGTAATTTATGCCTGATAAATGATCTGTTTGACACTTTCTAGATTAGGAGTTAATGCACAGTTCACTCCTTAAATGCATTATTAATTTTATCAGATGTTTCTTGGAATGGACTGTATAGTGTGTGGCCAACCTGCCAACAATTGTGGTAGGGCAAGAGGAGAGCAACCAGCTTCCAGGTTAACATTGTTCAAGGTTTTCCCATCAATGGTGTGGTAAGTTTTTACATATTTAGGAGAAGGTTTTCGAAGGTTTTATTCAAAAATTTCGAAATTTTCATTTTATGTAATGTTTCTTTTACTGTCTTGTTGTCACATGAACTGAACCATGTTGTTTACCTTCAGGTAGTGCCATGCTCATTTAGGGAAAGACTGAATGATTTCACTCCAAATAATTGGATGGTTGCAAACATTGAAGCATTAAGGAATTTTGATTTGTTCCTCAAGAAGTCTAATGTTAGGACAATAATTTGTGGTCCATACTGGAAGTCCTTGATGAGGGTTTATGATATAGCACTTGGAGATGTAGTGCATTTTGAATATGATGATGACCAACTTGATGATGTTGGTTTGAACTTGACCAACTTATTTCATGTCACTGTTTACTCTAATGGTGAAGAGAAAAAGATTCATGAAGCAACTGGTATTTCCCTTATTTACTGTAAATAATTTGCACACATAGTTTTTCCTTGTCCTACTACTATTTTTCATCATAATAACGTTCTTTAATAATCAACATGTATTTCCACTCATTCATCAGAGGTGGGAGATGTGCCTACATCCATCAGAAGCATTCTACACAGGACCATCTTCTCAGACATAAATGCACTAACTGAGCAGCAAATGGCTTCAATCCTGTTTAGCATTTACAAAGATCTTCATGTCAGAGAACATCAGTTTTTTGAAAGTAAAGATGAAAAGCATTTCTGGGTACACATGATGAATATGGATAACCATGACCATAATGCACTAGTTAGTTTCCACATATTTAATCATATTTTATGTTCAGATTAAACATATAATTTAGTGAACTTGTTAATTTATAATGCTTGTTAAAATACTGACATTTTTCTTTATTGCAGTTCATGCCAATTGAGGTTGTAGATGGTTTCAGGTACTCAACTCAGGGGATATCACATCTGTACAGGCAGGGACATGATCTTGAAGGATAAGAAGTGAATTATATTGCATGCGCATATACTGTACAAAGGGACAATGGACGTGTCAGCTTCACCATAGGATGGTCTGACTTCACATTTGCTACCGATGTTGGATGGGCATCACTACTTCTCATTAAAGTAGAGCATATGCAGGAGCACCTTGGTCTCAACTTTGTTGAGATTGTCATCTAGTGGTTAACCTGGGAAAACACTGTTCAGATAGTCATCTTTTCTTGTTTAATCTAGTGCTGAAGTGTATTGTACCCGTGTTGTTTAGTAAATTGAACATCTTTAATCTACTGTAATGTCAATGAATGTACTTAGTAACTTGAACACTTTGATCATCTTCTAAATATTGCATATGTGAATCTTGGACCTTGAATACTACACACTGCTCAAGCTACAACAAATGCACTGCCTCCTATGCTACGAACAAGCCAATCGATCTCATCCTATAAACAGTGCAAGACCCAACAAAGCGCAGATGATCAACACTGCACTATATACACTGCCCAATCTACAACCAATACACTGCACTCTTGTAAGCAGTGCATGGCCTCCTGTAAGCAATGCACGACTTAGTACAACGCAGATGCCCAGCACTACACGCCATGCTGCTCAAGATACAAACAATGCACTGCCACCCTGTGCTACCAGCAAGCCACTCGAAATCCTATTGTAAGCAGTGCACGGCTTAGCAAAACGCAGATACACAGCACTGCACATACAAACAATGAACTACCTCCCTGTCCTACATGCAAGCCACTCGAATTCCTCCTGTAAGCAGTGCATGGCCTCCTGTAAGCAGTGCACGACTCTGTACAACGCAGATGCCCAGCACTACATGGCATGCACTGCTCAAGATAGAAACAATGCGCTGCCGCCCTGTGCTACCAGCAAGCCACTCGAAATCATACTATAAGCAGTGCACTCCCCAGCAAAGCGTAGATGCTCAGCACTACACGCCGTGCACTGCTGAACATACAAACAATGAACTGCATCCCTATCCTACAAGCAAGCCACTCGAACTCCTCCTGTAAGCAGTGCATGGCCTCTTGTAAGCAGTGTACGACTCAGTACAACGCAGATGCCCAGCACTACACGCCATGCACTGCTCAAGATAGAAACAATGCACTTCTGCCATGTGCTACCAGCAAGCCACTCAAAATCATATCATAAGCGGTGCCTTTGCCCAATAAGCGCGAGATGCTCAAGATCGCACGCGCTGATTACCTTCTGAACATACAAACAATGAACTGCCTCCCTGTCCTACAAGAAAGCCACTCCAACTCCTCCTGTAAGTAGTGCATGGCCTCCTGTAAGCAGTGCACGACTCAGTACAACGTAGATGCCCAGCACTACACGCCATACACTGCTCAAGATAGAAACAATGCACTGCCACCCTGGGCTACCAGCAAGCCACTCGAAATCCTACTATAAGCAGTGCACTGCCCAGCATAGCGCGGATGCTCAGCACTGCACACCGTGCACTGCTGAACATACAAACAATGAACTCCCTCCCTGTCCTACAAGCAAGCCACTCGAACTCCTCTTATAAGCAGTGCATGGCCTCCTGTAAGCAGTGCACGACTCAGTACAATGCATATGCCCAACACTACACGCCATGCACTGCTCAAGATAGAAACAATGCACTGCCGCCCTGTGATACCAGCAAGCCGCTTGAAATCACATCAAGCATGGCCCTGCCCAAAAGCGCGAGATGCTCAGTGACGCCATGCACTGCTGAACATACAAACAATGAACTGCCTCCATGTCCTACAAGCAAGCCACTCGAACACCTCCTGTAAGAAGTGCATGGCCTCCTGATGCACAGCACTGCACGCCACACACTGCTCGGGATACAAGCTATGCACTGCCTCTATGTCCTACGAGCAAGCCACTTGAACTTCTACTCTAAGCAGTGCATGGACTAGCACAATGCAGATGCTGAGCAGTGCACTCCATGAACTTCTCAATCTACAACCAGTGCACCGCCTCTAAGCTATCGAAGCCACCGAACTACTCAAAGAAGCAGCATGGCCTCCTCGTAAGCAATGCACGACTCAAGATAACGCAGATGCCCAGACTACACGCCATGTAATCGCAAGATACAAACAATGCGTAATCGTGTGCTACAGAAGCCACTCGAAATCTCAGAAGCAGTGATCGCCCACCAAAGCGCAGATGCTCACGGTATAAAAAGATGAACTGCCTCCATTTCTATTAGACACTGCACTGCCTCACATTACTATTAAAAACACAATAGCATTGAGAACAGTACCCTTAAAAGAATTTGTTCAAAGTATAGATAAATAGGAGTTCAAAGTAGGACCCTTCCCATTACACCCCACAAAATCTCCATTGCCCGTAAATAAAAGAAACAAAATTAAATAAAAGTAAAAAAATAAAAGCAGATACTAACTACCGAAAAAGAAAAAAAAAAGACCGACAAAGAGAAAAACAGGACCGAAAAAGAGTAACCATAGCACTGCGCCACTGCCAAGACAGATTATTGTCCACTGCCTCCCAGTCCTACGAGTAACTAGAACTACTCCTACAAGCAGTGCACGCAACGCAAACCGCAGTTCATACGAACCGGAAAAGAGAAAAAACCGACAAAACAATGAAAAAACCGGGCGACATCCCGCGACGGAACAAAACCGCCGAACGCCCCACCCCAAACATCCAGAAGCGCTACAAGAACTACACGTGTCGAGAAAACAAGACACCCCCGCTCGACGGGACGCACCAAAATCATCCACGTGCTGCCACGAGCAGCGTCGCAGAGCATACTCCCATGAGGGCGTCCTTTTTCTAGCGTTTTTGTTGGATGTGTGTGTATCATTGTGCATCATTGTGCTTTTAGGAAAAGAACACATGCAATGATGCCACTCTAGCATGAGGTGTCCAACCATGTCAAGGAACCCTAGCAGCATGTTGGGATTCACATGTAGTATGCATTATACCAACAGCTTGAAACATGCTGCATTACCACACCCATTTGGATGTGTGTGTATCAGTGTGCATCATTGTGGTTTTTGGAAAATAACACATGAAGTGATGCCACTCCAGCATGTGTTGTCCAACCAAGTCTAGGAACCCTAGCACCATGCTGGGATTCAACTGCAGCATGCATTCTACCACTGGCTTGGAAGTTGCTACATCACCAGACCCACTTGGATGTCTGTGTATATCAGTGTGGTTTTGTAAAAGAACACATGCAGTGATGCCACTCCAACATGTGTGTTCTTTTCATAAACCACATGGATCCACTAGAGATCATTGCATGTGTGTTCTTTTAATAAACCACGTGGATCAAGTGGATGTCATTGCATGTGTGTTCTTTTCATAAACCACATGGATCCTCTAGATGCCATTGCATGTGTGTTCTTTTCATGAACCACATGGATCCACTAGAGTTTATTGCATGTGTGTTCTATTCCTAAACCACATGGATCCACTAGATGCCATTGCATGTGTGTTGTTTTCGTAAACCACATGGATCCACTAGAGTCCATTCCATGTGTGTTCTTTTCATAAACCACATGGATCAACTAGATGTCATTGCATGTGTGTTCTTTTCATAAACCACATGAATCCACTAGAGTTCATTGCATGTGTGTTCTTTTCATAAACCACATGGATCCACTAGAGTTCATTACATGTGTGTTATATTCCTAAACCACATGGATCCACTAGATGTCATTGGATGTGTGTGTGTGTATCAGTGTGCATTATTGTGGTTTTAGGAAAGGAACATGTAATGATGCCAATCCAGCATGTGGTGTCCAACCATGTCCAGGAACCCTAGCAGCATGCTGGGATTCACCTACAACATGCATTGTACCACCAGCTTGAAATATGCTGCATAACCACACCCACTTGGATGTGTGTGTATCAGTGTACATTATTGTGGTTTTTGGAAAATAACACATGAAGTGATGCCACTCCATCATGTGTTGTCCAACCATGTCCAGGAACCCTAGAAGCATGCATTCTACCACCAGCTTGAAAGTTGCAACATCACCACTCCCACTTGGATGTATGTGTGTATTAGTGTGGTTTTGGAAAAGAACACATGCAGTGATTGCACTCCAGCATGTGTGTTCTTTTCATAAACCACATGGATCCACTACATCCCATTGCATGTTTGTTCTTTTCATAAACCACATGGATCCACTAGAGTTCATTGCATGTGTGTTTTATTCCTAAACCACATGGATCCACTAGATATCATTGGATGTGTGTGTGTGTTTGTATCAGTGTGCATCATTGTGGATTTACGAAAATAACACATGCAATGATGCCACTCCAGTATGTGGTGTCCAACCATGTCTAGGAACCCTAGCAGCATGCTGGGATTCAGCTGTAGCATGCATTGTACCACTAGCTGGAAAGATGCCGCGTCACCACACAAACTTGGATGTGTGTGTGTGTGAGTGTGCATCATTTTGGTTTTTGGAAAAGAACACATGCAGTGATGCAACTCCAGCATGTGTTGTACAACAATGTCCAGGAACCCTAGCACCATGCTGGGATTGAACTGCAGCATGCAATCTACCACCAGCTTGAAAGATGCTACATCACCACTTCCACTTGGATGTCTGTGTATATCAGTAGTGCTTTTGTAAAAGAACACATGCAGTGATGCCACTCCAGCATGTGTGTTCTTTTCGTAAACCACATGGATCCACTATAGTTCATTGCATGTGTTTTTTTAATAAACCACATGGATCAACTAGATGTCATTGCATGTGTGTTCTTTTCATAAACCACATGGATCCTCTAGATGCCATTGCATGTGTGTTCTTTTCATAAACCACATGGATCCACTAGAGTTCATTGCATATGCGTTCTATTCCTAAACCACATGGATCCACTAGATGCCATTGCATGTGTGTTGTTTTCGTAAACCACATGGATCCACTAGAGTCGATTGCATGTGTTTTCTTTTCATAAACCACATGGATCCACTAGAGTTTATTGCATGTGTGTTCTATTCCTAAACCACATGGATCCACTAGGTGCCATTGCATGTGTGTTGTTTTCGTAAACCACATCACACACATCCAATGACATCTAGTGGATCCATGTGGTTTATGAAAAGAACACACACGCAATGAACTCTAGTGGATCCATGTGGTTTATGAAAAGAACACACGTGCAATAAACTCTAGTGGATCCATGTGGTTTATGAAAAGAACACACATGCAATGGTATCTAGTGTATCCATGTGGTTGATGAAAAGAACACGCATGCAATGAACTCTAGTGGATCCATGTGGTTTATGAAAAGAACACACATGCAATGACATCTAGTGCATGCATGTGGTTTAGGAATAGAACACACATGCAATTACTCTAGTGGATCCATGTGGTTTATGAAAATAACACACATGCAATGAACTCTAGTGGTTCCATGTGGTTTATGAAAAGAACACACATGCAATGAACTCTAGTGGATCCATGTGGTTTACGAAAAGAACACACATGCAATGACATCTAGTGGATCCATGTGGTTTATGAAAAGAACACACATGCAATGTACTCTAGTGGATCCATGTAGTTTATGAAAAGAACACACATACAATGGAATCTAGTGGATCCATGTGGTTTAGGAATAGAACAAACATGCAATGAACTATAGTGGATCCATGTGGTTTATGAAAAGAACACACATGCAATGAAATCTAGTGGATACATGTGGTTTATGAAAACAACACACATGCAATGACATCTAGTGGATCCATGTGGTCTATGAAAAGAACACACATGCAATGAACTCTAGTGGATCGATGTGGTTTATGAAAAGAACACACATGCAATGAACTCTAATGGATCCATGTGGTTTATGAAAAGAACACATATACAATGACATCTAGTGGATCCATGTGGTTTATGAAAAGAACACACATGCAATGAACTCTAATGGATCCATATGGTTTATGAAAAGAACACGCATCCAATGGAATCTAGTGGATCCATGTGGTTTAGGAATAGAACACACATGCAATGAACTCTAGTGGATCCATGTGGTTTATGAAAATAACACACATGCAATAACATCTAGTGGATCCATGTTGTTTATGAAAAGAACACACATGCAATGACATCTAGTGGATCCATGTTTTTTATGAAAAGAACACACATGCAATGACATCTAGTGGATCTATGTAGTTTATGAAAAGAACACACATGCAATGAACTTTAGTGGATCCATGTGGTTAATGAAAATAACACATATGCAATGAACTCTAATGGATCCATGTGGTTTATGAAAATAACACACATGCAATGAACTCTAGTGGATCCATATGGTTCATGAAAAAAACAGATATGCAATGACATCTAGTGGATCCATGTGGTTTATAAAAAGAATACACATGCAATGAACTCTAGTGGATCCATATGGTTTATGAAAAGAACACGCATCCAATGGAATCTAGTGGATCCATGTGGTTTAGGAATATAACATACATGCAATGAACTCTAGTGGATCCATGTGGTTTATGAGAAGAACACACATGCAATGGCATCTAGTGGATCCATGTGGATTATGAAAAGAACACACATCTAATGAACTCTAGTGGATCCATGTGGTTTATGAAAAGAACACAGATGCAATGACATCTTGTGGATCCATGTGGTTTATTGTCACATCCAAATTTCTAGATTTGGTCCTGCGTACATACATGGCATTGCATCATGTTCATCTTTGAATTTTTTAAGTTTCGAAAGCTTTTTACAAAAACACCACACAAGTGCCTATTCTTCCCTTATAGTTGACTACTAGGGTTTTTGTCTAGCGTCTGCTTGGTTTATGCCAAAAAGTCAACCTAGATGCTGAGTTGTATATAGTTTTCAACTACGAACCCATAGAATTTTTTTTTGGTCGTATCGAAGCTGCAGATCAAAAGTTAGGCCGGTTTTTGTTTTTGCTGAAATTTAGTTTCAGAAAAACACAGACAGATTCAGTTGACAGTTAGGGAAAAGAATAAATAAAAAAAAAAAAAGAAACCGGCGGAGCCGAGCCGGGCGGCAGCCAGCAGCCCACCGGGTCCTTCGGCTTCAGCGCCAATAGCACCACGCCACCTTTGCAACCTTTCCCTTTTCTCCCTTTTCTCTTTTCCTTTTTCCTTCTGTTTTTTTTCTCTGACGACCGGGCCCGCCTGTCAGCCCCTGGACGTGTTCGTCCCCGACCTGGAGATCGACCGGACTTCCTATCTCGCGAGAAATCCGCGATTTCGTGCAGAATCGAACACAGCAACTCCCACATGACCTGCCCCCTTAAAGTCGCCGCCACCCCAATCCTTTCCCCTCTTTCGATACCATCTAAAGCTCCGTCATGTAGCAGCAAGCGCTCGCCGGAGTTGGAGCCGCCGCCGCCTTTGAAGCTCGGTAAGGGCCGAGTCAACCCCGCCCCTCCTTTTTATGGCAAATTGAACCGCCGCCTCGCGCCACATCCCCCTGACCACTTTCCCTTCCGCATAGGCCACCGGACACGCCCGGGAGCCTCGCCGGAGTCCGACGCCGTCGCCCCGCTCCAACCACCAAGAGTCGCCGCCCGAGGTCGCCACCATCTGCGCCGAGCTTGCCCCTGTGACCGTCGTACGCCGTAGTACCTCGTTCGACCGTCTGCTGCCGCCAAGCCTCGCCGGAGCACCGCCGCCGCCTTCGTCAACTGAACTAGGTGAGCTCTAGCTCGCGCCAGCCGTCGGATCGAACACGGGCGGCCACGATCAGCCGCTGACCACAGTGACGACGCTGACCCGATCACCGTGTCACCAGCCCATTGCCAATGGAATATTCCTGAATATTCATGGAATTTAGAGTTTATAAAAAAGGGGCAGAAAACTGTTAAAATTTGCAAAAAATATAGAAAAAGATCTACTGAGCCAAAAATTGCAAATAAGATGTCGTTGGATTCACAAAATTGCGTAGATTTTTATTCTGTAATAATATCTTAGGTTTACTATATGTATTTTCCTGAGATTATAAAAAGGCTTAAAGTGGTATAAAATTCGCAGAAAAAGATCTGTAAATATTTTTGGAGTAAATCCTTTTGGTCTAGGCTCTAAATTGAACTATCTGTCCAGTACTATTTTTGTCACACTTGAACATGTCGTGGTGGTGTCATGGCAGATGCCATGGATAGGCTAAAGGTGGGGACTAAATGCACTAGGGGAATCCAGGGAGGGATAGTGTGGTGATTCCACACACAGAAACTTTGTATTTGATTCACTCTCACCGATTACAAGTGCTCCTTGAGCTGTATTGGAGAGAGGAGGAAAAATAAACTCTCTTACTCTCACCCCTCTCTAGCTCTCAGTAACTTGCTAGCAGAACACAACCTCCCAAGACCAACCTCGTAAAACTCAACCCTCTAGCGATCAACCCTTTCTACAGAGGCCCTAGCCCTCCTTATATAGGGGTGGCTAGGTCTCCAATTAGGGCATAAGGGAGGCATATTCCGGGGAATATGCTTCTTCCCAAAATAGCAAGCCGACCGGGTCACTTTTCCCCCCCGTCATCCATGCAGAGGCTACGTGAGCCTCTGTGGTGCCCGCGTCAGCCGACATTGGCATCGTCACCTTTGTCGGCCACGCGTCGGTGGTCCTGCCTCTGTCCGCTTCGCTCATGCTCTGCATACAGGGGTCACCTTTGACCAACGAGATACCTTCCTTCTCCTACAAGCTTGATATGACCTGGATCGTACATAGTTGATCCGGCCACACCTGTTCCTGCATATGAGTTAGATTCATCTGTTCGACTTATGGCTTAAGTCGGTTGAGACCCAGTTAGGTGGACATCCCCTGGTCCGGGTTACCCCGTGATTCGGCCTGCCTTCAGGTGACTCGGCCAGCATTCGCTTTGACCTTGCCGTACCTCGGCTAACGCGACATTTATACCCCGGTGTGACCCTACCCGGGGGTATCCCCGCAACATTAGTCCCCGAAGCTGGTGCGGTCTTAGCTGCCTTGGCTGCTAAGGCCACAACAGGTTCAATTTCACTGAGCTTTCAGTTCCATTTCCGAGTTACCTCCTTATCTCGGATTCCATGGGTTTACTTTCCCTTGGCACAGTCCAAGTTTTCACTTGCTGGCCGGGTTAGCACATTCTCATCCGGGTCATTCTTCCTACTCTCGTACGCTTCCCCACGTGGAGGCTAATCATTAGTTTCCCTCATTTTAAGGGCCAGCAATAGTAACTGCCGCAGTTATTGTCAAGAGTTACTGTGCGCATGTTACATCACGCCTACCTCCTCGTTAACTGTATCCCTACGTCGCGTCATGGGATCTGCTACGCCCTGTGGTCCTTCGTGTGGCTCATCGCTAATTGGTCAATTCAGGTTATACATGGCCACACGATGTGGCCCGCCCGTGAAATGCGATCCCACTACCCCTTACGGGAGCGGTTAAATAGGGGAAGGGCGCGCCTCTTGGGTCATTTCCCTGCTCCCGCGCCCCTCTGCCTTTGCCTTTTCCTCTCCTTCTCCATCGACAGCGCCGCCGCCGCCGCACCTGAGCAGCTGCCCCGCCGCTGCGCTGCCTCCACACGCACCAGCGTCGCCGCCGCCTCCGCGCATCTCTTCCGCCACGGGTTGCTGCCAGTCTAGGCCACTGTCACCCACCGCCGCTAGCGCCAGTGAGGGCAGTGATCTCGAGATGACAGAATAAGAGCTCACCATCGCCGAGCAGGAGATGGAAGAAGACGCAGCAACCACCGATCGCGGCACGTGGGCTGGATCTTGGGTCTGCCAGGATGACCTGGATTGGCTCTATCGCACCAGGCGCATCCCGGAGGGCGTCACTGCATGCCTCGCTTCCGCCGAGCTTGCCCCCTCACCCAATCCGGGTGAGTATGTGGTGTTCCTTTCTCATTTCCAACACGGCTTTGGTCTCCCAGTCAGTGACTTTTTCCACGACTGTCTAAACACATACGAGCTTCAGCCGCACCATCTTCCGGCTAATGCCATCACTTCTCTCTCCGCCTTTGCCTCCACCATCAAAGGTTATGCCGGACTGTGGCCCACGAAGGAGCTCTGGATCCGGTTCTTTGGCCTCCGCCGGATTGTGATTCCGAACATCCAGCTTGACCCGAAGGACAAGCAGCTCACGCAGTTCGGTGTTGCGTCAATATCTCCTCGGAGGCTGTCCGTCTTCCCCAGAGTCACTGGGCTGGAATCTTGCAAGGGATGGGCCCGGACTTTCTTCTATGTCCGGAACGACACTACTGAGGATCTGATCCGGCTGCGCCTTACGCTCCGGGTCCTCCCAATCCAGAATTGTGGGACGTGGGCCCCAAGAAGCCCACCATCCTGGCGAACCAGGTCAACAAGAGGTTCCAGGAGTTGAAGGATCTCGGATTGCGCAACGAGGACGCCATGATTACATTTGTCTGTAACCGGATCTCCCCCCTTCAGAAACGCTCACATAAAGTCTGTCACATGAGCTAGGGCCACGACCCCAACCGGACCTCGTCTTTCGAGTTGAGCAACACATAGATCTACCACCGGGTCAAGGCCCTCTTCACCACCCACAAGGACTTCTCCTCTGAGTGGACATGGTGAATGGAATATTATTGCCGAGATACGCTTCCTCCCGTGGTAAGCTTCATGCCCCAAACTTTTTCCGAGTTAAATCATATGTCAGTCGCTGTTGTATATTTAACCCTGTTGTCTTTTCTTTCCCATAGCAATTTCTTCAGCAAACTATCGAGGATGGCACCAAGCCCTCCCTCAAATGGGAGCCTGACCGGGATACCTCTAACGAGGAGGAACCGGATCAGGAGATGTTCCTTCCAATGGCCGACGCGACCAAGCGACCCACCAGTAAACTCTCTTCCATTAGAGATTGGCCCGACGATGAATATGACTCGGATGTTGAGGTGATGGAAGCATTTGACGCTTTCCCCCTTTCTTATGCTTTTCCAGCATCAGCTAACCCCGGTGGGAAGATCCATGAGGACCCTCCCCTTGCCGTGGGTGATCCTGTTCCGGTCGCGCCAAAGAAGAAAAGGGAAGCCACATCAACATCATCCTCTGGACCTTCTTAGCCAGCAAAAAGGCGAAAGAAGTCCGGGGACAAAACTGCCACCAAGCGTGCAACCAAGGCCACAACACGAAGGGCTCGGAAGCCCAAGGAGCCCCTGGCCTCGGATGAGTAAGCCTCTTCTCCCTTTGCCATTTACTTGTTCCTCTACTCTTATAGTTTCTCAACCGACAATGTTTGATTTGGCAGGGCCACGGTGGAGGTCCCATAGAGTGGATCCGGCATTGCCTCCCTGCTCCGACACAGCCCTTCTCCCCCTCATGACTATTCATGCCTGCTGAGCCCAATCCCGGAGGGTTCAGCGGCTGCTCCGGGTTCCAGCCCACCTCGTCAAGAGGAGGCAACCACAGGCGGGGAGGCCCAGCTCTGCTGAGGCAGCGGCCACCACTACTTCGGCTCCGCCACAACCAGCTACCACCGAGGTTACCTCAGCACCTCCACCGAAGAATAAACCAGCACCAGCACCAGATCCAGCACCAACTTCAGCACCATCAGCAAAAGCAACAGCAGCAGCACCAAGCCCCTCCGCCTCGTCCGAGTCTTCCCAGTCTCAGCGAGAAAGCACCAAGGCAGCTCCCAAGGGTAAATCTGTTGCAACAACTTCCACTTCTCAGCAGCAACCTAAGGGAAAGAAGGCCCCTGATGTCACCAGGGCAACGTCTATCGAGGCTGGACAACGCACACTCGCGTCCATGCTTTCGAAGAAAACTCCACCACCGAAGGACGCCCCTGCCGAGCCAGCTGACGTGCAACTCATTTTGCACACCAGCCCTGCTCTTGCCCAGGTTGAGAGGAGGGAAGCACATGCCAAGGGCCTAGTGGCGCCCCACATGCTCAGTAGCGAACGATACCCTCCGACCTTGATCAAGTTTGTGAACAACTGGAACAAGGTGGAGTTCGTCCACAACGACGATCTCCCGGAGAAGTTCGGTCCCATCGAATTTGCTGCTCAAATGAACACAGCCGCTAAGGCAATTAACCTTGCAGGTCGGATGATGGAGGTACGTTACTTCACCTTTTCCTTAGCATGTTGTAGATATTAGTGATATAACCATTAGTCCCCGAGCCTCCGGGGGAGTAACTTGTTACTCGGCCGGATGCTCCTTAGAAAACTAACGTAGCTACTTGATAACTTCGAATATGCACACACCTAGATCCGGGTTAAGTTCCACGTGTCCTGGATTTTGTATACTTCAAATATGCACACACCTAGAGCCGGGTTAAGTTCCACTTGGCCCGGATTTTGTACACTTCGAATATGCACACACCTAGAGCCGGGTTAAGTTCCACTTGGCCCAGATTTTGTACACTTCGAATATGCACACACCTAGAGCCGGGTTAAGTTCCACTTGGCCTAGATTTTGTACACTTCGAATATGCACACACCTAGAGCCGGGTTAAGTTCCACTTGGCCTGGATTTTGTACACTTCGAATATGCACACACCTAGAGCCGGGTTAAGTTCCACTTGGCCCAAATTTTGTACACTTGAATATGCACACCTAGAGCGGGTTAAGTTCCACTTGGCCGGATTTTCTACACGAACATGCACACACCTAGAGGCGGGTTAAGTTCCACTTGGCCGGATTTTGTACTTCAACATGCACACACCTAGAGCCGGGTTAAGTTCCACTTGGCCCGGATTTTGTACACTTCGAACATGCACACACCTAGAGCCGGGTTAAGTTCCACTTGGCCTAGATTTTGTACACTTCGAATATGCACACACCTAGAGCCGGGTTAAGTTCCACTTGGCCCGTATTTTGTACACTTCGAATATGCACAAGATTAAGCTATATTTTTGTACTCTTTTCAGGTGACCACCAACCCCGGAGCGCTGAGTTTCAGCATCTCCTGGACACTCACAAGATGCTGCGTGCAAAGCATAATGCCCTTCTCGCTAAACACGAGAAAAGGGGTAAGTTCTCTTCTTGACATTTTTTCTGTGTTTTCTTCCTCTTTTTCTGCCGAACTAACCCATCATTCGGATTTCGCAACTGGGGTGGAAGCTGAGAATACCCTCATGAGGAAGAATCTTGACCAGATCAAGGGTAAGTTGTTTTGGCTCATCTTTGCTATGCTCTCTATCTCCTTTTCTCCTTGGATCGGTGAACATTCATACCTCGGCTTTGCTGGGTCAACAAACTATTTCAGCATCGCTAGAAGATAGTGTGCCCGTGCCTGATATGATGCTGCATTTTCTCGAACAAGCAGGGCAGCAACAGGCCGAGCTCAAAAACAAAGATGATGAGCTTGCCCTCCTCCGAACCAAGGATGATGAAATTGCCAAGCTCAAGGCAGATATGAAGAAGATGAAAGCGCAGCACCAATCCGAACTTCAAAAAGCTGGCCAGGACTATACTGAAGAGCGAGAGCGCCTCAATCTCCAGATTGCCAAGGACCGAGAACTTCTCCAGGAGGCCGACGTAAAACTTGAGTCGGCGAATACTAAACTTGTGCAGCTTCGCAAAAGGCGTGATGACTGTACCAAGGAGTTGACCCGGATCCACAGCCATATTTCACGTAAGCTCCTTTCCCTCATCCGGCATATTTCTCCGGGTTACTTCACAGGTCTTTTCTTTACCTTCTTCTCTTGTCTTGTTTTCAGGCAAATTTCCAAAGGGCAATGCCATTGCGAGCATCGTTGTTGCTAAGTTCTGCTGAGAGAGGGGTACCCCCATTGCTCCTGGTGCTGAAGAGATTCCCTATGACATGGAGGACCTGTTGGTCAGCCTCTCTTCTCGCGTGGAAATCGTGAAGAACTATGGCAAGGATATCCTTGATGTGGCAGTCTGAATCTTCAACACCTTTTGGCCTGTGGAAGATACTCCGGAGGGGACCGCAGTTCTTGTTGATAAGTTGATGGAATGCGAGACCCAGCTCGACCTTTGGAGGGAATCCGCTGGACGTGCCGGAGCTGAGACCGTTCTCCACTACGTGCTTACGTGGTACGAGAAGATCGGCCTCAACCTCCTAGCGCGCATGCGTACCGGATCCAGATGGTCCAGTGACCCGGAGTGGATAGCTCGGCGCAAGGCTTGCGCCCATAGCCTCATCGAATATGCTCCCATTTATGAATGGAATGAGGGTCCAAGCTTCCTTGGTGGCGCGGATGATGAAAACGCTGAGAACGTTGAAGATGGCTCGGATGAGGACGAAGAGGACGATGCCTCGGATATCAAAGACAGCGAAGATGACAATGAACTTCCTCCTCCTGCTGCTCCTTGAGTGAAAAAACTTTAAAGTTTATCAGATCCTCGGTATGCCGGGTGGAATTGTATCAAGCATACAAGTGATATTTTGGTACTAAGTTTTCATGCCGGATTAACTTGGGTGTAGTCCCTGAGTTTCATTTTCTTGTTCATCGAATCTTTTGGCTCAGCTCGTGTCTACCTTGATTCGGTTTTACGAGTTATGAATCCGAGCTTCAAAAATTGTCTTAACAATACTTGGAAACTTTAGGCTTGGCTCAAAATAATTCAGCATAATAACTCGAAAGTAAACATAAGGTTAGTCCGAAAAACAAGTGTCGGCTCGATTAAGTTCCTTTCCTTAGTCGTTTTTCATGTGCTACGCAATTCCAAACTTGTTCTCTTGCTTGCCATGAAGCCAATTCTTGTTGGACAGCAGCAAGTCAAAGAGTTGGGTTCTTGGTGCTCACACATTACTAATTTGACCTAAGTAGAACAACTTACGCCAGCCGATGTATAAACAATCAATACAGAAGACAATAAAAATTATTAAGGCGGTCCCCGAGTAACTGCTCGAGGTGCCAACATTTCATTGATAAGCTCATTGCGGGCATACATACCGACATATGAGATACTCGGATACATACACTTCTCTGCTAAGTGTAGAAAGGACAAAGTAGAGCTACATTCCATGGACACTTAGATTCCTCGCTGGACCTGTCCGCCTTGTTCTTTTCCTGTGGTTTTGCATCGATAAGATAGTAAGAATCATTGTGCAATGCTTTGCTCACAATGAATGGCCCTTCCCATGGGGGTGATAACTTATGCATGCCAGCAGTACGTTGTACCAACCGGAGTACTAGATCACCTTCCCGGAAGACTCGGGGGTTTACTTTCCGGCTATGATAGCGTCGGAGGTTTTGCTGATATATGGCGGATCTGGACAATGCCAATCTCTCGCTTCTTCCAGCAGATCAACATCATTTTGCCGGGCTTCTTGCACTTCGGCTTCTGTGTATTGGGTGAGCCTAGGCGAGTCATGCTCTATGTCGGCTGGTAATACAGCTTCTGCCCCATATACCAGAAAGAATGGCATATAGCCTGTTGATCGATTCGGAGTTGTTCTTAAACTCCACAATACCGCTGGTAGTTCTTCTATCCAGCACCCCGCTAATCTTTGTAGCGGCTCGATGAGCCGGGGTTTTATCCTAGACAGTACTAATCTGTTGGATCTTTCCACTTGTCCGTTTGATGCAAGATGGGCTACCGAGGCAATGTCCAGTCGGATCTTCTTATCTCGGTAGAATTGCGCAAATGCTCCCTCAGCAAAATTTGTGCCATTATCAGTTATGATACTGTGAGGATAACCGTATCTCAAGATGATGTCTTTGAGAAATGTCACGGCCGTAGCTCCATCACATTTTCTTATTGGCTTCACTTCAATCCACTTTGTAAACTTATCCACCATGACCAAAATGTGAGTCATATTTCCCCTTCCTGGTTTAAACGGGCCAACCAAGTCCAAACACCATACGGCAAATGGCCAAGTGATTGGTATGGTCTTGAGATCCGACATTGGCATATGTGTCTTGGTAGCGTACCTCTAACAACCATTGCATTTTCTTACCAAATCCTCTGCTTGTTCTAAGGCACCTTGCTAGTAGAATCCATGACAGAAAGCTTTTGCTACCAAAGCTCTGGACGAGGCATGATGCCCACATTCCCCTTGATGTATATCTCGGAGGATGTCAAGCCCTTCTTCCGGGTCAACACATCGCTGGAGGACATTAGTCACACTCCTTTTGTATAGCTCAGAATTGACGATCGTGTATGCCTTTGCTCTCCTTTGAGTTTGCCTGGATATAACCTCCTCAACAGGTAAAGTTCCATCTTTCAGGAATTGAAATATAGGTAGTGCCCAAGCTGGTATTGCTCGTATAGGGAACACATCCTCATCAATTTCCATCTGATCCACCGACATAACCTCAACCGGATCATGCTGAGTAGTCCTTGGGTCTTCCGAAGCAGTCCCCGGGTTGGCCGAGGCAGTCCCCGGGTTTCGCGCACCACCTCCCATGTCTATGTCCATGGGCACATCTCCGGATTCCGGATCCTCCGGGACGTAAATTGAGTCGGTTTCTGGGGACAGACTGATGGATGGTTTTCTGAGGTGTTCTAATGCTACCCCCGGTGGAATTGCTTGTCGGGTTGATCCGAGCTTCCACAATACATCGGCGGCCTCATTTTCCACCCGGGGTACATGGCGAAATTCGCATCCCTCAAAATAACCTGATATCTTCTGCACATGGAATCTGTATAGTGCCATGTTTGGATCAAGAGCGTCCCACAACCCCGACACTTGCTGAACTACCAAAGACGAGTTGCCAAAGCATTGGATCCGACGTATCCCAATTTCTTTTGCCACTTTTGAGCCCATGCACAAGTGCTTCATATTCAGCGACATTGTTTGACGCTGCGAAATGGATCTGTATCACATACTTCAACTGGTCATTCTTTGGCGAGGTAAGCACAACTCCGGCGCCTAACCCGGTTTTCGTTTTTGACCCGTCAAAGTGCATTCTCCAGTAGTTCGGATCTGGTAGCGGTGGTTCATATTGCACCTCGGCCCAGTCCACAAAAAAGTCGGCCACAACCTGAGACTTGATTGCTTCTCTTCTGTCATACAGTGGCGCATAGGGAGCTAGTTCAATTGCCCATTTTGCAATCCTGCCACTTGCATCCTTGTTACTCATTATCTCGGATATAGGGGCTTCACATATTACTTTGATAGGGTGCTCCTCAAAATAATGTTTCAGCTTCTTTGCCGACATGTACACACCAGACGCCACTTTCTGATAGTGTGGATAATTTTGCTTTGAGGCTGATAATACGTCGCTCAGATAATACACTGGCCTTTGCACTGACTTACCCTCTTCGTCGCGCTCTACCACGATTACTGCACTTACAACTCGGTTGGTTGCGGCTATATAGAGCAACATTGGCTCCTTTGATAGTGGAGAGGCTAACACTGGTGCAGTGGCTAACATTTTATTTAATTGGATAAAGGCTTCATTGGCCTGCAGCGTCCAAATGAACGTGTCCGACTTTTTCATGAGTTGATACAGAGGCAATGCCTTTTCTCCCAACCGACATACAAACTGACTTAACGATGCCAGGCACCCAGTGAACTTCTAGACATCGTTAAGGCACTTTGGCAGTTCCATTCGCTCTATGGCCCGTATCTTAGTTGGATTAACTTTGATACCTCGGCTGGAGACAAGAAATCCGAGTAATTTTCCAGCCCGGACACCGAAGGTACATTTTTCCGGGTTAAGCTTCATCCGGAACCTTCTTAGGTTCGCGAATGTCTGCCTGATATCGTCAAGGAGCGTTTTGCTTTCCTTGGTCTTGATAACCACATCATCCACATACACCTGTACATTTTGACCAATTTGGTCGTGCAAACATTTCTGCATACATCTTTGATACATTGCCCCTGCATTACGTAAACCAAATGGCATGGTGCGATAGCAATAAGCCCCATACGGGGTGATAAATGCAGTTTTTATTTGATCATCCGGATTCAGGGGTATCTGGTGGAAACCAAAGTATGCATCAATGAATGACAATAGTTCACACCCACCAGTTGAGTCTATGACCTGATCTATCCTTGGCAGTTGAAATGGATCTTTTGGACACGCCTTATTCAGGTTCGTGTAATCGATACACATACGCCAAACCACTGCCACATTCGGATCATCCTTCTTCTTCTCCACTAGCACCGGATTAGATAGCCAATCCGGGTAAAGAACCTCCATGATAAATCCTGCTGCTAGTAACCGATCTAGCTCATCTCCAATGACTTTTCTCCTATCTTCGGCGAAGCAGCGGAGATGTTGCTTCACCGACCTTGCTCCGGGTCACATTCAAAGAGTGCTCGGCCAACTCCCTCGGAACACCTTGCAAGTCCTGTGTGGACCAGGCAAAAATATCCCAATTCTCACGGAGGAAGTTGACGAGCTCGCTTTCCTATTTATCATTTAACCCAGCACCAATTGTTATGGTGTGCTCTGGGAACATGTCATCAACAGGCACTTTCTTGGTATCCTTTGTGGCTTGGAATGAGACACTACCATGCGGATTACTCAACGCTGGCATATATTGCTGTGCAGACTGAGCCAACCCCGCCACCTCCTGTATCTTCCTTTTTTCTTGCGCAATCACGAGTGACTCAGCTAGGTTAGACCCGGCTGACACACACTCAATGGAACGTCGGAAATCTCTAGCAATGGTAATCACTCCATTTGGCCCAGGTAGCTTCATCTTTAGATAACTGATGTGGCAGCTTGCCATGAACTTGTTAAGTGCTAGTCTTCCGAGTAACGCGTGATACGCACTTTCTAAGTTCACCAATTCAAACTCCAAATTCTCAGTTTGGCAGTTATCTCTCGTGCCAAACAATACGTCTACCCGGACCTTGCCTATGGGCTCACAAGAAATGCCTGGCACAATGCCATGGAAAGTTGTCCTTGTAGCTTGGAGCATGTTCTCCGTGATACCCAACTTGCGCATTGTATCCACATACATGATGTTAATGCTACTACCATTGTCAATCAGTACCTTTGAGAACCTCACACTGATGTTAGGCCCAATGAATGTCGGATCCAGCACTAGCGCATATGAACTAGGACTCGGCATAAGCTTGGGATGATCTTTGATGCTCCAAGTAATTTCCTGGTCCGACCAAGGCATATACCTCGTCACTGCTGACATTACCGCATTGACCTCCATATGTCGGCGCTGCAAGCTCTTTCTATCTGTTTCCTAAGTGGTAAACACACAGTAACTCTGATGATGCTCCCTGTACTCACTCCTCCCCTCATTTCTGGGGTACCTCTGATCCGGTTGATGCTGGTCTTCTACTTGATGCACTGCATCCCTTCTCTCATGGTTGTAATACCTCGGCGGAGGGGGAGGCAACATTAGCTGTTGCGTGTTTGCTCTGGAGAGAAATTGCTGCCGAGGTAACTCCTGCCGAGGTTGGTCATTCCGAGGTGCCTGAGCATTCCCCGAACCACCTTGTTCTATTTTACGCATCCACTCACACTGCCTTGTTGTATGACCCGCTGGGTTACTTGGATTTGGCGTGTGAAATTTACACGGCTGATCCAACATTGACTCATAAGTATACCTCGGACGTTCCTTTTTTCTTGCCACTGTTTCTTTTGCTCTGGCGTCCAAGTTTTCTTGCCATCATTTCTCAGTGTCCATTGTTGCCCTCCAGTTTTCTATCGTTGATTGCCCCCTGCTCCGGGCTGATCTTGATTCACAGCAGCAACTTGTTGCGAATTGTACCGGTAATCTGGTCTATCATCTCTTCTCTTACCTCGGTATTCATTCCTTCGGGATGATCCGGCTCCATCTCTCTGGTAGCACTCCTCATTTGACTCGTTTGACACGAGCCTGGGTTGAGTCGGATCACCCAAAGCATACGAATCAGCAATCCGGATCGTCTCTGCCAATGTAATTGGCATATCTCTTTGCAATCTTCAGCACAACATGCTTGCATATTTGCATCCTTGCGCAAACCATGCTATGGCCTGTGACTCTATCACACCCTCACACGAGTTTCTCATGGTACACCACCGGGTTAAAAACTCCCGGTCCGTCTCGTTCGGTCTCTGCTTGCACATTGCTAGGGTCTGTGGCCTATTCGGCCTCTAATACGTACTTGAGAAATTGCTGATAAACATTTCCTCAAAATCAATCCAGCAGCTAATACTTCCGGGTGGCAAATTGTTTAGCCATACCCTTGCTGGCCCCTCCAACATCTGGGGTACGTATCTCATAGCCCATCTCAAGTTGCCTGTAGCAATTTTCACAGCTGTAGCATAGTTTATCAACCAATCTTCCGGCTTTGTACTGCCGTCATACGTCTTTGTGCCTCTAGGTAACTGGAAGTTACGTACCGGAGGCTCCTTCATGATCCAGGGCCCAAAACACGTAGGACCCGGGGGACCTTGACATTTAATCTGTTCCGACCTATACATCCGATCCAGTTTTAATCTGGCATCATCAGGCATCAAATCCCTGCTTCCCAATCTTGACCCTATCACACGATAGTCCGGCCTAGGGTATCCTGCGTTCACCATTTCTGAATCTCCATCGTTATACCGGTCTTGATCTCGTGGAGCACCTCTCTGTTGCATACCTCGGCCGGCACTTTGCTCTTGCCTTGGTATATTCCGCTGCTACAGTTTGTCCTGCTCCTGCCGAGTTTCGCTGTCCGGCATTGCCATTTACAGCGTTTCCTTGACCAGCATTGCCTTGGTCACGGTTACCTCAGCCACCTTCACCTCGGCTCACACTTCGTCGATCGTCATTTCTCTATGAGGAGATTACTACCTCTTCTCTCCTAGGACCACCATGAGGAGACGATGCAGCTCCGGCGGATTTCTCTGGGTTACCCATCACCGAATGAACGATCTTGGAGGCCCCAGCTCTCTCCGGGTTAGCCCTAAGAAATTCCTCATTTTGCCTGTTCGTGATCCGAACCAACTCATTGACCCTATCTTGCTGTCTCTGGCGGGCTTCACCCGTCAGACCTTCTAACTCAGATGCAGCTGCATCCGCTGCTCTAAGGTTTTTCGCCGGGGTACTATACTTCGTCAGCCCCATGGATAAACAGCTCTCTGACTCCTCAATCCTAGTATCACCCTCTTTGTTCATTTCACTCATGAGATTTCTCCCCTTCACTTTCACAGTATCTACTTTTTTGCCTTTGTGTACTCACGCAGTGTCATGTTCAACGACTGCTGAGCCGCGGCTATCTTTTTCGCACCCTCTAGAATTTTTTGCCTAGTTTCCTCTAGATCGGCCTATGCCTGAGCCAGATCTACCACCGCTGCTACTGGGTTTGCCAAGATATCCATCGCTTCCCGTAGCACATTCTCTGGCCTCTCTAGTGGAGGACCTCTACCTTTCCTCGGTGCCTTAGGCGTTACTTCCAGATCCGGTGCCGGATCGTTGCTTGCGCCTACACCTGGCGTAGTCATCATCACCTCAGCACGGTCCGGGGAGCGAGATACACGCCCTGTGAACCACGCTAAGGGGTGGCTCGCCTGCCTCGATAATGTGCCACTGATGAACGCATGACACATCGACAGCAACGTAGACCTTGTGCGCGCCAAGCTTGACGAAGAGGCCGTTGCGCGGAAGTGGACGCTTGCCGAAGCAGCCAGCGTTGTCGTTGACAAAGTCCAGCTCTTCGTATTAAGTTTGAAAACAACTTAATTAATGAACTCTCTGGGTGGATTGGTAATTGCTTGGTTCGTGAATGCCGGGCCCATGTCTATGATTTACCCGAGTAGCTCACTTGTGGATGGCCACCCAGGTTTCTGAGAAATGATTAGTGTCTTGATTTGGTAACTTACATCTACAACCATATGCCAATGAGTTATGGGTGGCTGGATAGACTTAGTATGTCGTGGTGACCCAAGCTCTTCGTATCCAGAGATGTAGTGATTGTGATAGGTTGGTACGGTACATGGATGGGCTTGGGGAGCTACTTCCCGGATTGTCTCTTCATGGGCTTCTCCCTATCGTGACTCAATATGCATGTCATGGTACGAGCGGGTTGACCAAGTCATATGGGTAAAGTGTGCAACCCCTGCAGGGTGTAAAACTAAGTTCTTAGCCGTGTCCCTGGTAATGGACGATTGAGTTGTTGAATTGTGGTGTTATGACATGTTCTCATTCATTCTAACTTGTAATTGCTAAAACTTGTGGTTGAAACTTAATTGGGTTGTTTGATGAAGTTTAAAAGATTTACAAATGATTTACAAATGGTAGGATAAAGTATTTTGCTGCTGCAACTAAGCATGAACCCCACAAGCCAGCTATGCATATAGCTATTAGTCTTGTTGTTTCTCTCATTGTTCCACTTGCCAGTACTTTCCAAGTATTGACCCTTCGGGGCTCTTACATTTCATGTTGTAGGTTACTCTTCCGGTTACTCTGAGTAGTAGTGTTGGTTGCGACCCTCCACTCAACATTTTGTTCGCCTGTGGCATCTAATGGAGACTGGAGCTACTTTATTTATGTTATCTATTTGATACTTGTTTATTTGCGCAACCGTTATGCTTTCCAAACATTGTAATAAATACAATATTCTGGATCATATCGTTGTAATAATGATGCACTGTTAATTTTTTGACGTCTATCGATGCTATGTATGCCAATGAACCGATCCAGGGATTGCTGTGATACATAGAGGTGCTACCCTACCGGGTCGTACTGTTTCATTTATGAAAACAACACACATGCAATGAACTCTAGTGGATCCATGTGGTTTATAAAAAGAGCACACATGCAATGAACTCTAGTGGATCCATGTGGTTTAAGAAAATAACACACATGCAATGAACTCTAGTGGATCCATGTGGTTTATGAAAAGAACACACATGGAATGGTATCTAGTGGATCCATGTGGTTTATGAAAACAACACACATGCTAGAGTGCCATCACTGCATGTGTTCTTTTCCAAAACCACACTTATACACACATATATCCAAGTGGGTGTGGTGATGCAGCAACTGTCAAGGTGGTGGTAGAATGCATGTTACAGTTGAATCCCAACATGCTGCTAGGGTTCCTCGACATGGTTGGACACCACATGCTGGAGTGGCATAATTGCATGTGTTCTTTTCCAAAAACCACAATGGTGCACACTAATACACACACATCCAAGTGGGTGTGGTGATGCAGCATCTTTCAAGCTGGTGGTACAATGCATGCTACAGGTGAATCCCAACATGCTGCTAGGGTTCCTGGACATGGTTGGACACCACATGCAAGACTGGCATCATTGCATATGTTCTTTTCCTAAAACCACAATGATGCACACTCATACACACACATCCAATGACATCTAGTGGATCCATGTGGTTTATGAAAAGAACACACATGCAATTAACTCTAATGGATCCATGTGGTTTATGAAAAGAACACACGTGCAATGAACTCTAGTGGATCCATGTGGTTTATGAAAAGAACACACATGCAATGGAATCTAGTGTATCCATGTGGTTTATGAAAAGAACACACATGCAATGAAATCTAGTGGATCCATGTGGTTTATGAAAAGAACACACATGCAATGACATCTAGTGGATCTATGTGGTTTTGGAATAGAACACACATGCAATTACATCTAGAGGATCCATGTGGTTTATGAAAAGAACACACATGCAATGAACTCTAGTGGATCCATGTGGTTTATGAAAATAACACACATGCAATGAACTCTAGTGGATCCATGTCGTTTACGAAAAGAACACACATGCAAAGACATCTAGTGGATCCATGTGGTTTATGAAAAGAACACACATGCAATGAACTCTAGTGGATCCATGTAGTTTATGAAAAGAACACACATACAATGGAATCTAGTGGATCTATGTGGTTTAGGAATAGGACAAACATGGAATGAACTCTAGTGGATCCATGTGGTTTATGAAAAGAACACACATGCAACGAAATCTAGTGGATACATGTGGTTTATGAAAAGAATACACATGCAATCACATCTAGTGTATCCATGTGGTTTATGAAAAGAACACACATGCAATGAACTCTAGTGGATCCATGTGGTCTATGAAAATAACACACATGTAATGAACTCTAGTGGATTGATGTGGTTTATGAAAAGAACACACATGCAATAAACTCTAGTGGATCCATGTGGTTTATGAAAAGAACACATATGCAATGACATCTAGTGGATCCATGTGGTTTATGAAAAGAACATGCATGCAATGAACTCTAATGGATCCATATGGTTTATGAAAAGAACACGCATCCAATGGAATGTCACATCCCAAATTTTAGATTTGGTCTTGCATATCATTCATATCATTGCATCATGCTTTTCCATGCATTGCCGTCGAGTAGAGAGGATCGACGAAACGCTATTTGCAAAACCCGTTTTCTTAACCGAGGTTCCTGCGGGGAGCTTCAGAGGGACTTGCAACAACCACCCCTGTAGGTTCGAGCTTTCGCTCAAACTTCGACTGAAGGTTGTTCCCCTCGACGATACGAACCCGTAGGCGCGAAAATCGCTCCAATCGGAGTTCGTATGCAAAAGACTCGAACATTTTAGTAAACCGCCGGAAAACGGTCCGAAAATCCGGACCGAATTCCGAATCGGAATCAAATCTGGACCGTTTCTTTTTAGTTTTTTTTTTCCGCGCAGGATACTATTTAAGTGGGGCCACCTGCCTCGATTTCCGTGCACCCAGCCCCGACCCCGCCGCCTTTCTTCTCTGCTCCCTGGCGCACGCGCTCCTGGCGCACGTCCAGCCGCCGCCGCTTCTCCTCGCCGCCGCCGGCCACCCCTCCGCCGCCGGCCATCGCCGCGTCTGTTGCCGGGTTCGTCTCTCCGCCCTCTTTCCGTTCCCGTGCTCCGCGTCTCCATCCGCCGCCGCCAACTGCGCCCTGCAGATCGCCGCGTACGCGCGCGCGTTTAATTATTCCGGGAGCCGTAGTTGACCGTGTGTGTACGTGCAGGTAGAACCACGCCGCCGGAACCGACCGTCGCCGCCGTCCGGAGCTCGCCGGAGTTCGATTCGCCGTCCATTTCCGGTAAGACATCAGCCACCGTCAGATCTCAGATCAGCGGCTTAAATCGTTCGTTGACTGGTCAGCAGTCCATACGTTGACTAGTCAGAGGCCCCAGACGTTGACTGGTCAGGCCCCGATCAGCGCCGTCAGATCATCGGAACGATTAACTGGGTCAATTTCGTTAATCCTATTAGTTGGCAGATTTCGGTAGAATCTTGTAAATTGCATAGAAATTAAACCGCTTGGCCAAAAATTGCAAATAAAATATGCACGAGTTCAGTGAGTCGTGTAGAATCGCGCTGTACCTTTGGTTCGGACTTTTACTGTCAGGTTTAGTACAGTTTAATCAAACTAGTTAGTGGCCTTTTCGGAGTAATAAATTCGTAGTAAAAGTTTCGTAGCTCCAAAAATCGCGTATGATATGTCCCTGAACTCGTATGAACGAGGGGAATCTCATCGTGATATAAAAAGATAGGCTTACAGTAAAAACTTCTGCAGTATTTGTCTAATGGCTTTCTGCAGTGTTTTAATTACTCGGGATGTTTTATAACTCCTTTTTGAGTAATTCCAATTGGTACTGTTTCTTATCAGCGATGCCTATGCGGTAGAATTTTTCCAGGATTTTACAAGCAGGATTTTACAAAATCTATTTTCCATGCATGTATTCGGTAGTATTATGTATTAGTATTATGTGGTGCAGCTGTAGCACCAATTCACTTGCCGTTATTGCATTCATGCATCATCTTTGATGCATATGGTTGTGAATTGTTTGTTTATGAATGCAATTGTGTCGTGTAGATTGTGTGGAGTGCAACCCTTGCTCGTGTGTGGATTGTTCCTCCGACCGCTTCAATCAAGGCAAGTAGATGCTACTTTGTTCATGATATCGTCCTACTATTTTCAATGCATTGTCGTGTATTTTGTAGTTGCATGAGTAGGATGATACTATCGCTATGCTATGTCCTATTATTGTGGTAGGGCTTTCCTTATAGATGAACCACCGTTGTAGATGTGCTTAGCCATGCTATGTTGAACGAGGGCTGGGTTACATCATTGATACTTGTTTTCTCAAAGTATTGGTTTGTGAAAACTAAAACAACTTAATCAATGAATCCACAGGTGTGATGGTATTGATAATTTTTGGTGGTTTCATTGCGGAAAGGCACCCAGGTATCAAGAGAGAATGATTGGCTTCTTTATTGTGTAGCTTACGTGTACAACCATGTGCCAATAATGAAATGGGCGGTTGATTGGACTTAGTAGGTTGTGGTAACTTTCGAACCAGCGTATCGAGATGTAGAATTTTGGTAGGTTGGACCGGTCTTGGCGTCGGGATTGAGGAGCTACTTCGAACAGTCTCTTCTTGGTCTTCTCCTATCATCACCCAAAATGAGAGTGATGGTGCAGCTGGGCTAGCCAAGTCACATGGGTAAAGTGTACTAACCTCTGCAGAGTGTATAATCTAATCGATTAGCCGTGTCCCCGGTTATGGACAACTGAGTTGCTAGATATTGATTCCATGACATGTTTCTCGCTCATTCTAATTTCATAATTGTTTTAATGTTGTTGGGTTAACTTAATTGGGATCTTTTCAAAGAAAAACCAAAAACTGTTTATGAAAGTAGGACAAAGTTATTTGCAAATGCAAGCGGACAGCTCCACTTGCCAAATATGCATGTAGATGTTAGTACTATTGTCTCCATTTACTAGCTCTACTTGCCATACATTCCATGTATTGACCCTTGGGGCTGTTGCGTTTATCTGCAGGTTATTCCGATTCTGATTGATCGTTATAGGCCACGGTACTCCACTCGGCACTTGTTCACTTGTGGGCAATTTGAAGAATGGAGGATTTATCTCGTTTATGTTGCTACCTGAATAATTTGAGCTAGCTTTGTGCTAAGCTTTTATTGTAATAATGGTCCTCTGGATCTTCGTTATCTATGATACACGGATATTTTGCTATGTTATCTATCTCACTCTATTGTGGGCCAATGAACCGATCCAGGGATTGGCATGTCACATAGAGGCCACGGTCTTTTCAGAACCGGGGTGTCACAGGATGGTATCAGAGCCCGTGTGTCGACTGTAGGATCGTGACCTAGAATTGGATTAGGAAGCCATAGATTTATTAAAGCCTATATTAACTCTATCTTTCATCTTATGCCTTTCACCCTCGTAAATTCTTACCATATGCTATTCTCACACTTTCCTCTTTTACTTGATAGATGGGAGAAGTCAGGACTGAGTATGCCACCATGGAGTCACCAAGGCCCTTTGCAAGGCAGTTAGCTCAGCTCTCGCAGTCATTGGGATTGCCACTGCCCATGTTCAAGGGAAGAAGGTTGTACACCTATGGATATGGAGAGGATGCATGGGAGATCACTACCTTCATATTCAGAGATGCCGCCTTGCCAAACCCCGTGCACTTGATCTACACCAAGACATACTGCAACTGGGGACTTGGAATCAACTTGGCCATACATGAAGCCCTGTCTCGCCAGTGCCATCAAGTCCGACACCTACTACCGGCAGATTCACCCTACCGTGACTATGGAAGGCGTGATGAAGATGGGAACATTGTGGTTACCCCGGGCGACAGGAACAACATGCCGCCCCGTCGGAGGCACATAGAGGACATGGAAAGGGAGAATGGAGCTCTAGCAGAGAAGGTGAGGATGATAAAGGAGATTGCAGATTTTACTAGCAATGGTATGGTGGTCCAAGGACAGGAGATTGACACTTTGCATGAAGCTGTGGGAGTTCTGGAGAATGCCCTGATAGCCAGAGATGCAACCATAGCACATCTTCATGGTACTGTGCAGGAGAACACCCAGAACATACAGCAACTACAAGGGACAGTCCAGGAAAGGGATCAAACTATTGAAGCTATGACAACCCAGATTGCCCCTCTCCAAGCACAGCTGAATCCACCCTCTGATGATGACAATGGAGATGATGGAAACAATGGGGATGATGATGACAGTGGAGATGATGATGATGAGGACGAGGATGATGATGATGGAGACGATGATGGTGGAGGAGATGAAGCTGTTGCGATTGCAGTGAGGATGAAGAAGAAGAGGAGGATCCAGAAGAGGTGGAGTTTGACGTTTCAAGTGATGGTTCAGGAGAGGTGTACACTCCGCCATGGTTGTACCATGAGCGAGCGTAACGCATGACCGCAAGGGCCTACCTCAAACTCTTCAAGCAATAGATAGAAGTCCACCAATTAGTCCTCGTTAGGCGAAATCGTTAGGATTATTCTCGATCGTTGTGATACTTAGTTCGTGTTAGTGTAAGAGTGTTTAGATGCTTATTTGTGTACTCCAATATTCCAGGAATTATTTGTGCAAAATTATATGAAAGAGTTATGGCAATTTGGTTACTATCTGTGTTGTTTTCGCTGCAGTTTTTCTGCTGATACAGCAGTACTGCGCGATTTTTCATATTTTTCTGGTAACTCGGAAAAATCTGAAACAAATTGGGCTGATGCGGAACTTCCTGTTCTATATGCACAAAAATTGGCTTAATTTTATGACGAGTTTAAGTCAGGCGGAAAAATTCGCGAACACAGCAGAACTGTTCTGTCAGAATTGCTGTTTTGTCGTTTTGATGCTCAACTGTTTAGTTAACCATTGCCAACTCTTGCAAAACTATTTCAGTAGGTATATACTGCTAGGATAGCACCTGGGATGTTGCTGGACCGCTTGTTTGATGATGTGTTGCTTGCTTGTGATTGTCTGCAATTGTTTGTTGTTGCTTGACCATATGCATGGGTAGAATCCTATTACCGTAGTTGATTCTTTCTAAACTTACCTATGCTGAACCGCAGATGCCTCCCCGCCGCCAACCCACTGAGTTGGAGCAGCTCATGGCAGCTCAGGCACAGCTGACCCAAGTGATGACCCAGTTCATGGCAAATCAGAACAACAACAATGGAAACAATCAGCCTCAGGGAGATGCTCTCACCAGATTTCTGAGGTTAAGGCCAGCTAAGTTCTCTACTGCAACGGAATCAATGGTTGCTCTCGACTGGTTGCGTTCAGTGAACAAGGATCTAGTAACTGTTGGATGCACTGATGCTGAGAAGGTGAGGTTTGCCGCTCACCTACTGGAGGGACCAGCCGCTTCTTGGTGGGACACATTTCAGATCACCCACCCTCTGAATACTGTGACTTGGGCAATGTTTGAGGAAGGTTTCAGGACCGACCACATGTCTTCAGGAGTTCTGAGCCTGAAGAGGAAAGAGTTCATAACTTGCGCCAAACCAATCGCACCGTGGCGAGTACATTGAGGAGTTCAACAACCTGTCCCGTTATGCACGAGGATGTTGACACGATGCAAAAGGAGGAGAGATTCTGGATGGCCTCGGTGATGAGCTTTCAGGCTGCTGGTGGTTTATTGCCCCACTTTCCAGGAGCTCATGGACAAGGCCAGGATCTGGAAGGGAAGCACAAGGTGGAAAGCCGCAAGAGAAAGAACAACAATCACCACTCTGGCTCACACCACAAGTCTCGCACTTCATATGATGGATACTCCAAGCATGGAGGAAGTGACCATGGGAGCCATGATCGCCACCACCATGGAGGCGATGGACATCGTCATGACAACCATAGGAGCAGTCACCACAGCCACAAGGGAGGACACTCTCACCACTCTGGAGGACACGGAGGACATGACCGCAACCGTGATCGCAATTTTGTGAAGAAGGATCTGAGTGAGGTGACATGCTTCAAGTGTAAGCAGAAGGGACACTATCTTGACAACTATGCGGAGAGGAAAGGACTGAAGCCAACCAACAATGAGAAGGCCACGATGAACCACATGAATGTGGAGGAGATTCGACGAGGCGACCTTGTGATTGGTAAGTTTCAATCAACACTTACCTGCACTTATACTTTTCGATCTTTGGTGCATCACATTCATTCATATCAAGAGCATTTGTGGATAAGTATAAGTTACCCTTGAGTCTATGAAGAGGTCTTTTAGAGTGAGTTCACCAGGAGGAGATATGATAGCTAGCGGGATGCAAATTTAAGTGAGGATTGGAACACACAACTTCATTGCACATTTGGTAGTGTTGGATTCACGAGGGATTAGATGTCATTACAGGTATGGATTGGATGTCTATGCATGGGGACACATAGATTGTGCACGGTAATGTTTCACTCAAAACCAGGATGGTAAGAGGATTAGATTCAAGTCGGCCATACGACCAGGAAGGTGTAAGCTGAATTCTCTTAAGGGGTTAGCATGGATCTTGTGCGGTGATTAGGGATTACCCGGCGTGTTTCGGAAGAGCTGCCAGAATGCCACCGACAGGAAGTAGAGTTTCTTATCGACTGATGCGGGAACAGGACCAATAGCAAAGAAACCATATAAGATGGATGTGGATGAGCTGAAGGAATTGAAGAAACAGTTGAAAGAGCAGCTGGAAAAGGGATTCATTCAGCCTAGTGCGTCGTCATGGGGTGCACCTGTTCTGTTTGTGGAGAAGAAAGACAGCACCAAGAGATTAGTGGTGGACTATCGCTCGCTGAATGAGGTAACCATCAAGAACAAGTACCCTCCGCCGAACATAAATGATTTGTTTGATCAACTGGAAGGAGGAAAGGTGTTCAGCAAGATTGATCTGCGATCAGGCTACTTTTAATTGAAGATCCGGAAGGAGGATGTACCAAAAACCGCCTTCACCACTAGGTATGGTTTATATGAGTATACAGTTATGTCATTTGTACTAACGAATGCCCCGGCATATTTCATGACCATGATGAACAAGGTATTTATGGAGTACTTGGACAAGTTCGTGGTAGTGTTTATTGATGACATACTGATATATTCCAAGGATGATGCTGAGCATGAGAAACATTTGCGACTGATTATGGAGAAACTAAGGGAACACCAGCTGTATGCCAAATTCAGCAAGTGTGAATTCTGGCTTAACACCGTTGGGTTTCTTGGACACGTAGTGTCAGGAGAAAAATCATTGTTGATCCAAGCAAAGTGACCGATGCGAGTGGGAAGCACCCAAGAATGCTGGAGAGATTCGAAGCTTTTTGGGACTTGCTGGATATTATAGGAGGTTCATTGAAAACTTTTCCAAGATTGCAAAGCCGATGACTGAACTTCTAAAGAAGGAGAGGAAGTTTGAATGGACGGATGTGTGTGAAGCTAGCTTTCAGGAACTGAAGCGTCGACTAGTGACTGCACCTGTTCTGTGCTTACCAGATCTTCAGAAGGATTTCCAAGTGTACTGTGATGCTTCTCGACAGGGACTTGGGAGTGTGCTGATGCAAGATGGGAGAGTAGTGTCTTATGTCTCGCGACAACTCAAGCACCATGAGCAGAATTACCCCACACACGACTTGGAGTTAGCGTCAGTGGTTCATGCGCTCAAGGTATGGAGGCATTACTTAATGGGAAAACACTGTGATGTGTACACCGACCACAAGAGCCTGAAATACATATTTACACAGAAGGAGCTGAACATGAGACAAAGGAGATGGTTGGAACTTATCAAGGACTATGATATGAATCTGCAATATCACCCAGGAAAGGCCAATGTAGTAGCAGATGCTTTGAGCCGAAAGGTTTATGCCAATGGATTGACAATTGGTGAATTGCCTGAGGATTTGTGCAAGCAATTCAAGGACCTTAGACTGGAGGTAGTATCTAAAGGATATTTGGCTACAATGGAAGTCCAACCAACGCTTCAGGACAGAATCAGGAAGGCTCAAGTGGGAGACAAAGAGATAGATGAAGTTAAGGAAAAGATGAAGGAAGGTCGAGCAAGGGAATTCCGCGAGGATGAGCAAGGTACCTTGTGGTATGGAGATCGTTGTGTGTGCAGCGATCCGGAGTTAAGGAAGTTGATTATGCAGGAAGCTCATGACTCGCCGTATTCCATACATCCAGGTAATACGAAGATGTATATGGATCTAAAGGACAGATTCTGGTGGAACAACATGAAGGGAGACATCGCAAAGCATATCGCCCTATGTGATGTATGTAGCCGAGTGAAGGCGGAACACCAGAAACCAGCTGGATTGCTACAGCCATTGCCCGTGCCGGATTGGAAATGGGATAGAGTGGGAATGGATTTTATCACAGGATTGCCCAGGACCAGGTCAGGATATGACTCTATTTGGGTAGTGGTCGACCATTTAACCAAGGTAGCCCACTTTATACCGGTGAAGACGACCTATACGAGTGCAAAGTTGGCCAAGATTTACATGGACAAGATTGTGTGCCTACATGGAGTTCCCAAGAGTATCGTATCTGATAGAGGTACCCAATTTACCTCACACTTCTGGCGCCAGCTGCACGAGTCACTTGGTACTAGATTGGAGTTTAGCACAGCGTTTCACCCAGGTCGATGGGCAGACCGAGAGGTGAATCAGATTTTGGAGGACATGCTAAGAGCTTGCGCATTGGCTCATGGTTCTAGTTGGGATGAGAACTTGCCGTATGCTGAGTTTTCCTACAACAACAGTTATCAAACCAGCATCAAGACGTCACCGTTCGATGTGCTATATGGGAAACGGTGCCGAACACCATTGCTATGGGATGGAGTAGGAGAACATCAGTTGTTTGGACCTGACTTGATCAAGGACGCTGAGGAGAAGGTCGCCTTGATTAGAGACCGACTGAAGGTAGCACAATCAAGACAGAAGAGCTACTGACGTAAGCGCAAGGAAGTGGTGTATGAGATAGGTGATAGAGCATACCTCAGTATCGCCGCCGTGGAATTAAGAGATTTGGTATTAAGGTAAGTGGCACCTCGATTTATTGGACCGTGTCGGGTCTTAACGCAAAGGAGAAGTTGCCTATCGGTTGGAGTTGCGAGGCTCATGCGCTGCTATTCACAACGTGTTCCACGTATCCCAGCTGAAGAAGTGCCATCCGGAGATGGTGGATACACCATTGAGAGACACTGTACCGCTAGAGGAGGTTCAGCTTGAGAATGATTTGACCTATGAGGAGAAACCGGTCAAGATTACGGAGACAGTGAGCGGACTACCCGAACCAAGACAATCAAGTTTTGCAAAGTACAGTGGAGCCACCACACCAAAGAGGAAGCTACTTGGGAGCGTGAGGATGACATCCGAGAGGACTACCCACACCTATTTGCTAGCCGTGCCGAATCTCGAGGACGAGATTCATCTTAAGGGGGTTAGTCTTGTCACATCCCAAATTTTAGATTTGGTCTTGCATATCATTCATATCATTGCATCATGCTTTTCCATGCATTACCGTCGAGTAGAGAGGATCGACGAAACGCTATTTGCAAAACCCCGTTTCTACTTCGCTTCGAGGTTCCTGCGGGGAGCTTCAGAGGGACTTGCAACAACCACCCCTGTAGGTTCGAGCTTTCGCTCAAACTTCGACTGAAGGTTGTTCCCCTCGACGATACGAACCCGTAGGCGCGAAAATCGCTCCAATCGGAGTTCGTATGCAAAAGACTCGGACTTTTTAGTAAACCGCCGGAAAACGGTCCGAAAATCCGGACCGAATTCCGAATCGGAGTCAAATCTGGACCGTTTCTTTTTAGTTTTTTTTTTCCGCGCAGGATACTATTTAAGTGGGGCCACCTGCCTCGATTTCCGTGCACCCAGCCCTGACCCCGCTGCCTTTCTTCTCTGCTTCCTGGCGCACGTCCAGCCGCCGCCGCTTCTCCTCGCCGCCGCCGGCCATCGCCGCGTCTGTTGCCGGGTTCGTCTCGCCGCCCTCTTTCCGTTCCCGTGCTCCGCGTCTCCATCCGCCGCCGCCAACTGCGCCCTGCAGATCGCCGCGTACGCGCGCGCGTTTAGTTATTCCGGGAGCCGTAGTTGACCGTGTGTGTACGTGCAGTAGAACCACACCGCCGGAACCGACCGTCGCCGCCGTCCGGAGCTCGCCGGAGTTCGATTCGCCGTCCGTTTCCGGTAAGACAGCAGCCACCGTCAGATCTCAGATCAGCGGCTTAGATCGTTCGTTGACTGGTCAGCACTCCAGACGTTGACTAGTCAGAGGCCCCAGACGTTGACTGGTCGACGCCGTCAGCGCCAGATCATCGAACCACGTAATCGGGTCAATTTCGTTAATCCTATTAGTTGGCAGATTTCGGTAGAATCTTGTAAATTGCGTAGAAATTAAACCGCTTGGCCAAAAATTGCAAATAAAATATGCACGAGTTCAGTGAGTCGTGTAGAATCTCGCTGTACCTTTGGTTCAGACTTTTACTGTCAGGTTTAGTACAGTTTAATCAAACTAATTAGTGGCCTTTTCGGAGTAATAAATTCATAGTAAAAGTTTCGTAGCTCCAAAAATCGCGTATGATATGTCCCTGAACTCGTATGAACGAGGGGAATCTCATAGTGATATAAAAAGATAGGCTTACTGTAAAAACTTCTGCAGTATTTGTCTAATGGCTTTCTGCAGTGTTTTAATTACTCGGGATGTTTTATAACTCCTTTTTGAGTAATTCCAATTGCTACTGTTTCTTATCAGCGATGCCTATGCGGTAGAATTTTTCGAGTATTTTATAAACAGTATACTACCGGTAGTGAATTATTTAAGTTCTAGCTCTAGTAGTGATCTCTACTTTTGGTTAATAGTTTTCCTAGCGCCAAATCTATTTTCCATGCATGTATTCGGTAGTATTATGTATTAGTATTATGTGGTGCAGCTGTAGCACCAATTCACTTGCCGTTCTTGCATTCATGCATCATCTTTGTTGCATATGGTTGTGAATTGTTTATTTATGAATGCAATTGTGTCGTGTAGATTGTGTGGAGTGCAACCCTTGCTCGTGTGTGGATTGTTTCTCCGACCGCTTCAATCAAGGCAAGTAGATGCTACTTTGTTCATGATATCGTCCTACTATTTTCAATGCATTGTCGTGTATTTTGTTGTTGCATGAGTAGGATGATACTATCGCTATGCTATGTCCTATTATTGTGGTAGGGCTTTCCTTATAGATGAACCACCGTTGTAGATGTGCTTAGCCATGCTATGTTGAATGAGGGCTGGGTTACATCATTGATACTTGTTTTCTCAAAGTATTGGTTTGTGAAAACTAAAACAACTTAATCAATGAATCCCCTCGGTGTGATGGTATTGATAATTTTTGGTGGTTTCATTGCGGAAAGGCACCCAGGTATCAAGAGAGAATGATTGGCTTCTTTATTGTGTAGCTTACGTGTACAACCATGTGCCAATAATGAAATGGGCGGTTGGTTGGACTTAGTAGGTTGTGGTAACTCGAACCCGCGTATCTAGAGATGTAGAATTTTGGTAGGTTGGACCGGTGCGCGTCGGGATTGAGGAGCTACTTCCCGAACAGTCTCTTCTTGGTCTTCTCCCTATCATCACCCAAAATGAGAGTGATGGTACGAGCTGGGCTGGCCAAGTCACATGGGTAAAGTGTACTAACCTCTGCAGAGTGTATAATCTAATCGATTAGCCGTGTCCCCGGTTATGGACAACTGAGTTGCTAGATATTGATTCCATGACATGTTTCTCGCTCATTCTAATTTCATAATTGTTTTAATGTTGTTGGGTTAACTTAATTGGGATCTTTTCAAAGAAAAACCAAAAACTGTTTATGAAAGTAGGACAAAGTTATTTGCAAATGCAAGCCAGACACAGCTCCACTTGCCAAATATGCATGTAGATGTTAGTACTATTGTCTCCATTTACTAGCTCTACTTGCCATACATTCCATGTATTGACCCTTCGGGGCTGTTGCGTTTTATGCTGCAGGTTATTCCGATTCTGATTGATCGTTATAGGCCACGGTACTCCACTCGGCACTTGTTCACTTGTGGGCAATTTGAAGAATGGAGGATTTATCTCGTTTATGTTGCTACCTGAATAATTTGAGCTAGCTTTGTGCTAAGCTTTTATTGTAATAATGGTACTCTGGATCTTCGTTATCTATGATACACGGATATTTTGCTATGTTATCTATCTCACTCTATTGTGGGCCAATGAACCGATCCAGGGATTGGCATGTCACATAGAGGCCACGGTCTTTTCAGAACCGGGGTGTCACATGGAATCTAGTGGATCCATGTGGTTTAGGAATAGAACACACATGCAATGAACTCTTGTGGATCCATGTGGTTTATGAAAAGAAAACACATGCAACGGCATCTAGTGGATCCATGTGGTTTATGAAAAGAACACACATGCAATGAACTCTAGTGGATCCATGTGGTTTATGAAAAGAACACACATGCAATGACATATAGTGGATCCATGTGGTTTATGAAAACAACACACATGGAATGAACTCTAGTGGATCCATGTGGTTTATAAAAAGAACACACATACAATCGCATATAGTGGATCCATGTGGTTTAGGAATAGAACACACATGTAATGAACTCTAGGGGACCCATGTGGTTCATGAAAAGAACACATATGCAATGCATTCTAGTGGATCCATGTCGTTTATGAAAAGAACACACATGCAATGAACTTTAGTGGATCCATATGGTTTATGAAAAGAAAACGCATCAAATGGAATCTAGTGGATCCATGTGGTTTAGGAATAGAACATACATGCAATGAACTCTACTGGATCCATGTGGTTCATGAAAAGAACACACATGTAGTGAACTCTAGGGGATCCATGTGGTTCATGAAAAGAACACATATGCAATGACATCTAGTGGATCCATGTCGTTTATGAAAAGAACACACATGTGATGCACTCTAGTGGATCCATATGGTTTATGAAAAGAACACGCATCCAATGGAATCTAGTGGATCCATGTGGTTTAGGAATAGAACATACATGCAATGAACTCTAGTGGATCCATGTGGTTTATGAAAATAACACACATGCAATGGCATCTAGTGGATCCATGTGGTTTATGAAAAGAACACACATCTAATGAACTCTAGTGGATCCATGTGGTTTATGAAAAGAACACAGATGCAATGACATCTTGTGAATCCATGTGGTTTATGAAAACAAACACACATGCAATGAACTCTAGTGGATCCATGTGGTTTATAAAAAGAACACACATGCAATGAACTCTAGTGGATCCATGTGGTTTATGAAAATAACACACATGCAACAAACTCTAGTGGATCCATGTGGTTTATGAAAAGAACACACATGCAATGGTATCTAGTGGATCCATGTGGTTTATGAAAACAACACACATGCTAGAGTGGCATCACTGCATGTGTTCTTTTCCAAAACCACACTAATACACACATATATCCAAGTGGGTGTGGTGATACAGCGACTGTCAAGCTGGTGGTAGAATGCATGCTGAAGTTGAATCCCAACATGCTGCTAGGGTTCCTCGACATGGTTGGACACCACGTGCTGGAGTGGCATAATTGCATGTGTTCTTTTCCAAAAACCACAATGGTGCACACTAATACACACACATCCAAGTGGGTGTGGTGATGTAGCATCTTTAAAGCTGGTGGTACAATGCATGCTGCAGGTGAATCCCAGCATGCTGCTAGGGCTCCTGGACATGGTTGGACACCACATGATGGACTGGCATCATTGCATATGTTCTTTTCCTAAAAGCACAATGATGCACACTGATACACACACACATCCAATGACATATAGTGGATCCATGTGGTTTATGAAAAGAACACACTTGCAATGAACTCTAATGGATCCATGTGGTTTATGAAAAGAACACACGTGCAATGAACTCTAGTGGATCCATGTGGTTTATGAAAAGAACACACATGCAATGGAATCTAGTGTATCCATGTGGTTTATGAAAATAACACACATGCAATGAACTCTAGTGGATCCATGTGATTTATGAAAAGAACACACATGCAATGACATCTAGTGGATCTATGTGGTTTAGGAATAGAACACACATGCAATTACATCTAGTGGATCCATGTGGTTTATAAAAAGAACACACATGCAATGAACTCTAGTGGATCCATGTGGTTTATGAAAAGAACACACATGCAATGAACTCTAGTGGATCCATGTGGTTTACGAAAAGAACACACATGCAATGACATCTAGTGGATCCATGTGGTTTATGAAAAGAACACACATGCAATGAACTCTAGTGGATCCATGTAGTTTATGAAAAGAACACACATACAATGGAATCTAGTGGATCCATGTGGTTTAGGAATAGAACAAACATGGAATGAACTCTAGTGGATCCATGTGGGTTATGAAAAGAACACACATGCAATGAAATCTAGTGGATATATGTGGTTTATGAAAAGAACACACATGCAATGACATCTAGTGGATCCATGTGGTTTATGAAAAGAACACACATGCAATGAACTCTAGTGGATCCATGTGGTTTAGGAATAGAACACACATGCAATTACATCTAGTGGATCCATGTGGTTTATGAAAAGAACACACATGCAATGAACTCTAGTGGATCCATGTGGTCTGTGAAATAACACACATGCAATGAACTCTAGTGGATCCATGTGGTTTATGAAAAGAACACACATGCAATGAACTAAAGTGGATCCATGTGGATTATGAAAAGAACACATATGCAATGACATATAGTGGATCCATGTTGTTTATGAAAAGAACACACATGCAATGAACTCTAGTGGATCCATGTGGTTTATGAAAAGAACACACATACAATGGAATCTAGTTGATCCATCTGGTTTAGGAATAGAACAGACATGAAATGAACTCTAGTGGATCCATGTGGTTTATGAAAAGAACACACATGCAATGACATCTAGTGGATACATATGGTTTATGAAAAGAACACACATGCAATGAACTCTATTGGATCCATGTGGTTTATGAAAAGAACACACATGCAATGACATCTAGTGGATCCATGTGGTTTATGTATAGATCACACATGAAATTACATCTAGTGGATCCATGTGGTTTACGTAAAGAACACACATGCAATGAACTCTAGTGGATCCATGTGGTTTACGAAAAGAACACACATGCAATGACATCTAGTGGATCCATGTGGTTTATGAAAAGAACACACATGCAATGAACTCTAGTGGATCCATGTAGTTTATGAAAAGAACACACATACAATGGAATCTAGTGGATCCATGTGGTTTAGGAATAGAACAAATATGGAATGAACTCTAGTGGATCCATGTGGTTTATGAAAAGAACACACATGCAATGAAATCTAGTGGATATATGTGGTTTATGAAAAGAACACACATGCAATGACATCTAGTGGATCCATGTGGTTTATGAAAAGAACACACATGCAATGAACTCTAGTGGATCCATGTGGTTTAGGAATAGAACACACATGCAATTACATCTAGTGGATCCATGTGGTTTATGAAAAGAACACACATGCAATGAACTCTAGTGGATCCATGTGGTCTGTGAAATAACACACATGCAATGAACTCTAGTGGATCCATGTGGTTTATGAAAAGAACACACATGCAATGAACTCAAGTGGATCCATGTGGATTATGAAAAGAACACATATGCAATGACATCTAGTGGATCCATGTTGTTTATGAAAAGAACACACATGCAATGAACTCTAGTGGATCCATGTGGTTTATGAAAAGAACACACATACAATGGAATCTAGTGGATCCATCTGGTTTAGGAATATAACAGACATGCAATGAACTCTAGTGGATCCATGTGGTTTATGAAAAGAACACACATGCAATGACATCTAGTGGATACATATGGTTTATGAAAAGAACACACATGCAATGAACTCTATTGGATCCATGTGGTTTATGAAAAGAACACACATGCAATGACATCTAGTGGATCCATGTGGTTTATGTATAGAACACACATGAAATTACATCTAGTGGATCCATGTGGTTTACGTAAATAACACACATGCAATGAACTCTAGTGGATCCATGTGGTTTACGAAAAGAACACACATGCAATGACATCTAGTGGATCCATGTGGTTTATGAAAAGAACACACATGCAATGAACTCTAGTGGATCCATGTGGTTTATGAAAAGAACACACATACAATGGAATCTAGTGGATCCATGTGGTTTAGGAATAGAACTGACATGCAATGAACTCTAGTGGATCCATGTGGTTTATGAAACATGCAATGAAATCTAGTGGATACATGTGGTTTAAGAAAAGAACACACATGCAATGACATCTAGTGGATCCATGTGGTTTATGAAAAGAACACACATGCAATGAACTCTAGTGGATCCTTGTGGTCTATGAAAATAACACACACACAATGTACTCTAGTGGATCCATGTGGTTTATGAAAAGAAAACACATGAAATGAACTCTAGTGGATCCATGTGGTATATGAAAAGAACACACATGCAATGAACTCTAATGGATCCATATGGTTTATAAAAAGAACACGCATCCAATGGAATCTAATGGATCCATTCTAGAAGCTTCCAAGCCAATGAAGATCAGTACCAAGCATGGACCCACCCTACCCAATCTACACTCCCACCTCATCCATTAGATAATGATTTGGAACCTTGCATCCTCTCAAGACCACCCCTTCTTATATTCTAGTCAAAATCTCCAACTCTGCCAAAAATGACCAAGTCTGGAAATCTGATATCAATATCACATCTTTGAGTCTCCCTCTTCTCCAATCCTTCTGCATTTTTGGTAATGCACTTGAAACACCTCGTAGAACATCTTAAGGACTACCAAGGCCCACTCTTGCCCTTGGCTAGATCATATTTTATCCCCCTTGTTCTTGATGGTTTTGCAGGCAAGAAAATAATAACTTCTGCAAATCTTATCAACTAGCCTAGTTTGGAATAAGCTCATAGCTCCATGCTATCTTCCTTCGACGAACTCCCTGCATGATTATGTTCTACTCATAAAGGTCTTGCAATACCTACTTGACTTGTTCCAATTGGATCCTTGTACTTCTAAAACCCACATGGTTTTGAAGGCTATTTGACAATATGTTATGGCACCCTTATCTTATTCATAGTTTGGAATCAATCCTTGGAGATCTCAGGCATGATAACGCTCAAACCTCTATACCATGGTGATCTACTCAACTTGGTCTATCCATCCATCTAGCCCATGACCCAAGGGGAGCTCTCAGCTCCTAGATCCAACAAGGTTTTTGTAACATCCCAAAACTTCAATCCAAGCTTATCAAGATCAAATCATCCAAAAATGGGGTTAACAAAAACTTTTCCAAATTCAAAATAAAAGCATTCATATATGTGTGCATTTAAAATAGGAGTTGTTTGAATTGCCATGATTGATTGATCTAAATGCTTGTAAAATATTTCTAGGTGATTTAAACATCATCTACATCATTCCCAAACTTTTCCTAAAGAAAATCAAATCAAAAAGAATTAAAATGAAGGAATGGTCATTTTGACAAATTTAACTCGCATGCCTACTTTGGCTATTCCTAGTACTCAACTCTTAACAAAAACAATTCTTGATCTTTACACCCCTTGCTAGTACACATAATGAGGTACCAAGGGCCACCTTTTGATCTACTAAAAATATTATGTAAACTATTTTAAATGAAAGTTTAAAATTGAATCTAATGCATATGCATAGATCACCCCTATTTCAAAACCCATCTAATTGAGCACCATTTTCAAAACCCTTACAACCAGAGACTACCTATCACTAGTGGAGATCACCCAAAATTTTTGAACTCAAAATTCAAAACTTTTTCTCTTGAGGCCATTTCATCAAACACTTGGCAGGCAGAATCACACCTCTAATCCTAGCTCACTGTTTTGAACAGAGTTTTGCCCCCATTTGATCTCCATTTAATCTCTATGTCCCCCTCTGATCAAACCATGCCATTTGCAACCCATCCCCTACACCCTAGTGGCAAGGCAATGCCATGCCGAGCACCACCCTGGCCGGCCAAACTTGCCCCACTCCTCTTCTCTCTCCATGTCTAGGAGGTAGCCAGACCTTGCCCGCCCTCTCATCCTTGCAGGCCAAGAGCAGCCATGGACCACAGAGAAGAACCCGCGCCCAGTGCCACCGAACCATGCCGACGCCGCCTACAGAGCACGCTCTGTCCCCGCGTGCACAAGCCGCCCTTCGACTGCGCCCACCGCCTCGACCTGGAGAACACCCCAGACATCCCCGTTCGCCGCCCAAAGCCCCACAGCCACCGCTCGCCGTGGACACCTCTGCCTCTGCCTCTCAGAGCGCCACCTCTCCCAGACCGCATACCACCGCCCCTACGGCCGCATTGAAGTCCTAGAGCACCACCAGGGAACCGCCCACCGATCGCAATCCCCAGCCATGTCGCTAGCTCGCCGTAGCCATGTCGCCACCGTCGACCGCCCATCCCGCTCGGTCTCACCATCGAGCCTATAAAAGGAGCCCTCCCCAGCACCAAATACTCACACCATTCTCATACCCATGTCTCACTCTCACTCCCCACAGCCAGCCGGAGCCGCTCGAGCACCAGGGCGCCTCAGGAGGAGAAGGGCGTCGTTGATCCAGGCCATCCCAGGAAGCACCGCTTGTACCAGGAGAACCGCCATCGTCTACCAGCCCAGTTGCCCGCCTCGCCGACCTTTGGAGCCACCTCGCCACTGTAGACCCCAGCAGCCGCTAGGGTGTTCAAGCTCTCGGCGACCTGTCCGTCGTTGGCAGCGACCCTCACCGTAGATCTACCCTCTAATCGCGGCCACCTTTCATCCATACCCTTGGTACCCCTATTCCCTTGACGGTGGGGCCCTCGCTTAAGTCATCCATGACGCTGCAGCCTTGATGGTGGGCCCAGCCATTTCGTTCCATGCGTTTCAAATTCAAATTTGGAATTTTCCTTTTAGTTAGAATATAGTTTCTGTCCAGTGTTTCAAAATTCAACTCTATGAGTTTGACAAATCCAAATTACATGAAACTAATTTTGTCAGAAAGGTATTGAAATGCTCTATCTAAGCCCGTTGGATTTAATTCATTTAGAGTTATAGATTTCTCCTAATAAAAATAAGAAGACAGAAGCTTTTGCAACTTGAAACATTTTTGTAAAATCAACTAAGTTAGCTTTTGAGTTGATTCCAACTCTCAAAAATCACATTTCATCATATCTATCCAAATATGTAATAATATTAAGGTTTACAGACAGTGACTTTGGACTAGTACCAAAATAATGCTATATAGGCATTTCTAGTCACTTTAAATCATTAAATAATAAACTTAAACCAAAGTAATATTGATCCAACCTTTAAATCTCATTCCCACATGTGAGAATATGTGGTGAGGACATGTGTCCACATGATCCCATATTTTGGTGGTGAATATTAAATTTTAGTTAATTTTTCAATGAGTAGAAATTACTTTTCTAACATAGAAAGGTTGAAACTATTGAATTAAAACTTGTGATGTTTGGGATGATAATAGATCATCAATTGTGTGGTTTATAATACTACTTAGCCTAGTTAAGTATTGTTGGTGATTGTGCACTCCCTATGTATTTCTAGACGATAGTATCGACCAAGCCTTCGAGGAGGAGGAGTTCTACCAAGAAGAAGAAGAAGAAAACTTCAACCACTGCACCAACCAAGGCAAGCTATTAGTGGCAAGCTAACCCTTGCAAACATGCTTTAGTAAGATATTGTTAGCAAGCTAGAATAAAACTAGATGGTTTAGTAAAGATGCCTTAAGCATACTTTGATCACACCCCTTTAACTATTAGTACCCCAAGTCTTATTGACAAGTTTTACCTCCCTTAGTTTACACAAAGTTCTTTAATTCATTTTGAAGGTAGCATAAAGAGTATAAAACTTGACCTACTTAGAAACCTTTAGATGTCATTCTATGGAATGAGATTGATCCCATCTTTCCACCTTAGTGAACACTCTTAACTTAGTACTTTAGAATAGCTCAAAAACTTGAGTCACTTTAGATGGGAACACTTGGTGAAAATGAGTTATGAAAACCTTGGAATGATGAGTCATTCTATTGAGATGTTTTGACATGTGTTGAGAAACACAATTGGTTTATGATGATGAAAATGATGAGGCATGAGCCTTAACCCTTCTATAAAACTGATGGTTGGAATCGGATGCGATACCATTCCAAATTTACCATACAACCACATTACCTGAATTGGGTAAGGCTTAGCTGGAAATTTATATGCATTAGTATTAGTTCCCTCACGGGAGAGGTTTGAGCTGAGGTTACCTCTCAATGATGTCCACCTATGCAGTGCCCAAGATGACTGATGGTCATGGTTGGGAGGCCATACTCATAGGAGAGGTGCTTGTACTAGGGTGTGTAAAGGGAAGGTTATGTTTGATTATCTGCATACCAAGTATGATGACTCGAGGTTATCACAGCGGATGTATCGAATCTTGTGGTGAAAGTGTACCACCTCTGCAGAGTGTCAAACTATTCGAATAGCCGCGTCCGCGGTTATGGACAGTTGGAATGGCCATACTGTTTCGTTGTCAGATGTTTTCTAAATAACTTGAAATGAATGATGAACTTTGACTTGACCACAACAGGGTTGTGTTAATGAAATTAGCTTCCCAACTTAAGTGATTCTAGAACTTTACTTTATCTTTTCTTGCTTCAGAACTCAGCTTAGGTTTCAAACTTAACTTGATAGTTATTCTTTAACTTCAGCACTTTAACTTAGAATTATAACCCTTGTTAGTAGTAGTTTGCGAGTACTTAAAGAGTACTCATGGCTTTTGTCCCTCGCTATTATCATGGCCAGACTATGAAGGAGATTATCAAGATGATGGTCAGCAGGACGGCTATGATAACTAGGACTATCTGCCTTCGTCAGCATTGCCTGTGCCCCTGAAGATGGACCCCACCGCTATGCTATCGTTTATTTCCGTTGTTTGTTGTATTAAAGACTGGATCATGAGATCCTTATTTGTGTAAAACCTTATGTATGGTTTGTAATGGATGATGTATTGTGATATCCAATCCGTTATGGCTCGTAAAAATGGTAATCTTGGGATTGCGAGGTATGGCATAACGGGCATCTCGGATTAAAAAATCCGGGTGTTGACAGTTTTGAAGGTAATAAAATAACATTATCCTAGATCCTTAATCTCATGTTTTCCACCAAAATCAACTTTGATTCTCAACACCCAAGGTTTCAATTGTTAGATACACCTTGTGTACATAATCTACCTTGTTCAAAATATTTATCAAATATTATCCATAATTATTATGGCTCGAAAACTATTTAATTCATTAATGGGCAAAACCTCCAAAACTCCTTCCCAAACACTTCTCCAACTTAGGCCACATTTGAGGCCTACGTATCATACCCTATCTTCCAACTTCAAAAATAGATATTTTTGAAGAGCTTTACTATTTATTTTTGCCCATTTTCTTAAATGGCAAAAATAAGAAAATAAATACATTAAATACTTTTATTCATCAATAAATCTTGGGAAAAATCCCCATAGTGTGAATTCATATATAGGACCATATCACATCAATAACCAACCTTGTCCAATGTAAAAATATCAAATGAGCTTCTAGAAACTACTTCTGCACTTTGTGAATAAATGATTCTAAGTGGAAATAAAATCCTCTGAAAAATCCCAATTAATTCCTAGGGTTATGCATTGACCATATATACAAACTAGTACCATTTCCTCATCTTGCCAAAGACATATTTATAAACCTCCTTCACAACCACCTATTTACTCAATTTGGCAAACTTAGCTAGTATTGAGCTAAACCAAGAACAAACCGTCATCCAAGTTGGTCCAAAGTTTCACCACAGCACCGAAACCCTTCTCTGGTCGAAGCTACTGTAGAAACCTAGTAGCACCCTCCTCTCCTTGACATTTAATGCTTGGAGTATGAGGAAGAGAGAGACAAAGCAAATCCCATCAAATCTTCATCTTTACTCCACACCCCAGCTATAGAAGGCCTCCTCCACCTCTCTGGTCATTATTGGGCCCACACACCACCCCCTCTAGCCAATGGATGCCTCCCTAGCTACCCTAGACCCCTCTCTCCTCTACTCTTATCTCCTTGGTCAAATAAAGGGAGAAGGAGAAAATCCTGCAATAGATAACTCCCTAGGCCGCCTCTACCCTTCTGTGGCCCCACACCCTCCTCTCCACCGCCCCTCTAGACCACTCCCCTCCTGCCACCCTCCTCCACTGTCCAAACTGGGACTTAACGCCCCTGGACATCACCCCCCTCGGGGATAAGACCCCAGACCACCCCAGCCGCTTCCTCTGCTCACTTCACCCTCCCTCACCTCACAACTCCACACTCCCAGGCGCCCCAGGCCTCTCTGCCCCTCTGCTGGCCAGGAGAGGGCCGTAGAAAAATCTTCGGCCATTCTATGACCTGCTCCACGCCTCCGTTACCCTTCCTATTTGCCCTAGAATGAACCTCTCTGCAATAACCATGTAATCCTCGCCTTTTCCTCGACATGCAGATGCCCAGAGGACAGCGCTGACAAACTCCGAGGCCACCCCGACGGGTGCTGTCGCGTGAACACCTCTCTGGCGCCAACCTCCCCCGTGTCGCCCCTCCCCGAGCTCGCCGCGGTGCGCTGCGTCGCCCTACCCAATCCACATCGCCTCTCCATGCCCCCGGTGAGCCCCCGCCAACCCGCACCGCCACCCTAGGATTTGTCCCTCGCCGCCACGTGTTCCAAGGATACGATGACACGCTGCTGTCGGATCGTCTCTAATCGAGTGGTCGTCAATCATGGATACCCCTTCATTCGCCTGCCGTGACTGACAGGCGAGCCCCGCCCCACGACATTTTGAACCGCGCTCCCGCACGAGCAACTGCCGGATGGGACGGTTTCGCACAGTGCGTCCTAGATCCGGTCAAACTTCGGCCCTGTAATCCCTCCGCCCTCTTTTCTTTTAAACATTTCTCTAGATCTCAGAAAATAGCTTCTAGGTTTAAATGCAAAACAAATTGGAAAATTCCAGAACACACCCATATCTAAATTTTTTCATGTTCTACAGTGTTTTATAAAACATTCAAAACAATCCACTTGGACAAACTCATAATTCTATTTTTCTGGGAAATATTCTTCTAAGATCTGTCCTTTCTACCAAATAGTGATTTAAGGGGGTTTGGTAATACCAAATTGGGTTAACTCCATCTCCTCTGGATGGTCTATGAAATACCTAACCTATGGACTTGGTCGCATGCCAAGGTGAACTACCTTTCTACTTCAGTAAAAATAATAGAAACAACTCATTTATGCAATTAGGAATTTCTCTAGGTCACATAAAGATAGATATTGACCTATTTCCAACTACCAGAACATCTTCATATCAATATATATCGAACCCTAGAATACCTAAATTAATTAAGCCTTGGTTGATTTACTGTGAATTAAACTATTTGTGTGCATAATATTTCACTAATAAATTTACTCCAGGAGTTATGTGGATCCTAATCTAGTGTTTCCAATTTCTACAGAAATTACATTACAATACCTATAATGTGACATTGGTCTCATATTAAAATATTCTGCAGAATAAATATGGTGAAAAAGACATAAACCCTTCAGAACGGCCTTTGGAAATTTCCTGCGGACATTTTGTTAATTATTTTGAAGTGATTCCAACTCTCAAAAAGCATAAACTCAATTATACATAACATAGTCTGAGCACAAATTTATTTGAGCAACAGATCTTTTCTAGTGATTTATTAACCAAAACTAGATTTATTCCCACTAAAATAATCATAACTAAATAAAGAAAATGGATAAAATCATGAAACCACTTTTGTTGGCCTTGTTATTTCTATACCTATCTGTTGATATACTTTTTATACATTGATATCATATAGACCCTAGACTTAGTTCAAAACCCCTCCTTTAGGTAGTATTTGACAAATAAATCACAGAAGCAAATCCACAAGAGCAATTAAAGTATTTCCAAATACTATACTCTCAACCTATAGAAACCTGTTGAAGTGAATAGTGTGTTGAGTGCTTGTTTACTGTACTGTAGTGATGCTTGTATGCATTGTGTTGATTGTGGCTCTGTTTGCTTGCATGTATCCTCTTGATGACGATAGTTGCGGTTATATCGGAGACGGAAGAAGATGGATATTAATATTGGTTATTATGGTTTTCTAAGAAGAAGTCCAGGGACATATATTGCCAGATTGTTGATCCAAAGCAAGCCACCTTCTTGCTCATAAACCTTATCCTATTGTTTTACTTATGCATGTTTTATCTACTATTTATGAAAACTGCACTGTTTTACTATATGTTAATGTATATATGGTAGTGGTTTGGCTCCTCTGAACTATTACACTTTTGTACTATTAAGTACAACCCCCTTGATGACACCTGCTGGTCCCTAGTATGATAGTTGGTGTATAACACCATACCCCTTTGTAGACCCCATTTTAGCCGAAGCAAAACTAGGATGGGAAGATCCTGGAAAAGTTTTACAAAGAGTTTTATGATAAAACCTTGGTCAGGTTTGACCTACCAAGAGAAGTTTGAGAAAGAAAAAGGTTTTCGTTTCACAAAAGATGCTGAATGAAAGAGGAGGTAAAAATGTTTACGAAAACGCACCCGGTTCTTTGCAGCTTTAGCTATAACAACTTAACTCGTGCAACCACATTACTCTGGAATGGGACAGGGCTGGATTTGATGTTTGTCTATTCTGGTATAAGCTGCCTCGCAACTACTACAGGGGGATATAAAAATCCCTGGAGGATGGGCCTTCTCTAGCATGGTCCATGTAAAACATCGACCATGAGAAGGAACAAAGGGTCTACAGGCGTCCACGCGTTACTATGAGCCCCTCCTTGAAAGCGCACACTTGGGAAGTTGAAAAGGCGCTCCGGTTGGCTTGGGAACTATATAGGGCGTCCCGGTGTTGAGGGGAACAACACTCATAGGGTAGGCACTTATATTGGAGTGGTCATCCGGAGAGTCTTGATCGGTTACTTGACCCACGATCGGTGTAGATCGGGGTAGGGTACCCGGATGGTGTGGGTAACGTGTACAACCTCTGTAGAGTGTAAATCTATTCGAATAGCCGTGTTCGCGGTTATGGACGGGTTGGACAAACTACTTTAGAGTGGTGCTGGTTTTGATTTCAAAATGGATCTTCGTAAAAGCAATGGCTTTGGAAATTTTTTTGACCATGGGATGGTCGGAAGGAATACCTGTTTTGACCATGGGATGGTCGGAAAGGAAGGAGAGGAGTTTGTTCATGGGATGACCGGAAGGAGGAATGAATGGGTGACCTAGTCCTAATGTTTTCCACAACTTTTCAAAAAGGTTTCCAAAATGTTTGTAAAGGTTTTCAACAAAGATATGCAGATGCTATATCTACAAGAGAAACTAATTGAGAAAAGAACCTCTCTTGGAGCCCTCCTACTACCACAGCCATATTGCATATCCTCTTGTTATTATTATTATTATCTTAAGGTGGTTTGCGAGTACATTCAAAGTACTCACTAGCATTGTCCCTGGCTATTAACTTGGTCAGATATCAAGAAGAAGGTGAAGTTGACGACTATGCGAGCTAGGACGTTCTTCCAGTCAGTTGCATGTAGGTTAAAAGGCATGGCTCGGGCTCTACGCTTGATGAAGTTCCGCTGATGATTATTTATGTATCCATAATGGCATGTAAGATATGACATATATCCGCTTAAGTAATGGATGTTTACTTTTATACTTGTTGGTTATGTGCCACGACTAACTGATCATGGGATCGTGGTGTACGCATATGAGGGATTCTCGGAGGATTAATCCGGGGGCCCCACAGACTTGGTATTAGAGTCATCCTCACTGTAGGATACCTTAGTTAGCATGGACGTTAGACAGGACCACCCCTACTTCTGAAAACACCGGCTTTCGAAAATTTCTTTTACAAAGCTTTTCGAAAGATCCTACCTCTTATCTCCTTCGACTTAAATGATTTCAAATATTGGTTTATCTTACCCCTCGTTCCCAACTTCAAACATACGGATTTAAAAACAAATAGGACCCAGATAGTTAGTGGAGACGAAGACAAGCAGATGAAGAAAAGCAACTACCAGCAAACACAAGGAGACTACCATATCGCCCTGCCATCGGAATCCTCATGACCAGAAACATCAAGTGTTGCATTATCGAGGAACATCAAACGGCACAACAGAAGCTTCTCATACAAGATAGTGACCAAGACCCTAAGAACGATGATATCTAGGATAAATCGTCTAAAGATAGGATTCCCTATATCGCGAGTAGTTAACTCCTTGGTCCCCCTAGTTGGCCCTGTTTGCTTGCCTAAGTGCATGATGTGTGTTATTTGCGAAGACATTGTGACCCTACTGCTATATTCACCTTGTATATATGTTCTGGCTTGATTGACCCAAGGCAATTGGTTCAAAAAAAAATCGATACCCCACCAAGCAACTCAGAAACCCCAATAGTTGTTGCTAACAAGAATCCATACTAACCTCTAGAGTGATGGGAGGAAGAGAATCACAAGAACTAAGAGTTCAACATCATCAAGTTAGGACAACTTGAAGACTCCTCCTCAGTGTAATGGCATACCCCGTCCAACTCACTGCTCAAGACTCGTCAATAGCGCAGAACTTCATTATTCATCGGTCTATTATAGCAAGAAATCGCGTTGAAGACGGAAGTCAACTACCGAAGTATCCTCACTACCTACAAGAAACCACAAGACTTACCCACCAACACAAGAAGTGAAGACCTAAATACACTAACCTTCGGTATTTTAGAACTTCCGACCCCCTCAAGAGACCATCTATTCTAGTGACCCTGCCCAAACAATGAAAAGTTCCTCACCAGAAAGCCAGAATACTCCAAAATCCTGAGGACAGGACTGCCTGAAGACAATGAGTCTACTCCACCATTGTGCAGAAGCAACATCAAAAGTTCAATTGAAGACAATTTATCCGAAGCTGGATACATCTAACATGACCAAGGACTAGCAAGAAGAGTCATTAACCGCTAACTTGCCCTAAGCTAACCCTTCAAACTTTGTTAGGAAGCCACCCCCGACAAGGTTCACACAATAGAATGACCCTCGATGACCTCAATCAAGACCTAAGGAGATACAGCCTTCTTCAACATCCTACCAACACTTCAAGACGGAAGATCTGCACCACTCTTGAAGACCCCTAGTAAAGTCTAAGGAGGAAGGACTACGTCTTCTCACTCAATCCCAGAAGACTATTTATTGGAAGATACTTCAGAAAGATTTTTCAGATCCGACGTCATCTACTAGAGAGTCATTAGATGAGATATTAACTGAAGATTTTACAAAGCCTTTCCTACTACTTCAGCTAAAGACCAGCCTAAGGGACCATAGATTCGCTAACCCTGTTAGTTCTAAACAGTTTGGACGATTCACTAATTCAACTACTCCGATAGGCTAAGTATGAATAAAAGTAGTATATAAGCCTCATAAAACCTAGTTCGCGGATGTCATCGGAAGGTTTCAACTCTGGGCAGAAGATTGTGATATCCACCTAACATCATCCGACGACTCCAAGAAGGAAGGACTGCGTTAACTCCGAGCCACCATAGTTTAACCCTAAGGGGGAAAGACTGCGTCTTTCCGACAAAATAGAATAACCCTCTGCCAGAAGCAATCCAGAAGATAGACCCAAAGACGTAAACTAGGATACCAATAATCCCTTAAGAGAGACGCCGCGAATCCTTACAGAAGCAAGATCACTCCTCACAATCTCGATTGAAGCCGCTCAACACTCGTGCTTCCAAGATGATTGAAGCTCAACTTCACCATCGTAGTGACCCTCTTCAAAGACAAAGCCAACAAGTTAGTACGGGAGAAACACATGGCACTAACTCCAACACAAAATCCCCTAACCTTACTCTCTCGAATCTCGGGACGAGATTCTTTTAAGGGGGAAAGGTCTATAACATCCCAATTTCAGCAACCCTGATTAGTTATCCAGAATGCAAAAATCAGGGGAACAAAAACTTTTTCTTGTTCATTGATGTAGTGTTGCTATTGCTTGTCTATGCTTGATGACACACAAGTATAGGGGGGTGTATCGCAGTATTTTTGATAAGTAAGAGTGTCGAACCCAACAAGGAGCATAAGGTGCTGCTAGTGGTATGGATCAGGAATTCTCTGCAAATACTTAGCAAACAGATTTTTAGGGGTTTTTGATAAGGCAAGTAAATAAAGTACGAGTAAATAAAAGACAATAAGAATAAATGCAGCAAGTGGCCCAATCCTTTATTCAGCAAAGGACAAGCCGGTTGTATTACGTAAGATGACCAAACATTCTCGAGGACACACGGGAAGACTGTCAAGTGCTTTCACTTCATATAGTTGATTAATCTTCTTTAGCTTGCTAAGTGTTGTGTGGGTGAACCTGTGCTAATGTACCAACCTTCCTAGAACTAATACATACTTGTGATTATATCCCTTGCAAACATCCGTAAGTACAAGAAAGTAATTAAGGTAGAAACCGAACCACAGCTTTAAACTCTAAGACCCTTACGTCCCTTGTGCAATGGGTTCCTAACGGGGGTTTAGGTTTCTGTCACTCTGGCAACCCCTACGATTAGTATCCAAATACACAATGCATTCCCCTAGGCCCATATAGGTGAAGTGTCATGTAGTCGACGTTCACATGACACCACTAGAAGAAGTACACCACAACTTAAATATCAAACTATTGAATCTTTCTCAACACAACTCCACTACTAACAACATGACTTCTCCCATGTCCTCAAGAACAGAATGAACTACTCATAAGACATCATATGGATAATGATTAGAGATGGAATAATGATGTATAACAATCTGAACATAAACAAAAATTCAATGGTTCCACTCAATAGCATCAACTACAAAGAATAATCAACACCGGGAAAGTTTCCCCTAAGAACTATGCAAGATTCAACCCAATTGTTACAGCAATATGGAGATGGTGATGATGGTGGTGATGATGATGATGATGATCCCGATGAAGTCCAGCTTGATGGTGGTGTTGGTGGCGACGATCTCCCCGCTCCGGGAAGGAATTCCCCCAGCAAAAATCTGTCGGCCGGAGAGATCTTTCTCTCTCCGTGTTTTCCGCCCCGTAGAGGCGGCGGAATCTTTCTGTGGTCGTTCTCCGAGTATTAGGGTTTCCGGAGGATTATATACGCCAGAGTGGAGAGCTGGAGGTGGGCCAGAGCGGCCACACCACCTGGTGGCGTGGCCTAGGCTGGCCCGCGCTAGGGGGTGGTGTGGGCCCCTTGTGGCCCATCTCCACTCCTTCTCGCAGCCTTCGTGTTCTGGAAAAATTCGATTCTCCATATATTTTCCCGGATTTTTTGATCTTCATGAATTTCGCATCCAAACAGCACCTTTTCCATCTGAATACTAACTACAGCGGTCTATGATCCAAAAGTCATCAACCATGCAAAAATAGATGAAATAACATAAGTATCACCTCTTAATATGAAATATGTCAATGAATAACAGTGAATTATGATATAGAATAGTGATGCAAAATGGACATATCAGTGCTTATACCTCTGAATGTGCAACAGATGATATAGTCCTTACCTCAATCTAAGCTTGATGTTAACCCTAGTAGTAGTTGAATTGCTTGTAAGATGAGTTGTCTTGATCTGCTAAGATGAATGGCCTTGATCTGATGTCTGATGAATTGCCTTGATCTGTTGTTTGACTTGTTTGCTTAGGAGTAGTATGAGCTACTCTAGGTCTCATCATCTATCTTCCATGTAATCCAAGAGTGTCAACCCTAAGCAAGAATACAAGATGGATCCAATCTATAGCCACTAGGTGATCATCTAAAACCCTTAACTAAATCAATTCTAAAGTGATCCATTCTAGAAGCTTCCAAGCCAATGAAGATCAGTACCAAGCATGGATCCACCCTACCCAATCTACACTCCCGCCTCATCCATTAGATAATTATTTGGAACCTTGCATCCTCTCAAAACCACCCCTTCTTATATTCTAGTCAAAATCTCCAAGTCTGCCAAAAATGACTAAGTCTGGAAATCTGATATCAATATCACATCTTTGAGTCTCCCTCTTTTCCAATGCTTATGCATTTTTGGTAATGTACTTGAAACACCTCGTAGAACATCTTAAGGACTACCAAGGCCCACTCTTGCCCTTGGCTAGATCATCTTTTAACCCCCTTGTTCTTGATGGTTTTGCAGGCAAGAAAATAATAACTTCTACAAATCTTATCAACTAGCTTAGTTTGGAAGAAGCTCATAGCTCCATGCTATCTTCCTTGGACCAACTCCCTGCATGATTGTGTTATACTCATAAAGGTCTTGCAATACCTACTTGACTTGTTCCAATTGGATCCTTGTACTTGTAAAATCCACATGGTTTTGAGGGTTATTTGACAATATGTTATGGCACCCTTATCTTATTCAGAGTTTGGAATCAATCCTTGGAGAGCTCAGGCATGGTAAACCTCAAACCTCTATACCATGGTGATCTACTCAACTTGGTCTATCCATCCATCTAGCCCATAACCCAAGGGGAGCTCTGAGCTCCCAGGTCCAACAAGATTTTGAAGGTAATAAAATAACATTACCCTAGATCCTTAATCTCATGTTTTCCACCAAAATCAACTTTGATTCTCAACACCCACGGTTGCAATTGCTAGATACACCTTGTGTACATAATCTACCTTGATTAAAAATATTTATCAAATATTATCCATAATTATTATGGCTCGAAAACTATTTAATTCATTAATGGGCAAAACCTCCAAAACTCCCATAAAGGAAAGATTTGTTTTTGCCCAAACACTTCTCCAACTTAGGCCACATTTGAGGCTTACGTATCATACCCTATCTTCCAACTTCAAAAATAGATATTTTTGAAGAGCTTTACTATTTATTTTTGCCCATTTTCTTAAATGGCAAAAATAAGAAAATAAATACATTAAATACTTTTATTCATCAATAAATCTTGGGGAAAATCCCCATAGTGTGAATTCATATCTAGGACCATATCACATCAATAACCAACCTTGTCCAATGTAAAAATATCAAATGAGCTTCTAGAAACTACTTCTGCACTTTGTGAATAAATGATTCTAAGTGGACTTAAAATCCTCTGAAAAATTCCAATTAATTCCTAGGGTTATGCATTGACCCTATATACACACTAGTACCATTTTCTCATCTTGCCAAAGACAAATTTCTAAACCTCCTTCACAACCACCTATTTACTCAATTTGGTAAACCTAGCTAGTACTGAGCTAAACCAAGATCAAACCGTCATCCAAGCTGGTCCAAAGTTTCACCACAGCACCCAAACCCTTCTCTTGTTGAAGCTACTGTAGAAACCTGGTAGCACCCTCCTCTCCTTGACACTTAATGCTTGGAGTATGAGGAAGAGAGAGAGAGAGACAAAGCAAATCCCATCAAATCTGCATCTTTACTCCACACCCCAGCTACAGAAGGCCTCCTCCACCTCTCTGGTCGTTATTGGACCCACACACCAACCCCTATAGCCAAAGGATGCCTCCCTAGCTACCCAAGCCCTCTCTCTCCTCCACTCTTGCCTCCTTGGTCAAATAAAGGGAGAAGGAGAAAATCCTGCCACGGATAACTCCCCAGTCCGCCTCTACCATTCTGTGGCCCCACACCCTCCTCTCCACTGCCCTCCTGCCGCCCTTCTCCACTGTCCAAACCGGGACTTAAAGCCCCTAGACATCACCCCCCCTCAGGGATAAGACCCCAGACCACCCAAGCCGCTCCCTCTGCTCGCTTCACCCTCCCTCACCTCACAACTCCACCCTCCCAGGCGCCCTAGGACTCTCTGCCCCTCTGCTGGCCAGGAGAGGCCAGAGAAAAAGCTTCAGCCATTCCCATGTTTGGGCTTGCATGACCTGCTCCACGCCTCCCTTACCCTTCCTCTTTGCCCTAGAATGAACCTCTCCACAATAACCATCTAATCCCTGCCTTTTCCTCGACATGCAGATGCCCAGAGGACAGCGCCGACAAACTCCGAGGCCACCCCGACGGTTGCTGTCGCGTGAACACCTCTCTGGCGCCAACCTCCCTCATGTCGCCCCTCCCCGAGCTCGCCGCGGTGCGCTGCGTCGCCCTACCCACTCCACATCGCCTCTCCATGCCCCCGGTGAGCCCCCGCCAACCCGCACCGCCACCCTAGGATTTGTCCCTCGCCGCCACGTGTTCCAAGGATACGATGACACGCTGATGTCGGATCGTCTCTAATCGAGTGGTCGTCAATCATGGATACCCCTTCATTACTTTGCCGTGGCCAGTGAGCCCCCACGACATTTTGAACGCGCTCCCTTACGAGCAATGCCTTAGGATGGGACGGTTCGCCTGATCGTCCTAGATCCGGTCAAACTTCGGCCCTGTAATCCCTCTGCCCTCTTTTCTTTTAAATATTTCTCTAGAAGTCAGAAAATAGCTGCTAGGTTTAAATGCAAAACAAATTGGAAAATGCCAGAACACACCCATATCTAAATTTTTTCATGTTCTACAGTGTTTTATAAAACATTCAAAACAATCCACTTGGACAAACTCATAATTCTATTTTTCTGGGAAATATTCTTCTAAGATCTGTCCTTTCTACCAAATAGTGATTTAAGGGGGTTTGGTAATCCCAAATTGGGTTAACTCCATCTCCTCTGGATGGTCTATGAAATACCTAACCTATGGACTTGGTCGCATGCCAAGGTGAACTACCTTTCTACTTTAGTAAAAATAACAGAAACAACCCATTTCTGCAATTAGGAATTTCTCTAGGTCACATAAAAATCGATATTGACCTATTTCCGACTCCCAGAACATCTTCGTATCAATATATATCGAACCCTAGAAGACCTAAATTAATTAAGCCTTGGTTGATTTACTGTGAATTAAACTATTTCTGTGCATAGTATTTCACTAATAAATTCACTCTAGGAGTTATGTGGATCCTAATCTAGTGTTTCCAATTTCTACAGAAATTACATTACAATACCTATCATTTGACATCGGTCTCATATTAAAATATTATGAAGAATAAATATGGTGAAAAAGACAAAAACCCTCCAGAATGTCCTTTGGAAATTTCCTGAGGGCATTCTATTAATTGTTTTGAAGTGATTCCAACTCTCAAAAATCACAAACTCAATTATACATAACATAGTATGAGCACAAATTTATTTGAGCAACATATCTTTTCTGGTGATTTATTAACCAAAACTAGAGTTATTCCCACTAAAATAATCATAACTAAATAAGGAAAATGGATAAAATCATGAAACCACTTTTGTTGGCCTTGTTATTTCTATACCTATCTGTTGATATCATTTTTATACATTGATATCATATAGACCCTAGACTTAGTTCAAAACCCCTCCTTTAGGTAGTATTTGACAAATAAATCACAAAAGCAAATCCACAAGAGCAATTAACGTATTTCCAAATACTATACTCTCAATCTATAAAAACCTACTGAAGTCAATAGTGTGTTGAGTGCTTGTTTACTGTACTGTAATGATGCTTGTATGCATTGTGTTGATTGTGGCTCTGTTTGCTTGCATGTATCCTCTTGACAACTATAGTTGCGGTTATAACAGAGACGGAAGAAGATGGATATTAATATTGGTTATTATGGTTTTCTAAGAAGAAGTCTAGGGACATATATTGCCAGATTGTTGATCGCAGGCAAGCCACCTTCTTGCTCATAAACCTTATCCTACTTTTTTTACTTATGCATGTTTTATCTACTATTTATGAAAACCGCATTGTTTTACTATATGTTGATGTATATATGGTAGTGGTTTGGCTCCTCTGAACTATTACACTTTTGTACTATTAAGTACAACCCCCTTGATGACACCTACTAGTCCCTAGTATGATAGTTGGTGTATAACACCATACCCCTTTGGAGACCCCGTTTTAGCCGAAGCAAAACTAGGATGGGAAGATCCCGGAAAAGTTTTACAAAAAGTTTTATGATAAAACCTTGGTGAGGTTTTACCTACCAAGAGAAGTTTGAGAAATAAAAAGGTTTTCGTTTCACAAAAAATTCTGAAGGAAAGAGGAGGTAATTTTTTTACAAAAACGCACCTGGTTCTTTGCAGCTTTAGCTATAACAACTTAACACATGGAACCACATTACTCTGGAATGGACATGGGTAGATTTGATGTTTGTCTATTCTGGTATAAGATGCATCGCAACTACTACAGGGGATATAACAATCTCTGGAGGGTGGGCCTTCTTTGGCAGGGTCCATGTAAAACATCGACCGGGAGAAGGAACGAAGGGTCTATGGGCCTCCACGTGTTACTATGAGCCCCTCATTGAAAGCGCACACTTGGGAAGTGGAAAAAGCACTCCGGTTGGCTTGGGAACTATATAGGGCGTCCCGGTGTTGAGGGGAACAACACTCATAGGGTAGGCACTTGTATTGGAGTGGTCATCCGGAGAGTCTTGATCGGTTACTCGACCCACGATCGGTGTAGATCAGGGTAGGGTACCCGGATGGTGTGGGTAAAGTGTACAACCTGTGCAGAGTGTAAATCTATTCTAATAGCCGTGTACGTGGTTATGGACGGGTTGGACAAACTACCGTAGAGCGGTGCTGGTTTTGATTTCAAAATGGATCTTCGGAAAAGCAATGGCTTTGGAAATTTTTTTGACCATGGGATGGTCGAAAGGAATACCTATTTTGACCATGGGATGGTCGGAAAGGAAGGAGAGGAGTTTGGTCATGGGATGACCGGAAGGAGGAACGAATGGGTGACCCAGTCCTAATGTTTTCCACAACTTTTCAAAAAGGTTTCCAAAATGTTTGCAAAGGTTTTCAACAAAGATATGCAGATGCTATATCTATAAGAGAAATTAATTGAGAAAATAACCTCTCTTGGAGCCCTCCTACTACCACAGCCATATTGCATATCCTCTTGTTATTATTATTATTCTCTTAAGGCGGTTTGCAAGTACATTCAAAGTACTCACTGGCATTGTCCCTGGCTATTAACTTGGTGAGATATCAAGAAGAAGGTGAAGTTGATGACTATGTGAGCTAGGACGTTCTTACAGTCAGTTGCCTGTAGGTTAAGGCATAGCTCGGGCTCTACGCTTGATGAAGTTCCGCTGATGATTATTGATGTAGACATAATGGCATGTAAGGTATGACATGTATCTACTTAAGTAATGGATGTTTACTTTGATACTTGTCGGTTATGTGCCACGACTAACTGATCATGGGATCGTGGTGTATGCATACCAGGGATTCTCGGAGGATTAATCCGGGGGCCCCACACATGTGGTTTATAAAAATAACACACATACAATGGAATCTAGTGGATCCATGTGGTTTAGGAATAGAACACACATATAATGAACTCTAGTGGATCCATGTGGTTTATGAAAAGAACACACATGCAATGAACTCTAGGGGATCCATGTGGTTCATGAAAAGAACAAATATGCAATGACATCTAGTGGATCCATGTGGTTTATGAAAAGAACACACATGCAATGAAATCTAGTGGATCCATATGGTTTATGAAAAGAACACCCATCCAATGGAATCTAGTGGATCCATGTGGTTTAGGAATAGAACATACATGCAATGAACTCTAGTGGATCCATGTGGTTTATAAAAAGAACACACATGCAATGGCATCTAGTGGATCCACGTGGTTTATGAAAAGAACACACATCTAATGAACTCTAGTGGATCCATGTGGTTTATGAAAAGAACACAGATGCAATGACATCTTGTGGATCCAAGTGGTTTATGAAAACAACACACATGCAATGAACTCTAGTGGATCCATGTGGTTTATAAAAATAACACACATGCAATGAACTCTAGTGGATCCATGTGGTTTATGAAAATAACACACATGCAATGAACTCTAGTGTATCCATGTGGTTTATGAAAAGAACACAAAGGAAATGGTATCTAGTGGATCCATGTGGTTTATGAAAACAACACACTTGCTAGAGCGGAATCACTGCATGTGTTCTTTTCCAAAACCACACTAATACACACATATATCCAAGTGGGTGTGGTGATGCAGCAACTGTCAAGCTGGTGGTAGAATGCATGCTGAAGTTGAATCCCAACATGCTGCTAGGGTTCCTCAACATGGTTGGACACCACATGCTGGAGTGGCATCATTGCATGTGTTCTTTTCCAAAAACCACAATGATGCACACTAATACACACACACATCCAAGTGGGTGTGGTGATGCAGCATCTTTCAAGCTGGTGGTACAATGCATGCTGCAGGTGAATCCTAACATGCTGCTAGGATTCATAGACATGGTTGGACACCACATGCTGGAGTGGCATCATTGCATGAGTTCTTTTCCTAAAACCACAATGATGCATACTGATACACACACACACACATCCAATGAGATCTAGTAGATCCATGTGGTTTATGAAAAGAACACACATGCAATGAACTCTAGTGGATCCATGTGGTTTATGAAAAGAACACATGTGCAATTAACTCTAGTGGATCCATGTGGTTTATGAAAAGAACACACATGCAACGGAATCTAGTGTATCCACGTGGTTTATGAAAACAACACAAATGCAATGAACTCTGGTGGATCCATGCGGTTTACGAAAAGAACACACATGCAATGACATCTAGTGGATCCATGTGGTTTATGAAAATAACACACATGCAATGAACTCTCGTGGATCCATGTGGTTTATGAAAAGAACACACATGCAACAACATCTAGTGGATCCATGTGGTTTATCAAAAGAACGCACATGCAATGAACTCTAGTGGATCAATGTGGTTTATGAAAAGAACACACATGCAATGACATCTAGTGGATCCATGTGGTTTATGTATAGAACGCACATGAAATTACATCTAGTGGGTCCATGTGGTTTACGAAAAGAACACACATGCAATGAACTCTAGTGGATCCATGTGGTTTATGAAAAGAACACACATGCAATGAATTCTAGTGGATCCATGTGGTTTACGAAAAGAACACACATGCAATGACATCTAGTGGATCCATGTGGTTTATGAAAAGAACACACATGGAATGAACTCTAGTGGATCCATGTGGTTTATGAAAATAACACACATGCAATGAACTCTCGTGGATCCATGTGGTTTAGGAAAAGAACACACATGTAACAACATCTAGTGGATCCATGTGGTTTATGAAAAGAACACACATGCAATGACATCTAGTGGATCCATGTGGTTTATGAAAACAACACACATGGAATGAACTCTAGTGGATCCATGTGGTTTATAAAAAGAACACACATACAATGGCATCTAGTGGATCCATGTGGTTTAGGAATAGAACACACATGTAATGAACTTTAGTGGACCCATGTGGTTTATGAAAAAAAAACAGATGCAATGATATCTAGTGGATCCATGTGGTTTATGAAAGAACACACATGCAATGTCATCTAGTGGATCCATGTGGTTTATGAAAAGAACACGCATCCAGTGAAATCTAGTGGATCCATGTGGTTTAGGAATAGAACATACATGAAATGAACTCTAGTGGATCCATGTGGTTTATGAAAAGAACACACATGCAATGAACTCTAGTGGATCCATGTGGTTTATGAAAAGAACACATATGCAATGACATCTAGTGGATCCATGTGGTTTATTAAAAGAACACACATGCAATGAACTCTAGTGGATCCATTTGTTTTATGAAAAGAACACGCATCCAATGAAATATAGTGGATCCATGTGGTTTAGGAATAGAACATACATGCAATGAACTCTAGTGGATCCATGTGGTTTATGAAAAGAACACACATGCAATGGCATCTAGTGGATCCATATGGTTTAGGAATAGAACACACATGCAATGAACTCTAGTGGATCCATGTGGTTTATAGAAAAAACACACATTCAATGGCATCTAGTGGATCCATGTGGTTTAGGAGTAGAACATACATGCAATGAACTCTAGTGTATCCATGTGGTTTATGAAAAGAACACACATGCAATGACATCTAGTGGATACATGTGGTTTATGAAAAGTACACACATGCAATGAACTCTCGTGGATCCATATGGTTTATGAAAAGAACACGCATCCAATGGAATCTAGTGGATCCATGTGGTTTAGGAATAGAACACACATGCAATGAACTCTAGTGGATCCATGTGGTTTATGAAAAGAACACACATGCAATGAACTCTAGTGGATCCATGTGGTTTATGAAAATAACACACATGCAATGAACTCTAGTGGATCCATGTGGTTTATGAAAAGAACACACATGCAATGAAATCTAGTGGATCCATGTGGTCTATGAAAATAACACACATGCAATTAACTCTAGTGGATCCATGTAGTTTATCAAAAGAACACACATGCAATGAACTCTCGTGGATCCATGTGGTTTATGAAAACAACACACATGCAACAACATCTAGTGGATCCATGTGGTTTATCAAAAGAACGCACATGCAATGAACTCTAGTGGATCCATGTGGTTTATGAAAAGAACACACATGCAATGACATCTAGTGGATCCATGTGGTTTATGAAAACAACACACATGGAATGAACTCTAGTGGATCCATGTGGTTTATAAAAAGAACACAGATACAACGGCATCTAGAGGATCCATGTGGTTTAGGAATTGAACACACATGTAATGAACTTTAGTGGATCCATGTGGTTTATGAAAAAAAAACATGCAATGATATATAGTGGATCCATGTGGTTTAGGAAAGAACACACATGCAATGGCATCTAGTGGATCCATGTGGTTTATGAAAAGAATACACACGCAGTGAACTCTAGTGGATCCATGTGGTTTATGAAAATAACAAACATGCAATAAACTCTAGTGGATCCATGTGGTTTATGAAAAGAGCACACATGCAATGAACTCTAGTGGATCCATGTGGTTTATGAAAAGAACACATATGCAATGACATCTAGTGGATCCATGTGGTTTATTAAAAGAACACACATGCAATGAACTCTAGTGGATCCATTTGGTTTATGGAAAGAACACACATACAATGGCATCTACTGGATCCATGTGGTTTAGGAGTAGAACAGACATGCAATGAACTCTAGTGGATCCATGTGGTTTATGAAAAGAACACACATGCAATGACATCTAGTGGATACATGTGGTTTATGAAAAGAACACACATGCAATGACATCTAGTGGATCCATGTGGTTTATGAAAATAAAACACATGCAATGAACTCTAGTCGATCCATGTGGTTTATGAAAATAACACACATGCAATGAACTCTAGTGGATCCATGTGGTTTATGAAAAGAACACACATGCAATGAACTCTAGTGGATCCATGTGATCTATGAAAATAACACACATGCAATGAACTCTAGTGGATCCATGTAGTTTATGAAAAGAACACACATACAATGAACTCTAGTGGATCCATGTGGTTTAGGAATAGAACACATATGCAATGACATATAGTGGATCCATGTGGTTTATGAAAAGAACACACATGCAATGAACTCTAATGGATCCATATGGTTTATGAAAAGAACAAGCATCCAATGGAATCTAGTGGATCCATGTGGTTTAGGAATAGAACACACATGCAATGAACTCTCGTGGATCCATGTGGTTTATGAAAAGAACACACATGCAACAACATCTAGTGGGTCCATGTGGTTTATCAAAAGAACGCACATGCAATGAAATGTAGTGGATCCACGTGGTTTATGAAAAGAACACACATGCAATGACATCTATTGGATCCATGTGGTTTATGAAAACAACACACATGGAATGAATTCTAGTGGATCCATGTGGTTTATAAGAAGAACACACATACAATGGCATCTAGTGGATCCATGTGGTTTAGGAATAGAACACACATGTAATGAACTTTAGTGGATCCATGTGGTTTATGAAAAAAAAACATGCAATGATATCTAGTGGATCCATGTGGTTTATGAAAAGAATACACGTGCAGTGAACTCTAGTGGATCCATGTGGTTTATGAAAATAACAAACATGCAATGAACTCTAGTGGATCCATGTGGTTTATGAAAAGAACACACATGCAATGACCTCTAGTGGATCCATGTTGTTTAGGAATAGAACACACATGCAATGACATCTAGTGGGTCATGTGGTTTAGGAATATAACACAAATGCAATGACATCTAGTGGATCCATGTGGTTTATTTAAAGAACACACATGCAATGAACTCTAGTGGATCCATGTGGTTTACGAAAACAACACACATGCAATAAACTCTAGTGGATCCATGTGGTTTATGAAAAGAACACAAATGCAATGACATCTAGTGGATCCATGTGGTTTATGAAAAGAACACAGAAGCAATGAACTCTAGTGGATCGATGTGGATTATGAAAAGAACACACATGTAATGGCATCTAGTGGATCTATGTGGTTTAGGAAAAGAACACACATGCAATGAACTCTAGTGGATCCATGTGGTTTATGAAAAGAACACACACGCAATGGCATCTAGTGGATCCATGTGGTTTATGAAAATAACACACATGCAATGCCATCTAGTTGATCCATGTGGTTTATGAAAAGAACACACTTGCAATGAATTCTAGTGGATCCATGTAGTTTATGAAAAGAACACACATGAAATGAAATCTAGTGGATCCATGTGGTTTAGGAAAAGAACACACATGCAATGATATCTAGTGGATCCATGTGTTTATGAAAACAACACACATGCAATTAACTCTAGTGGATCCATGTGGTTTATGAAAATAACACACATGCAATGAACTCTAGTGGATACATGTGGTTTATGAAAAGAACACACATGCAATGAACTCTAGTGGATCCATGTGGTTTATGAAAAGAACACATATGCAATGACATCAAGTGGATCCATGTGGATTATGAAAACAACGCACATTCAATGAACTCTAGTGGATCCATATGGTTTATGAAAAGAACACACATCCAATGGAATCTAGTGGATCCATGTGGTTTATGAAAAGAACACACATGCAATGAACTCTAGTGGATCCATGTGGTTTATGAAAATAACACACATGCAATGACATCTAGTGGATCCATGTGGTTTATGAAAAGAACACACATGCAATGAACTCTAATGGATCCATATGGTTTATGAAAGAACATGTATCCAATGGAATCTAGTGGATCCATGTGGTTTAGGAATAGAACACATATGCAATGACATCTAGTGGATCCATGTGGTTTATGAAAATAACACACATGCAATGAACTCTAGTGGATCCATTTGTTTTATGAAAAGAACACGCATCCAATGAAATCTAGTGGATCCATGTGGTTTAGTAATAGAACATACATGCAATGAACTCTAGTGGATCCATGTGGTTTATGAAAAGAACAAACATGCAATGGCATCTAGTGGATCCATATGGTTTAGGAATAGAACACACATGCAATAAACTCTAGTGGATCCATGTGGTTTATGGAAAAAACAAACATACAATGGCATCTAGTAGATCCATGTGGTTTAGGAGTAGAACATACATGCAATGAACTCTAGTGGATCCATGTGGTTTATGAAAAGAACACACATGCAATGACATCTAGTGGATTCATGTGGTTTATGAAAAGAACACACATGCAATGACATCTAGTGGATCCATGTGGTTTATGAAAAGAACACACATGCAATGAACTCTAGTGGATCCATCTGGTTTATGAAAATAACACACATGCAATGAACTCTAGTGGATCCATGTGGTTTATGAAAAGAACACACAAGCAATGAAATCTAGTGGATCCATGTGGTCTATGAAAATAACACACATGCAATGAACTCTAGTGGATCCATGTGGCTTAGGAATAGAACACACATGCAATGAACTCTCATGGATCCATGTGGTTTATGAAAAGAGCACACATGCAACAATATCTAGTGGATCGATATGGTTTATCAAAAGAACGCACATGCAATGAACTCTAGTGGATCCATGTGGTGTATGAAAAGAACACACATGCAATGACATCTAGTGGATCCATGTGGTTTATGAAAACAACACACATGGAATGAACTCTAGTGGATCCATGTGGTTTATAAAAAGAACACAGATACAATGGCATCTAGTGGATCCATGTGGTTTAGGAAAAAAACACATGCAATGATATCTAGTGGATCCATGTGGTTTATGAAAGAACACACATGCAATGAACTCTAGTGGATCCATGTGGTTTATGAAAAGAACACACATGCAATGAACTCTAGTGGATCCATGTGGTTTATGAAAAGAACATACATAAAATGTCATCTAGTGGATCCATGTGGTTTAGGAATAGAACTGACATGCAATGAACTCTAGTGGATCCATGTGGTTTATGAAAAGAACATGTATCCAATGGAATCTAGTGGATCCATGTGGTTTAGGAATAGAACACACATGCAATGAACTCTCGTGGATCCATGTCGTTTATGAAAAGAACACACATGCAATTGCATTCAGTGGATCCCTGTGGTTTATGAAAAGAACACACATGCAATGAACTCTAGTGGATCCATGTGGTTTATGAAAAGAACACACATACAATGACATCTAGTGGATCCATGTGGTTTATGAAAAGAACACACATGCAATGACATCTAGTGGATCCATGTGGTTTATGAAAACAGCACACATGCAATGAACTATAGTGGATCGATGTGGTTTATAAAAATAACACACATACAATGGCATCTAGTGGATCCATGTGGTTTAGGAATAGAACACACATGTAATGAATTTTAGTGGATCCATGTGGTTTATGAGAAAAAAACACATGCAATGATTTCTAGTGGATCCACGTGGTTTATGAAAGAACACACATGCAATGGCATCTAGTGGATCCATGTGGTTTATGAAAAGAATACACGTGCAGTGAACTCTAGTGGATCCATGTGGTTTACGAAAATAACAAACATGCAATGAACTCTAGTGGATCCATGTGGTTTATGAAAAGAGCACACATGCAATGAACTCTAGTGGATCCATGTGGTGTATGAAAAGAACACACATGCAATGACATCTAGTGGATCCATGTGGTTTATGAAAACAACACACATGGAATGAACTCTAGTGGATCCATGTGGTTTATGAAAACAACACACATGGAATGAACTCTAGTGGATCCATGTGGTTTATAAAAAGAACACAGATACAATGGCATCTAGTGGATCCATGTGGTTTAGGAAAAAAACACATGCAATGATATCTAGTGGATCCATGTGGTTTATGAAAGAACACACATGCAATGAACTCTAGTGGATCCATGTGGTTTATGAAAAGAACACACATGCAATGAACTCTAGTGGATCCATGTGGTTTATGAAAAGAACATACATAAAATGTCATCTAGTGGATCCATGTGGTTTAGGAATAGAACTGACATGCAATGAACTCTAGTGGATCCATGTGGTTTATGAAAAGAACATGTATCCAATGGAATCTAGTGGATCCATGTGGTTTAGGAATAGAACACACATGCAATGAACTCTCGTGGATCCATGTCGTTTATGAAAAGAACACACATGCAATTGCATTCAGTGGATCCCTGTGGTTTATGAAAAGAACACACATGCAATGAACTCTAGTGGATCCATGTGGTTTATGAAAAGAACACACATACAATGACATCTAGTGGATCCATGTGGTTTATGAAAAGAACACACATGCAATGACATCTAGTGGATCCATGTGGTTTATGAAAACAGCACACATGCAATGAACTATAGTGGATCGATGTGGTTTATAAAAATAACACACATACAATGGCATCTAGTGGATCCATGTGGTTTAGGAATAGAACACACATGTAATGAATTTTAGTGGATCCATGTGGTTTATGAGAAAAAAACACATGCAATGATTTCTAGTGGATCCACGTGGTTTATGAAAGAACACACATGCAATGGCATCTAGTGGATCCATGTGGTTTATGAAAAGAATACACGTGCAGTGAACTCTAGTGGATCCATGTGGTTTACGAAAATAACAAACATGCAATGAACTCTAGTGGATCCATGTGGTTTATGAAAAGAGCACACATGCAATGAACTCTAGTGGATCCATGTGGTTTATGAAAAGAACACATATGCAATGACATCTAGTGGATCCATGTGGTTTATGAAAAGAACACACATGCAATGAAATCTAATGGATCCATGTGGTTTAGGAATAGAACACACATGCAATGAACTCTCATGGATCCATGTGGTTTATGAAAAGAACACACATGCAATGGCATCTAGTGGATCCGTGTGGTTTATGAAAACAACACACATGCAATAAACTCTAGTGTATACATGTAGTTTATGAAAACAACGCACGTGCAATGACATCTAGTAGATCCATGTTGTTTAGGAATAGAACACACACGCAATGACATCTAGTGGGTCATGTGGTTTAGGAATATAACACAGATGCAATGACATCTAGTGGATCCATGTGGTTTAATTAAAGAACACACATGCAATGAACTCTAGTTGATCCACGTGGTTTAAGAAAATAACACACATGCAATAAACTCTAGTGGATCCATGTGGTTTATGAAAAGAACACAAATGCAATGACATCTAGTGGATCCATGTGGTTTATTAAAAGAACACACATGTAATAAACTCTAGTGGATCGATGTGGATTATGAAAAGAACACACATGTAATGGTATCTAGAGGATCTATGTGGTTTAGGAAAAGAACACACATGCAATGTACTCTAGTGGATCCATGTGGTTTATGAAAAGAACACACATGCAATGGCATCTAGTGGATCCATGTGGTTTATGAAAAGAACACACGTGCAATGAATTCTAGTGGATCCATGTAGTTTATGAAAAGAACACACATGAAATGAACTCTAGTGGATCCATGTGGTTTAGGAAAAGAACACACATGCAATGATATCTAGTGGATCCATGTGGTTTATGAAAAGAACACACATGCAATGAACTCTAGTGGATCCATGTGGTCTATGAAAAGAACACACATGCAATGAACTCTAGTGGATCCATGTGGTTTATGAAAAGAACACACATGCAATGACATCTAGTGGACCCATGTGGTTTATGAAAACAACACACATGGAATGAACTCTAGTGGATCCATATGGTTTATGAAAAGAACACATATGCAATGACATCTAGTGGATCCATGTGGTTTATGAAAAGAACACACATGCAATGAACTCTTGTGGATCCATATGGTTAATGAAAAGAACACGCATCCAATGGAATCTAGTGGATCCATGTGGTTTAGGAATAGAACATACATGCAATGAACTCTAGTGGATCCGTGTGGTTTATGAAAAGAACACACATCCAATGGCATCTAGTGGATCCATGTGGTTTATGAAAAGAACACACATCTAATGAACTCTAGTGGATCCATGTGGTTTATGAAAAGAACACAGATGTAATGACATCTTGTGGATCCATGTGGTTTATGAAAACAACACACATGCACTAAACTCTACTGGATCCATGTGGTTTGTGAAAATAACAAACATGCAATTAACTCTAGTGGATCCATGTGGTTTATGACAAGAACACACATGCAATGAACTATAGTGGATCCATGTGGTTTATGAAAAGAACACACATGCAATGAACTCTAGTGGATCCATGTGGTTTATAAAAAGAACATACATACAATGGGATCTAGTGGATCCATGTGGTTTAGGAATAGAACACACATGTAATGTAGTGGATCCATGCGGTTTATGAAAAAAACACATGCAATGACATCTAGTGGATCCATGTGGTTTATGAAAAGAACACACATGCAATGTCATCTCGTGGATCCAAGTGGTTTATGAAAAAATACACATCTAGTGAACTCTAGTGGATCCATGTGGTTTATGAAAATAACAAACATGCAATGAACTCTAGTGGATCCATGTGGTTTATGAAAAGAACACATATGGAATGAACTCTAGTGGATCCATGTGGTTTATGAAATCAACACACATTCAATAAACTCAAGTGGATCCATGTGGTTTATGAAAAGAACACACATGCAACAACATCTAGTGGATCCATGTGGTTTATCAAAAGAACGCACATGCAATGAACTCTAGTGGATCCATGTGGTTTATGAAAAGAACACACATGCAATGACATCTAGTGGATGCATGTGGTTTATGAAAACAGCACACATGGAATGAATTCTAGTGGATCCATGTGGTTTATAAAAAGAGCACACATACAATGGCATCAAGTGGATCCATGTGGTTTAGGAATAGAACACACGTGTAATGAACTTTAGTAGATCCATGTGGTTTATGAAAAAAACACATGCAACGATATCTAGTGGATCCATGTGGTTTATGAAAGAACACACATGCAATGGCATCTAGTGGATCCATGTGGTTTATGAAAAGAATACACGTGCAGTGAACTCTTGTGGATCCGTGTGGTTTACGAAAATAACAAACATGCAATGAACTCTAGTGGATCCATGTGGTTTATGAAAAGAACACACATGCAATGAACTCTAGTGGATCCATGTGGATTATGAAAAGAACACATATGCAATGACATCTAGTGGATCCATGTGGTTTATTAAAAGAACACACATAGAATGAACTCAAGTGGATCCATTTGGTTTATGAAAAGAACACGCATCCAATGAAATCTAGTGGATCCATGTGGTTTAGGAATAGAACATACATGCAATGAACTCTATTGGATCCATGTGGTTTATGAAAAGAACACACATGCAATGGCATCTAGTGGATCCATATGGTTTAGGAATGGAACACACATGCAATGAACTCTAGTGGATCCATATGGTTTAGGAATAGAGCACACATGCAACAAACTCTATTGGATCCATGTGGTTTATGAAAAGAACACAAATGCAATGACATCTAGTGGATCCATGTGGTTTATGAAAAGAACACACATGCAATAAACTCTAGTGGATCAATGTGGATTATGAAAAGAACACACATGTAATGGCATCTAGTGGATCTATGTGGTTTGGGAAAATAACACACATGCAATGAACTCTAGTGGATCCATGTGGTTTATGAAAAGAACACAGATGCAATGGCATCTAGTGGATCCATGTGGTTTATGAAAAGAACACACATGCAATGCCATCTAGTGCATCCATGTGGTTTATGAAAAGAACACACATGCAATGAATTCTAGTGGATCCATGTAGTTTATGAAAAGGACACACATGAAATGAACTCTAGTGGATCCATGTGGTTTAGGAAAAGAACACACATGCAATGATATCTAGTGGATCCATGTGTTTATGAAAAGAATACACATGCAATTAACTCTAGTGGATCCATGTGGTTTATGAAAATAACACACATGCAATGAACTCTAGTGGATCCATGTGCTTTATGAAAACAACGCACATGCAATGAACTCCCGTGGATCCATATGGTTTATGAAAAGAACACACATCCAATGGAATCTAGTGGATCCATGTGGATTATGAAAAGAACACACATGCAATGAACTCTAGTGGATCCATGTGGTTTATCAAAATAACACACATGCAATGACATCTAGTGGATCCATGTGGGTTATGAAAAGAACACACATGCAATGAACTCTAATGGATCCATATGGTTTATGAAAAGAACATGTATCCAATGGAATCTAGTGGATCCAGGTGGTTTATGAAAAGAACACACATGCAATGAACTCTCGTGGATCCATGTGGTTTATGAAAAGAACACACATGCAATGGCATTTAGTGGATCCCTGTGGTTTATGAAAAGAACACACATGCAATGAACTCTAGTGGATCCATGTGGTTTATGAAAAGAACACACATGCAATGACATCTAGTGGATCCATGTGGTTTATGAAAAGAACACACATGCAATGACATCTAGTGGATCCACGTGGTTTATGAAACGAACACACATGCAATGAACTCTAGTTGATCCATGTGGTTTATGAAAATAACACACATGCAATGAACTCTAGTGTATCCATGTGGTTTATGAAGAGAACACACATGCAATGAACTCTAGTGAATCATGTGGTTTAGGAAAAGAACACACATGCAATGAACTCTAGTGGATCCATGTGGTTTACGAAAAGAACACACATGCAATGAACTCTAGTGGATCCATGTGGTTTAGGAATATAACACAGATGCAATGACATCTAGTGGATCCATGTGGTTTATTTAAAGAACACACATGCAATGAACTCTAGTGGATCCATGTGGTTTACCAAAAGAACACACATGCAACAAACTCTAGTGGATCCATGTGGTTTATGAAAAGAACACAAATGCAATGACATCTAGTGGATCCATGTGGTTTATGAAAAGAACACACATGCAATGAACTCTAGTGGATCGATGTGGATTATGAAAAGAACACACAAGTAATGGCATCTAGTGGATCTATGTGGTTTGGGAAAAGAACACACATGCAATGAAATCTAGTGGATCCATGTGGTTTATGAAAAGAACACAGATGCAATGGCATCTAGTGGATCCATGTGGTTTATGAAAAGAACACACATGTAATGCCATCTAGTGCATCCATGTGGTTTATGAAAAGAACACACATGCAATGAATTCTAGTGGATCCATGTAGTTTATGAAAAGGACACACATGAAATGAACTCTAGTGGATCCATGTGGTTTAGGAAAAGAACACACATGCAATGATATCTAGTGGATCCATGTGTTTATGAAAAGAACACACATGCAATTAACTCTAGTGGATCCATGTGGTTTATGAAAATAACACATATGCAATGAACTCTAGTGGATCCATGTGGTTTATGAAAACAACGCACATGCAATGAACTCTCGTGGATCCATATGGTTTATTAAAAGAACACACATCCAATGGAATCTAGTGGATCCATGTGGTTTATGAAAAGAACACACATGCAATGAACTCTAGTGGATCCATGTGGTTTATGAAAATAACACACATGCAATGACATCTAATGGATCCATGTGGTTTATGAAAAGAACACACATGCAATGAACTCTAATGGATCCATATGGTTTATGAAAAGAACATGTATCCAATGGAATCTAGTGGATCCATGTGGTTTAGGAATAGAACACACATGCAATGAACTCTCGTGGATCCATGTTGTTTATGAAAAGAACACACATGCAATGGCATTTAGTGGATCCCTGTGGTTTATGAAAAGAACACACATGCAATGAACTCTAGTGGATCCATGTGGTTTATGAAAAGAACACACATGCAATGACATCTAGTGGATCCATGTGGTTTATGAAAAGAGCACACATGCAATGACATCTAGTGGATCCACGTGGTTTATGAAACGAACACACATGCAATGAACTCTAGTTGATCCATGTGGTTTATGAAAATAACACACATGCAATGAACTCTAGTGGATCCATGTGGTTTATGAAGAGAACACACATGCAATGAACTCTAGTGTATCATGTGGTTTAGGAAAAGAACACACATGCAATGAAATCTAGTGGATCCATGTGGTTTACGAAAAGAACACACATGCAATGAACTCTAGTGGATCCATGTGGTTTAGGAATATAACACAGATGCAATGACATCTAGTGGATCCATGTGGTTTATTTAAAGAACACACATGCAATGAACTCTAGTGGATCCATGTGGTTTACGAAAAGAACACACATGCAACAAACTCTAATGGATCCATGTGGTTTATGAAAAGAACACAAATGCAATGACATCTAGTGGATCCATGTGGTTTATGAAAAGAACACACATGCAATGAACTCTAGTGGATCGATGTGGATTATGAAAAGAACACACATGTAATGGCATCTAGTGGATCTATGTGGTTTATGAAAAGAACACACATGCAATGAACTCTAGTGGATCCATGTGGTTTATAAAAAGAACACACATACAATGGGATCTATTGGATCCATGTGGTTTAGGAATAGAACACACATGTAATGTAGTGGATCCATGCGGTTTATGAAAAAAACACATGCAATGACATCTAGTGGATCCATGTGGTTTATGAAAAGAACACACATGCAATGTCATCTCGTGGATCCAAGTGGTTTATGAAAAAATACACATCTAGTGAACTCTAGTGGATCCATGTTGTTTATGAAAATAACAAACATGCAATGAACTCTAGTGGATCCATGTGGTTTATGAAAAGAACACACATGGAATGAACTCTAGTGGATCCATGTGGTTTATTAAAAGAACACACATAGAATGAACTCAAGTGGATCCATTTGGTTTATGAAAAGAACACGCATCCAATGAAATCTAGTGGATCCATGTGGTTTAGGAATAGAACATACATGCAATGAACTCTATTGGATCCATGTGGTTTATGAAAAGAACACACATGCAATGGCATCTAGTGGATACATATGGTTTAGGAATAGAACACACGTGCAATGAACTCTAGTGGATCCATATGGTTTAGGAATAGAGCACACATGCAACAAACTCTATTGGATCCATGTGGTTTATGAAAAGAACACAAATGCAATGACATCTAGTGGATCCATGTGGTTTATGAAAAGAACACACATGCAATGAACTCTAGTGGATCGATGTGGATTATGAAAAGAACACACATGTAATGGCATCTAGTGGATCTATGTGGTTTGGGAAAATAACACACATGCAATGAACTCTAGTGGATCCATGTGGTTTATGAAAAGAACACAGATGCAATGGCATCTAGTGGATCCATGTGGTTTATGAAAAGAACACACATGCAATGCCATCTAGTGCATCCATGTGGTTTATGAAAAGAACACACATGCAATGAATTCTAGTGGATCCATGTAGTTTCTGAAAAGGACACACATGAAATGAACTCTAGTTGATCCATGTGGTTTATGAAAAGAACACACATGCTAGAGTGGCATAACTACATGTGTTCTTTTCCAAAACCAAACCGATACACACACACATCCACATGGGTGTGGTGATGCAGCAACTTTCAAGCTGGTGGTCGAATCCATGCTGCAGTTGAATCCCAACATGCTGCTAGGGTTCCTAGACATGGTTGGACACAACATGCTAGAGTGCTATTGCTGCATGTGTTCTTTTTCAAAAACCACAATGATGCACACTGATAAACACACATCCAAGTGGGTGTGGTGACACATCATCTTTCAAGCTGGTGGTAGAATGCGTGTTGAAGTTGAATCCCAGCATGCTTCTAGGGTTCCTAGAAATGGTTGGACACCACATGCTAGAGTGGCATCATTGCATGTGTTCTTTTCCAAAAACCACAATGATGCATACTCATACACAAACATCCAAGTCGGTGTGGTGATGTAGAATCTGTCAAGCTGGTGGTACAATGCATGGTGCAGGTGGATCCCAACATGCTGCTAGGATTCCTGGACATGGTTGGACACCACATGCAAGAGTGGGATCATTGCATGTGTTCTTTTCCTAAAACCACAATGATGCATATTGATACACATACACATCTAGTGACATCTAGTGGATCCATGTGGTTTATGAAAAGAAGACACATGCAATGAACTCTAGTGGATCCATGTGGTTTATGAAAAGAACACACATGAAATGGCATCTAGTGGATCCGTCTGGTTTATGAAAACAACACACATGCAATAAACTCTAGTGGATCCATGTAGTTTATGAAAAGAACACACGTGCAATGACTTCTAGTGGATCCATGTGGTTTATGAAAAGAATACACATGTAGTGAACTCTAGTGGATCCATGTGGTTTATGAAAATAACAAACATGGAATGAACTCTAGTGGATCCATGTGGTTTATGAAAAGAACACACATGCAATGAACTCTAGTGTATCCATGTGGTTTATGAAAATAACACACATGCAATGACATCTAGTGGATCCATGTGGTTTATGAAAACAACACACATGGAATGAACTCTAGTGGATCCATGTGTTTTATAAAAAGAACACACATACAATGGCATCTAGTGGATCCATGTGGTTTAGGAATAGCACACACATGTAATGAACTCTAGTGGATCCATGTGGTTTATGAAAAAAACACACATGCAATGACATCTAGTGGATCCATGTGGTTTATGAAAAGAACACACATGCAATGGCATCTAGTGGATCCATGTGGTTTATGAAAAGAATACACATGCAGTGAACTGTAGTGGATCCATGTGGTTTATGAAAATAACAAACATGCAATGAACTCTAGTGGATCCATGTGGTTTATGAAAAGAACACACATGCAATGAACTCTAGTGGATCCATGTGGTTTATGAAAAGAACACATATGCAATGACATCTAGTGGATCCATGTGGTTTATAAAAAGAACACACATGCAATGAATTCTAGTGGATCCATATGGTTTATGAAAAGAACACGCATCCAATGGAATCTAGTGGATCCATGTGGTTTAGGAATAGAACACACATGCAATGAACTCTAGTGGATCCATGTGGTTTATGAAAAGAACACATAAGCAATGGCATCTAATGGATCCATGTGGTTTATGCCAAGAACACACATGCTAGAGTGGCATCACTGCATGTGTTCTTTTCCAAAACTAGACCGATACACACAGACATCCACATGGGTGTGGTGATGCAGCAACTTTCAAGCTGGTGGTCGAATCCAAGCTGCAGTTGAATCCCAACATGCTGCTAGGTTTCCTGGACATGGTTGGACACCACATGCTAGAGTGGTATTGCTGCATGTGTTCTTTTACAAAAACCACAATGATGCACACTGATAAACACACATCCAAGTGGGTGTGGTGACGCATCATCTTTCAAGCTGGTGGTAGAATGCGTGCTGAAGTTAAATTCCAGCATGCTTCTAGGGTTCCTGGAAATGGTTGGACACCACATGCTGGAGTGGCATCATTGCATGTGTTCTTTTCCAAAAACCACAATGATGCACACTCATACACACACACATCCAACTCGTTGTGGTGATGTAGCACCTGTCAAGCTGGTGATACAATGCATGCTACAGGTGGATCCCAACATGCTGCTAGGGTTCCTGGACATGGTTTGACACCACACGCTGGAGTGGGATGATTGCATGTGTTCTTTTCCTAAAACCACAATGATGCATATTGATACACACACACATCCAATGACATCTAGTGGATCCATGTGGTTTATGAAAAGAACACACATGCAATGAACTCTAGTGGATCCATGTGGTTTATGAAAAGAACACACATGTAATGACATCTAGTGGATCCGTCTGGTTTATGAAAACAACACACATGCAATAAACTCTAGTGGATCCATGTAGTTTATGAAAAGAACACACATGCAATGACATCTAGCGGATCCATGTTGTTTAGGAATAGAAGACACATGTAATGACATCTAGTGGGTCATGTGGTTTAGGAATATAACACACATGCAATGACATCTAGTGGATCCATGTGGTTTATTTAAAGAACACACATGCAATGAACTCTAGTGGATCCATGTGGTTTACGAAAAGAACACACATGCAATAAACTCTAGTGGATCCATCTGGTTTATGAAAAGAACACAAATGCAATGACATCTAGTGGATCCATGTGGTTTATGAAAAGAACACACATGTAATGAACTCTTGTGGATCGATGTGGATTATGAAAAGAACACACATGCAATGGCATCTAGTGGATCTATATGGTTTAGGAAAAGAACAAACATGCAATGGCATCTAGTGGATTCATGTGGTTTATGAAAAGAACACACGTGCAATGACATCTAGTGGATCCATGTTGTTTATGAAAAGAACACACATGCAATGAATTCTAGTGGATCCATGTAGTTTATGAAAAGAACACACATGAAATAAACTCTAGTGGATCCATGTGGTTTAGGAAAAGAACACACATGAAATGACATCTAGTGGATCAATGTGGTTTATGAAAAGAACACACATGCAATTAACGCTAGTGGATCCATGTGGTTTATGAAAAGAACACACATGCAATGAACTCTAGTGGATCCATCTGGTTTATGAAAAGAACACAAATGCAATGACATCTAGTGGATCCATGTGGTTTATGAAAAGAACACACATGTAATGAACTCTTGTGGATCGATGTGGATTATGAAAAGAACACACATGCAATGGCATCTAGTGGATCTATATGGTTTAGGAAAAGAACAAACATGCAATGGCATCTAGTGGATTCATGTGGTTTATGAAAAGAACACACGTGCAATGACATCTAGTGGATCCATGTTGTTTATGAAAAGAACACACATGCAATGAATTCTAGTGGATCCATGTAGTTTATGAAAAGAACACACATGAAATAAACTCTAGTGGATCCATGTGGTTTAGGAAAAGAACACACATGAAATGACATCTAGTGGATCAATGTGGTTTATGAAAAGAACACACATGCAATTAACGCTAGTGGATCCATGTGGTTTATGAAAAGAACACACATGCAATGAACTCTAGTGGATCCATGTGGTTTATGAAAAGAACACACATGCAATGAACTCTAGTGGATCCATGTGGTTTATGAGAAGAACACATATGCAATGACATCAAGCGGATCCATGTGGTTTATGAAAAGAACGCACATGCAATGAACTCTATGAAGGAGATATGCCGTAGAGGCAAATAAGAAATAGGTTTTTATTTTCATATCTCAATTAGTTTATAATAGTTTCATATTGTGCTATAACTGTACCAAGTAGAAACATTGGTACAGGTGTGGTATGAAACAACAAAGTCCCTAGTAGCCTCTATTCATACTAGTTCGTTGGTCACGAAGATGATCTGGGTTTCAAGATCATGGGCATTTATGTCGACTTACAACGAGATCATATCATTGGAGAATGATGTGGTTGGACATTCCTCAAAGGATTGCAACACGATCAAGTCATATAGTTCACTGTTGCAACAGCTATACCTAGACTCCTTCTCCTTAGACCATGAGCTCATATTACTCACTGTTTCCCTAGGCTGCTCTGACTACATCAACCGTCATCTGGTAATGCGGTGGCCATAAAGGTGTACGTTGGGTATTCTGAAGGAACAGTAGATGACATGTGATTGCAAGACCGGGATTTTTTCACCCACATGACGGGTAAAGATACGTACGGCCGTCTTGGTGAGATTACATCTATAAATGTTGCAACATGTGACTAGGTCACGAGGATGTCATATCACGGTAACAAGAAAACAGAACTTGTTGTGAACGAGATTGAACAAGGTATGGGATACCAATGATCACATCTAGGACAAGTTGTATCGAGAAACAAAAGAAAGAGGATGCCAGATTTAGACGGTTTAAATGACATTGTCATCAGGAATGTATAGGGGTCACATGGACATCCCTGGTCCCTCTGTTGATCATTGATATAGATCATGTCTAGAGCATTCCCGAGCCGTGAGAGGATACACTTAAGGGTACGATGAGAACGATCATTCGTAAGATGGAATCACAGTAGAGAGAGAAAGCCGGAATCGTTCCGCGGAGAAATCCGAAGTGGTCTGGAGAAAGAATAAAGGAAAAGCCCCGAAAAGTGTTTTCGGATAAATAGGAATTTAAATATAAATTTATTATATGTTAATTATGAATTAATATATTATAAATAATATTTAGATTAATATTTATGAAGTCAACTTTTATATTAGGCCAAATCTCAAAGGGAAAAGGCCTAGAAATAAAAGTGCAGAAAAATAAATGGAAAAGGGCAAAACAGCCACAGGTCATGGATAACCGCTTGCAGTGTATAACTAGCCGACTCAGTAGGCGAGCTCGGCCAGGTGGGCCGCAGGCAGGCGAAGGGCCCACCCGTCCACCGAGCCAGCAGCATGGGACGAGCCAGCCACCCGAGGGCCAGCTACCACCGCCGCCACCCAGTGCCAAAGTGCCGGGCAAAGGCCCACTCAAGACCAGCATCCCAATTGTCAATTGTCTAACAATTGCAATGCTACTAGCCTAGTCTATATAGATGCTACCTTCATATATATAATTATTGCATCATAATTATATCCTGCTCATGTCATCATGCCACCTTGCATTTGAGCATCATATAAAACCCCTTTTGTTTTGGTTCTTATCTCATATGCATTGTTAATTGTATTTGCCTCTTGATATTGTATTTGGTTCTTGATATATTGTTTAATGCCCAAGTTGAGTTGGGGAATATCTCTATTAACTCCACCACCTTTTCTTTCACCACCTTATAATTCCACCATCCAACTAAATATGAGCTTTGCACTTTATTTGAGTTTACCTCTAGCTCATGTGGGTTGGGATGGATCCAATTCTTGTCCACATGCTCTCATGTTGTTTTCACAATTCTTGGCCACCTTTGCATGCCTTGTGAGTGGAACCCTTTTCCTAGCTTCCATATGGATTATCATGGAATTATGCTCATGTTGGAATATTTTTGGGACTATTAAGCATCTAGTGGCATATACACATTAGTAAGTCCTAATTTTAATCAAATATGCTCATCTCCATCTAGTCCACTTGGGGCTTCCTTTTAAATTCTTTTTCTTGGGCCTTACTCCACATTTTGGAATGCATAAGTAAAATGCCATGTAAATAATCTTGTTTTCTAAAAATAAGCATGGTATTAATTATTTATGCATGGCCCATGCAAGTACCACCTTTTGCTTGTCTTTTGGTTTTTATTTGAATCTTGAGTGGATCTTTCCCCATATCCTTACCCTCTTTTGCTTGATATAGTTGAACTTGCAAAATCCACCACACCCCATCACCCTAACCACCTAGCTATCACCACCCTACCTCATCACATCTCTCTCTCTCTCTCTTTACCACATCTTCATCTCCTTTTCACCTACACCCATGTATGGTCATGTGGATCATATCTAGCCTAAACCCTACCACCCTAAACACCATACCCCTCCCTAAACCCTAAGTACCTCCCCATCTCTCCTCTCTCTAACCCAAGACCACCCCATGATCTACCCCTCGAGCTAACCCAGTCTCTCCTAACCCTAGCTCTACCTAACCCGAGCCCCTTTTCTACCTAGCCTGAGCTACCTCTACCCCTCTCCACTCTTTCTTTGGCTTCAAGACAAAGAGAAGAAAGAGAAACCTACCCCACTGAGCCTTATCTTGCTTTGCAAAAGTGGAGACCAAACCCATGTGCTCCTCCCTCCTCTCTCCCAACCACCCAGGCAGGTCAGAAATCTGGAAGACCACGACCCTCTCCTCCTGCCTCTATCCCTCTCTACCTCCCTAGCCGCCATGGCCATCTCCTCCCTAAACCCTAGCCACGTCTACCTCACCTCTGCTTTTCCGGTGGACGCCGAGTCGATCTAGGCGTGCAGTACCTTCCCCGCCTCTTCACCTGCCGACCTGCAGCAGCGCCTGGACCTCGCCGGAGCGTCGCCGTCGCCACCATGCCGAGAGGGAGCCGGTGAGGCCGTCCACGAGCCCGACGCCGGATCTCCTCCACCTCCGCACGAGCCACCACGCCAGCGAGTTCCTGGTGAGCCCCTCCATCTCCTAGACATCCTCTTCCTCCCCCTCTCGCCGTAGAACGCCGCCGCCTTCCGTCGAACGCTCTGCGCGCGCGTCGCGCGTCGCGCTCTGGCAGCAGCAGCTACAGCAGCCGTTTCTGCCGCCTCTGTTCCTTGCCGTGCCCCGCGCGCTGTAGACCTCCTCCGGCGATGCCACCTGCATGAAAGTTGTAGACCCTGCAACCCTCTTCAGCTTTCCTTTTTGTGGCTTGGCCAGTTTCTCGCTAGTTTCGTCGCCATCGTCGTCGGAAGTCCGCCAGATCCGCCGCCGTCAGTGTCGCGTCCGTCAGCGACAGCAGCAGCCCGCTGGCCGTTTTGCGCAGAGCCCCCTGGCCTTTTTCCCGCCTAAACCCGCCGTCCCCAGTGCCCCACCTGTCAGCCGCGGAGTTCTTTTGCAAATAAACCCGCGGAAGACCCAGTCCACCACAGACCAGTCCCCCCCGCGCCTGGGATCGCCCACGTGTCACGCCCGGTGGCGACGTCTTGGCGTATCCCATGTAACCGGCCCCACTTGTCATCGGTGTGGTTAGGAAGTACCGAGTGAGAAAAGCCCTGCAGCCTCTGCGGCCCCACCTGCTGCTGCGTCAGCGCGAGCCCCACCCGTCAGCGTCTAGGGCTAGGACGAGCCGAGTATAAAAAGTATTTTCTGCATATCTGTTTTAATTCAAATCTATTTCAAATTAATTCAAATTCAAATTTAATTCTGTTTTAAATAACTTTTGTTTTATAAATCCAAATAATACAAATAATATATGTTTTCAAATCAGAAAAATGTGAGGATTTCAAATATGCCATTCAAAATATATTTTGCGAACTTTATTTTCCAAGTTGAATAAAATTACAATAAATTGCCCTTTGACCTTAATTAATCAATAACTTTTGATTTATAAATCCAAATTTAACAAACGATATGTCTAAAATGATTAGCTCGACGAGACCTTTCTGTTTATGCATTCCTTTATCTGTTTTGCAGCATGCATCATATAAATATATTGTATACAGCAACTAAAATGAGAATAAAATGTGGGCAAAACTCAATAAAACGGTTTCTTCTTGTATTCCACACCTCACCCATGCCATGCTACTTTATTGCCATGCAAATTGTGCATCATTCATCATGGCATGATTGTTTGCTTGTCGCATTTATTCATATGCTTGTGCACTTTATTTATGTTGGCCCTTGTTTGTTTGGTTCTTCTTCGAATGTATTTGAAGGATATACCAAGAGAACCAGGAGCACTACCCAGATCCATCCCTTGCTTCAACTGAGCTGCCAGGCAAGCACTACCACATGCTTGCATACATATACTACCTATTGCCTCTATCTTATTCTTGCATCATCGAGTCGCGATTGCATTAAATTGAATCCCAAGTATTGCATAGCCTTTACTTTAAACCCCACCGAAGCTTGTTCCTCCATCCCATGAGCCATTACTACAGGAGTTGTTTGAGCCATGTGAGTCGTAGAACAGCATGTGTAGGGTATGTGAGTGTCTGATGGATAATGAGGTACCTAAACAACTTAACCTGAGTAGTAATGGGATAACTAATGAAAGTGGCATCGGTGAGCCATATTCGCTATTTGGTTTTTCAGGCTCACTTGTGTCCCGTAAGACCCCGAGTACTTGATTCCTGTTCCAAGATTATTCGTGCTATCCACATCCGGGAGGCCTTATGGACCCCCCTGAGCCAGAGCTTGATTCATTCTTATTTCTTGGGGACACAAACTAGTTTGATGTTTTATTTACTATCCTGTACTTATGCCATGCTTTACTGCTTTATTTAAAATTGTGCGAGGAGCACACTGTACTGTTTAGGAAAGCGAAGTGTTTTCGCGGTGTCGACAAGCCCAGTCACATTTTCGGGTTCCCGATCGTTCACTACCATCGGGCGCAAACCTTGAGGCCGTCTCGAGTCGCCTAACCGTTGAGGTAGCTCAATGGGGTGGCCCTGAAATATTTCTGAATCCTGTGATCGCTTTGTCGTGATCGCCTCGTTGGGTTTTGATTTGGTTTTTCCGAGGCATATCGAGTGTGTGTTGCTATTTGTGCACCTCAGGTAAAACTTTCTGAAAGCCGTGTCCGCGGTTATGGACGACTTGGAGCACAGTTTCTCGATCATAGACAAGCATAACTAAAGTACCGTTTTTAACTTGACTAGACTAGGTACCTGACTAGTAAATAGTGCAACACTCATGGAATGGTTAATAAAACTGCCAACGGATGGGGGGTGTTCGTCCGCTTCCTCGTCGGTAAGCGAGGAGGAGGATGGATCTGTGGATATTACCGTTTTAACTGTTATAACTGTTGTTATTAATTCACGGACATTCGTCTATCTTTGGTTAGGCGGATGGTTAGCGAGTATCTATAGAATTGCTAGGGTTTATCTTTTGCTGCAATTGCGTCACCCCAGGTTGTGTCCCCTTTAGAGGCATAAAGACTTGCTGAGTACCCCTAGGGTCTCACACGATAAATTATTGGTTCAGATGAACAGGTACACTCGCAAGATGGATACTGGATGGAAGAGACGGACGATATGGGCAACGATCATTCGGTGTAGAGATTCCGGGAACGAGGATCCGTGAGATCTGTGGGTGGGATCTGCTTATTTATGGGGCATCTTATGCCGATTTGCTTCTTATCCGTACTCGGATTTTGTCTTCCGCTTCCGCTTGATACTCTGTTGATTGATGTATGAGGAGATATCCTAAACTATTATATCTATCTAGGATATTTGGATCTTGCCGTATGGCGTTGCTATATTTCCTTTCTTTTTAGATGGAATGGCTCTGATGTACTATTGTATTGTGGCTTGCATACATACTCATTTGTGTATGTAGTTTATCCCTTCGCCTGCCGATTACGCTGCCCGTTCTTGTCTCGATGTTTGGAAATGGTTGGGACGGCCGAAAGGTCTACCTGTGAGTGGCATTTGGGCCCCACCGTACTATTTCAACCATTTCTGCTCATCCAGGCTTGTAACTAGGAGCGTAATTCACCGAGGTAGTTACACCACCCGATGTAGGCGCAAGGCGGAGTCGGCCAAAGCGGATGGGCACGCAGGCCCTCCGCCGTGGCTATTCTGTGCTGTCTTGTTTCTTTTCATTTATTTGTTTATTTTCTATTTGCTATTTGGGTTGAGTACTTTTGGCCCATTTGGTAGTCTAAATTTCTGTTGACTTTTTCCTTTAGTATTAGTCCCACATGGCTAACCCAATGGGGAGGGCACATCCCCTCCGCCTATATAAAGGGGTGCCCATGGGTGGTATTAAATACACAACTTGAGAAGTCCTTTGGTTGACTTTCTCTCTCCCTCTCTATACCTTGTGACCATGGCCCCAAGTCTGGGCTGTGTGATCGAGGCACACCTGTAGTACGCCGTTGCGCTGTAGGGATTCCTAGCCGGATATCAACTTCCGCACTCCCGACGGGATCGGGGAGTCGAAGGTATCGTCGTGCACCGGATGTGTACGAAGACACGAGGCGCAACACTTGGGGCGCTTGAATGTCGTGAGCCGGAGCTGTTGCACGATGAAGATGATGAAGATCAAGAAGGAGCAAGGGGTGACCTGGGAGGAGCTTCATGACCTTAAGGTTAGCTACGAGTACGACTACATCAATCACGCTCCCCGCAGAACGTTAACCGCGTACGGTCTACAAGGGTATATACTCTATATGCTCCGGCCGTTACCGCATTATTACATAGATAGATCCTAGGCAGTTTCTGGGGTTTCAACGTAGGAAATTTTCTGTTTTCCGCACCGATCCCCTACAGTGGTATCAGAGCCAGGTTATGCGAGGAGTCTTATGGCAACATGTATTGTGCGGGCATTGATCCCTTAGTTGTTACCCTCTAACGTGTACTTGTTTATATCGCAGTATTGTTTGATGAAGCGGCCCGGACCGACCTTACGCGTATTCGTACACGAGACTGGTTCCACGCTCAACATATGGCTTGTACCATATAAGTGGCTAGTGGGTGTCTGTCTCTCATTCAATAGTTGATAAAGCATTTACAACGGAGGGCCCCGAAAGGGGTGTAATAGAGACAACTGTCGGATCCATGTTGTGGTTGTAAAGTTCGTAGTTTAGAAACGGTTCTAGTGCGAAAGCCCTAGCAACCACGTAAAACTTGCAATAGATAAAGTAGATCGTCTAACTTTATTTTGCGGGGCATGTGATTATCATATGGCATTGGTCGATGCGAAGGTAAAGTAGTTTACTTTTACATTACTAAGTAGTATAGTAATAGTCATCGTTCGATGAACGACCTGGTGGAGGCGTCGTGGACTTGGTGTCAAACCAAGGGCAAGATGGAGATCATGCCGGAGCGCTCGATGGAGATCAAGGCGCAAGAAATACCATATCATATCACATTACATATGATGTTGATACATGTTTACATCTTATTGTGTGCTAGTATTTAGATGCTCAACGGTAGCAAATAAGATAATCCCTATTTAATTCCAATGTTCCATGTTCCCCTTGTGCGTGAACCACCAAGAAAGTTCTTCGGTATGAGGCCGGACGTGATGATCGGGGGTCAGACATATCTATGTTCGCATATAGTGGGTGTAAGACATGTTGCACAGTGAATACACACAAGTTAGATTTGGCGAGCCTAGCATGTACAGACATGGCCTCGGAACATAAGAGATCGAAAGATCGAGCATGAGTCACATGGATGATGTGATTGGTATTGTTGAATGCCTACCTTTGATAATGCACTGATGGCCGTGATGATCGGGGGAGGTGCAGAGGATAGGGATCATGCGATCATTAAAATCGTCCAGGGGATGAAAATTTTAGTGGAGACCAATTATAAATTGATCTCTTATTATAAACTTAGTCTAGATGTCTATTTGCAAATATCTTAGTAGATCTTAGCCTATCCCATTGAGGTCCTTTGCAACCATGGGAATATATTGCTATTAACTCTAGTGGATCCATGTGGTTTATGAAAAGAACACACATGCAATGAACTCTAGTGGATCCATGTGGTTGATGAAAAGAACACATATGCAATGACATCTAGTGGATCCATGTGGTTTATGAAAAGAACACACATGCAATGAACTCTAGTGGATACATATGGTTTATGAAAAGAACACGCATCCAATGGAATCTAGTGGATCCATGTGGTTTAGGAATAGAACACACATGCAATGAACTCTAGTGGATCCATGTGGTTTATGAAAATAACACACATGCAATGGCATCTAATGGATCCATGTGGTTTATGAAAAGAACACACATGCTAGAGTGGCATCACTGCATATGTTCTTTTCCAAAACCACACCGATACACACAGACATCCACATGGGTGTGGTGATGCAGCAACTTTCAAGCTGGTGGTCGAATGCATGCTGCTGTTGAATCCCAACATGCTGCTAGGGTTCCTGGACAGGGTTGGACAACACATGCTAGAGTGGTATTGCTGCATGTGTTCTTTTACAAAAATTACAATGATGCACACTGATACACACACATCCAAGTGGGTGTGGTGACGCATCATGTTTCAAGCTGGTGGTAGAATGCGTGCTGAAGTTGAATCCCAGCATGCTTCTAGGGTTCCTGGAAATGGTTGGACACCACATGCTAGAGTGGCATCATTGCATGTGTTCTTTTCCAAAAACCACAATGGTGCACACTGATACACACACCCATCCAAGTCGGTGTGGTGATGCAGCATCTGTCAAGCTGGTGGTACAATGCATGCAGCATCTGTCAAGCTGGTTGTACAATGCATGCAGCAGGTGGATCCCAACATGCTGCTAGGGTTCCTGGACATGGTTGGACACCACATGCTGGAGTGGGATCATTGCATGTGTTCTTTTCCTAAAACCACAATGATGCATATTGATACACACACATCCAATGACATCTAGCGGATCCATGTGGTTTATGAAAAGAACACACATGCAATGAACTCTAGTGGATCCATGTGGTTTATGAAAAGAACATACATGCAATGGCATCTAGTGGATCCGTGTGGTTTATGAAAACAACACACATGCAATAAACTCTAGTGGATCAATGTAGTTTATGAAAAGAACACACATGCAATGACATCTAGTGGATCCATGTTGTTTAGGAATAGAACACACATGCAATGACATAAAGTGGGTCATGTGGTTGAGGAATATAACACACATGCAATGATATCTAGTGGATCCATGTGGTTTGTTTAAAGAACACAAATGCAATGAACTCTAGTGGATCCATGTCGTTTACAAAAAGAACACACATGCACTAAAGTCTAGTGGATCCATGTGGTTTATGAAAAGAACACAAATGCAATGACATCTAGTGGATCCATGTTGTTTATGAAAAGAACACACATGCAATGAACTCTAGTGGATCGATGTGGATTTTGAAAAGAACACACATGTAATGGCATGTAGTGGATCTATGTGGTTTAGGAAAAGAACACACATGCAATGAACTCTAGTTGATCCATGTGGTTTATGAAAAGAACACACATGCAATGGCATCTAGTGGATACATGTGGTTTATGAAAAGAACACACATGCAATGACATCTAGTGGATCCATGTGGTTTACGAAAAGAACACGCATGCAATGAATTCTAGTGGATCCATGTAGTATATGAAAAGAACAGACATGAAATGAACTCTAGTGGATCCATGTGGTTTAGGAAAAGAACACACATGCAATGACATCTAGTGGATCCATGTGGTTTATGAAAAGAACACACATGCAATTAACTCTAGTGGATCCATGTGGTTTATGAAAATAACACACATGCAATGAACTCTAGTGGATCCATGTGGTTTATGAAAAGAAGACACATGCAATGACATCAAGTGGATAGATGTGGTTTATGAAAAGAACGCACATGCAATGAACACTAGTGGATCCATATGAATTATGAAAAGAACACACATCCAGTGGAATCTAGTGGATCCATGTGGTTTATGAAAACAACACACATGGAATGAACTCTAGTGGATCCATGTGGTTTATAAAAAGAACACACATACAATGGCATCTAGTGGATCCATGTTGTTTAGGAATAGAGCACACATGTAATGAACTCTAGTGGATCCATGTGGTTTATGAAAAGAACACACATGCAATGAACTCTAGGGGGATCCATGTGGTTCATGAAAAGAACACATATGCAATTACATCTAGTGGATCCATGTGGTTTATGAAAAGAACACAGATGCAATGAACTCTAGTGGATCCATATGGTTTATGAAAAGAACACGCATCCAATGGAATCTAGTGGATCCATGTGGTTTAGGAATAGAACATACATGCAATGAACTCTAGTGGATCCATGTGGTTTATGAAAAGAACACACATGCAATGGCATCTAGTGGATCCAGGTGGTTTATGAAAAGAACAAACATCTAATGAACTCTAGTAGATCCATGGGGGTTATGAAAAGAACACATATGCAATGAGATCTTGTGGATCCATGTGGTTTATGAAAACAACACACATCCAATGAACTCTAGTGGATCCATGTGGGTTATAAAAAGAACACACATGCAATGAACTCTAGTGGATACATGTGGTTTATGAAAATAACACACATGCAATGAACTCTAGTGGACCCATGTGGTTTATGAAAAGAACACACATGCAATGGTATCTAGTGGATCCATGTGGTTTATGAAAACAACACACATGCTAGAGTGGCATCAATGCATGTGTTCTTTTCCAAAACCACACTAATACACACATATATCCAAGTGGGTGTGGTGATGCAGCAACTGTCAAGCTGGTGGTAGAATGCATGCTGTAGTTGAATCCCACACCCTCCTAGGGTTCCTCGACATGGTTGGACACCACATGCTGGAGTGGCATCATTGCATGTGTTCTTTTTCAAAAACCACAATGATGCACACTAATACACACACACATCCAAGTCGGTGTGGTGATGCAACATCTTTCAAGCTGGTGGTACAATGCATGCTGGAGGTGAATCCTAGCATGCTGCTAGGGTTCCTGGACATGGTTGGACACCACATGCTAGAGTGGAATCATTGCATGTGTTCTTTTCCTAAAACCACAATGATGCACACTGATACACACACACACACATCTAATGACATCTAATGGATCCATGTGGTTTATAAAAAGAACACACATGCAATGAACTCTAGTGGATCCATGTGGTTTATGAAAAGAACACACGTGGAATGAACTCTAGTGGATCCATGTGGTTTATGAAAAGAACACACATGCAATGGAATCTAGTGTATCCATTCGGTTTATGAAAACAACACACATGCAATGAACTCTAGTGGATCCATGTGGTTTATGAAAAGAACACACATGCAATGACATCTAGTGGATCCATGTGGTTTAGGAATATAACACCCATGCAATTACATCTAGTGGATCCATGTGGTTTATGAAAAGAACACACATGCAATGAACTCTAGTGGATCCATGTGGTTTATGAAAAGAACACACATGCAATAAACTCTAGTGGATCCATGTGGTTTACGAAAAGAACACACATGCAATGTCATCTAGTGGATCCATGTGGTTTATGAAAAGAACACACATGCAATGAACTCTAGTGGATCCATGTGGTTTATGACAAGAACAAACATACAATGGAATCTAGTGGATCCATGTGGTATATGGAAAGAACACACATGCAATGACATCTAGTGGATACATGTGGTTTATGAAAAGAACACACATGTAATGACATCTAGTGGATCCACGTGGTTTATAAAAAGAACACACATGCAATGAACTCTAGTGTATCCATGTGGTCTATGAAAATAACACACATGCAATGAACTCTAGTGGATCCATGTGGCTTATGACAAGAACACACATGCAATGAACTCTAGTGGATCCATGTGGTTTATGAAAATAACACATATGCAATGACATCTAGTGGATCCATGTGGTTTATGAAAAGAACACACATGCAATGGTATTTAGTGGATCCATGTGGTTTATGAAAAGAATACACATGCAGTGAACTCTAGTGGATCCATGTGGTTTATGAAAATAACAAACATGCAATGAAATCTAGTGGATCCATGTGGTTTATGAAAAGAAAACATATGCAATGACATCTAGTGGATCCATGTGGTTTATGAATATAACACACATGCAATGAACTCTAGTGGATCCATATGGTTTATGAAAAGAACGCACATCCAATGGAATCTAGTGGATCCATGTGGTTTTGGAATAGAACACACATGCAATGAACTCTAGTGGATCCATGTGGTTTATGAAAAGAACGGACATGCAATGGCATCTAGTGGATCCATGTGGTTTAGGAATAGAACACACATGCAATGAACTCTAGTGGATCCATGTGGTTTATGAAAAGAACACACATACAATGTCATCTAGTGGATCCATGTGGTTTAGGAATAGAACTGACATGCAATGAACTCTAGTGGATCCATGTGGTTTATGAAAAGAACACACATGCAATGACATCTAGTGGATACATGTGGTTTATGAAAAGAACACACATGCAATGACATCTAGTGGATCCATGTGGTTTATGAAAAGAACACACATGCCATGAACTCTAGTGGATCCATGTGGTTTATGAAAATAACACACATGCAATGAACTCTAGTGGATCCATGTGGTTTATGAAAAGAACACACATGCAATGAACTCTATTAGATCCATGTGGTTTATGAAAAGAACACATATGCAATGACATCTACTGGATCCATGTGGTTTATGAAAAGAACACACATGCAATGAACTCTAATGGATCCATATGGTTTATGAAAAGAACACACATCCAATGGAATCTAGTGGATCCATGTGGTTTAGGAATTGAACACACATGCAATGAACTCTCGTGCATCCATGTGGTTTATGAACAGTACACACATGCAACGACATCTAGTGGATCCATGTGGTTTATGAAAACAACACACATGCAATGAACTCGAGTGGATCCATGTGGTTTATAAAAGTAACACACATGCAATGACATCTAGTGGATCCATGTAGTGTATGAAAACAACACACATGGAATTAACTCTAGTTGATCCAGGTCGTTTATGAAAATAACACACATGCAATGAACTCTAGTGGATCCATTTGGTTTATGAAAAGAACTCACATGCAACGGCATGTAGTGGATCTATGTGGTTTATGAAAACAACCCACATGCAATGACATCTAGTGGATCCATGTGGTGTATGAAAACAACACACATGGAATGAACTCTAGTGGATCCATGTTGTTTATGAAAATAACACACATGCAATGAACTCTAGTGGATCCATGTGGTTTATGAAAAGAACACACATGCAATGACATCTAGTGGATCCATGTGGTTTATGAATATAACACGCATGCAATGAACTCTAGTGGATCCATATGGTTTATGAAATAAACACGCATCCAATGGAATCTAGTGGATCCATGTGGTTTAGGAATAGAACACACATGCAATGAACTCTAGTGGATCCATGTAGTTTATGAGAAGAACACACATGCAATGGCATCTAGTGGATCCATGTGGTTTAGGAATAGAACACACATGCAACGAACTCTAGTGGATCCATGTGGTTTATGAAAAGAACACACATACAATGTCATCTAGTGGATCCATGTGGTTTAGGAATAGAACTGACATGCAATGAACTCTAGTGGATCTATGTGGTTTATGAAAAGAACACACATGCAATGACATCTAGTGGATACATGTTGTTTATGAAAAGAACACACATGCAATGACATCTAGTGGATCCATGTGGTTTATGAAAAGAACACACATGTAATGAACTCTAGTGGATCCATGTGGTTTATGAAAAGAACACACATGCAATGAACTCTATTAGATCCACGTGGTTTATGAAAAGAACACATATGCAATGACTTCTAGTGGATCCATGTGGTTTATGAAAAGAACACACATGCAATGAACTCTAATGGATCCATATGGTTTATGAAAAGAACACGCATCCAACGGAATCTAGTGGATCCATGTGGTTTAGGAATAGAACACACATGCAATGAACTCTCGTGGATCTATGTGGTTTATGAAAAGAACACACATGCAACGGCATCTAGTGGATCCATGTGGTTTATGAAAACAACACACATGCAATGACATCTAGTGGATCCATGTGGTGTATGAAAACGACACACATGGAATGAACTCTATTGGATCCATGTTGTTTATAAAAAGAACACACAATAAATGGCATCTAGTGGATCCATGTGGTTTAGGAATAGAACACACATGTAATGAACTCTAGTGGATCCATGTGGTTTATGAAAAAACACATATGCAATGACATCTAGTGGATCCATGTGGTTTATGAAAAGAACACACATGCAATGGTATCTAGTGGATCCATGTGGTTTATGAAAAGAACACACATGCAATGAACTCTAGTGGATCCATGTGGTTTATGAAAAGAACACACATGTAATAAACTCTAGTGGATCCATGTGGTTTATGAAAAGAACACGCATCCAATGGAATCTAGTGGATCCATGTGGTTTAGGAATAGAACACACATGCAATGAACTCTCGTGGATCCATGTGGTTTATGAAAAGAACACACTTACAACGGCATGTAGTGGATCCATGTGGTTTATGAAAAGAACACACATGCAATGGCATCTAATGGATCCATGTGGTTTATGAAAAGAACACACATGCTAGAGTGGCATAACTACATGTGTTCTTTTCCAAAACCAGACCGATACGGACAGACATCCACATGGGTGTGGTGATGCAGCAACTTTCAAGCTGGTGGTCGAATCCATGCTGCAGTTGAATCCCAATATGCTGCTAGGGTTCCTAGACATGGTTGGACACAACATTCTAGAGTGGTATTGCTGCATGTGTTCTTTTACAAAAACCACAATGATGCACACTGATAAACACACATCCAAGTGGGTGTGGTGACGCTTCATCTTTCAAGCTGGTGGTAGAATGCGTGTTGAAGTTGAATCCCATCATGCTTCTAGGGTTCCTGGAAATGGTTGGACACCACATGCTGGATTGGCATCATTGCATGTGTTCTTTTCCAAAAACTACAATGATGCACACTCATACACACACACATCCAAGTCGGTGTGGTGATGTAGAATCTGTCAAGCTGGTGGTACAGTGCATGTTGCAGGTGGATCCCAACATGCTGCTAGTATTCCTGGACATGGTTGGACACCACATGCTGGAGTGGGATCATTGCATGTGTTCTTTTCCTAAAACCACAATGATGCATATTGATACACACACATCCAATGACATCTAGAGGATCCATGTGGTTTATGAAAAGAACACACATGCAATGAACTCTAGTGGATCCATGTGGTTTATGAAAAGAACATACATACAATGTCATCTAGTGGATCCATGTGGTTTAGGAATAGAACTGACATGCAATGAACTCTAGTGGATCCATGTGGTTTGTGAAAAGAACACACATGCAATGACATCTAGTGGATGCATGTTGTTTATGAAAAGAACATACATGCAATGACATCTAGTGGATCCATGTGGTTTATGAAAAGAACACACATGCAATTAACTCTAGTGGATTCATGTGGTTTATGAAAATAACACACATGCAATGAACTCTAGTGGATCCATGTTGTTTATGAAAAGAACACACATGCAATGAACTCTATTAGATCCATGTGGTTTATGAAAAGAAAACATATGCAATGACATCTAGTGGAGCCATGTGGTTTATGAAAAGAACACACGTGCAATGAACTCTAATGGATCCATATGGTTTATGAAAAGAACACGCATCCAATGGAATGTAGTGGATCCATGTGGTTTAGGAATAGAACACACATGCAATGAACTCTCGTGGATCCATGTGGTTTATGAAAAGAACACACATGCAACGGCATGTAGTGGATCCATGTGGTTTATGAAAAGAACACACATGCAATGGCATCTAATGGATCCATGTGGTTTATGAAAAGAACACACATGCTAGAGTGGCATAACTACATGTGTTCTTTTCCAAAACCAGACCGATACGGACAGACATCCACATGGGTGTGGTGATGCTGCAACTTTCAAGCTAGTGGTCGAATCCATGCTGCAGTTGAATCCCAATATGCTGCTAGGGTTCCTAGACATGGTTGGACACAACATGCTAGAGTGGTATTGCTGCATGTGTTCTTTTACAAAAACCACAATGATGCACACTGATAAACACACATCCAAGTGGGTGTGGTGACGCATCATCTTTCAAGCTGGTGGTAGAATGCGTGTTGAAGTTGAATCCCAGCATGCTTCTAGGGTTCCTGGAAATGGTTGGACACCACATGCTGGAGTGGCATCATTGCATGTGTTCTTTTCCAAAAACCACAATGATGCACACTCATACACACACACATCCAAGTCGGTGTGGTGATGTAGAATCTGTCAAGCTGGTGGTACAATGCATGTTGCAGGTGGATCCCAACATGCTGCTAGGATTCCTGGACATGGTTGGACACCACATGCTGGAGTGGGATCATTGCATGTGTTCTTTTCCTAAAACCACAATGATGCATATTGATACACACACACATCCAATGACATCTAGTGGATCCATGTGGTTTATGAAAAGAACACACATGCAATGAACTCTAGTGGATCCATGTGGTTTATGAAAAGAACATACATACAATGTCATCTAGTGGATCCATGTGGTTTAGGAATAGAACTGACATGCAATGAACTCTAGTGGATCCATGTGGTTTGTGAAAATAACACACATGCAATGACATCTAGTGGATACATGTTGTTTATGAAAAGAACATACATGCAATGACATCTAGTGGATCCATGTGGTTTATGAAAAGAACACACATGCAATGAACTCTAGTGGATTCATGTGGTTTATGAAAATAACACACATGCAATGAACTCTAGTGGATCCATGTGGTTTATGAAAAGAACACACATGCAATGAACTCTATTAGATCCATGTGGTTTATGAAAAGAAAACATATGCAATAACATCTAGTGGAGCCATGTGGTTTATGAAAAGAACACACGTGCAATGAACTCTAATGGATCCTTATGGTTTATGAAAAGAACACGCATCCAATGGAATGTAGTGGATCCATGTGGTTTAGGAATAGAACACACATGCAATGAACTCTCGTGGATCCATGTGGTTTATGAAAAGAACACACATGCAACGACATCTAGTGGATCCATGTGGTTTATGAAAACAACACACATGCAATGACATCTAGTGGATCCATGTGGTGTATGAAAACAACACACATGGAATGAACTCTAGTGGATCCATGTGGTTTATAAAAAGAACACACATACAATGGCATCTAGTGGATCCATGTGGTTTAGGAATAGAACACACATGTAATGAATTCTAGTGGATCCATGTGGTTTATGAAAAGAACACACATACAATGGTATCTAGTGGATCCATGTGGTTTATGAAAAGAATACACATGTAGTGAACTGTAGTGGATCCATGTGGTTTATGAAAAGAACACACATGCAATGAACTCTAGTGGATCCATGTGGTTTATGAAAAGAACACATATGCAATGACATCTAGTGGACCCATGTGGTTTATAAAAAGAACACACATGCAATGAACTCTAGTGGATCCATATGGTTTATGAAAAGAACACGCATCCAATGGAATCTAGTGGATCCATGTGGTTTATGAATAGAACACACATGCAATGAACTCTAGTTGATCCATGTGGTTTATGAAAAGAACACACATGAAATGGCATCTAATGGATCCATGTGGTTTATGAAAAGAACACACATGCTAGAGTGGCATAACTACATGTGTTCTTTTCCAAAACCAAACCGATACACACAGACATCCACATGGGTGTGGTGATGCAGCAACTTTCAAGCTGGTGGTCGAATCCATGCTGCAGTTGAATCCCAATATGCTGCTAGGGTTCCTAGACATGGTTGGACACAACATGCGAGAGTGGTATTGCTGCATGTGTTCTTTTACAAAAACCACAATGATGCACACTGATAAACACACATCCAAGTGGGTGTGGTGACGCATCATCTTTCAAGCTGGTGGTAGAATGCGTGTTGAAGTTGAATCCCAGCATGCTTCTAGGGTTCCTGGAAATGGTTGGACACCACATGCTGGAGTGGCATCATTGCATGTGTTCTTTTCCAAAAACCACAATGATGCACACTGATACACACACACATCCAAGTCGGTGTGGTGATGTAGAATCTGTCAAGCTGGTGGTACAATGCATGTTGCAGGTGGATCCCAACATGCTGCTAGGATTCCTGGACATGGTTGGACACCACATGCTGGAGTGGGATCATTGCATGTGTTCTTTTCCTAAAACCACAATGATGCATATTGATACACACACACATCCAATGACATCTAGTGGATCCATGTGGTTTATGAAAAGAAGACACATGCAATGAACTCTAGTGGATCCATGTGGTTTATGAAAAGAACACACATGAAATGGCATATAGTGGATCTGTCTGGTTTATGAAAACTACACACATGCAATAAACTCTAGTGGATCCATGTAGTTTATGAAAAGAACACACATGCAATGACATCTAGTGGATCCATGTGGTTTATGAAAAGAATACACATGTAGTGAACTCTAGTTGATCCTTGTGGTTTATGAAAATAACAAACATGGAATGAACTCTAGTGGATCCATGTGGTTTATGAAAAGAACACACATGCAATGAACTCTAGTGGATCCATGTGGTTTATGAAAATAACACATATGCAATGACATCTAGTGGATCCATGTGGTTTATGAAAACAACTCACATGGAATGAACTCTAGTGGATCCATGTGGTTTATAAAAAGAACACACATACAATGGCATCTAGTGGATCCATGTGGTTTAGGAATAGCACACACATGTAATGAACTCTAGTGGATCCATGTGGTTTATGAAAAAAACACACATGCATTTACATCTAGTGGATCCATGTGGTTTATGAAAAGAACACACATGCAATGGCATCTAGTGGATCCATGTGGTTTATGAAAAGAATACACATGCAGTGAACTTTAGTGGATCCATGTGGTTTATGAAAATAACAAACATGCAATGAACTCTAGTGGATCCATGTGGTTTATGAAAAGAACACACATGCAATGAATTCTAGTGGATCCATGTGGTTTATGAAAGGAACACATATGCAATGACATCTAGTGGATCCATGTGGTTTACAAAAAGAACACACATGCAATGAACTCTAGTGGATCCATATGGTTTATGAAAAGAACACGCATCCAATGGAATCTAGTGGATCCATGTGGTTTAGGAATAGAACACACATGCAATGAACTCTAGTGGATCCATGTGGTTTATGAAAAGAACACACAAGCAATGGCATATAATGGATCCATGTGGTTTATGAAAAGAACACACATGCTAGAGTGGCATCACTGCATGTGTTCTTTTCCAAAACTAGACCGATACACACAGACATCCACATGGGTGTGGTGATGCAGCAACTTTCAAGCTGGTGGTCGAATCCAAGTTGCAGTTGAATCCCAACATGCTGCTAGGGTTCCTGGACATGGTTGGACACCACATGCTAGAGTGGTATTGCTGCATGTGTTCTTTTACAAAAACCACAATGATGCACACTGATAAACACACATCCAAGTGGGTGTGGTGACGCATCATCTTTCAAGCTGGTGGTAGAATGCGTGCCGAAGTTGAATCCCAGCATGCTTCTAGGGTTCCTGGAAATGGTTGGACACATGCTGGATTGGCATCATTGCATGTGTTCCTTTCCAAAAACCACAATGATGCACACTCATACACACACACATCCAAGTCGGTGTGGTGATGTAGCATCTATCAAGCTGTTGGTACAATGCATGCTGCAGGTGGATCCCAATATGCTTCTAGGGTTCCTGGACATGGTTGGACACCACATGCTAGAGTGGAATCATTGCATGTGTTCTTTTCCTAAAACCACAATGATGCATATTGATACACATACACATCCAATGACATCTAGTGGATCCATGTGGTTTATGAAAAGAACACACATGCAATGAACTCTAGTGGATCCATGTGGTTTATGAAAAGAACACACATGCAATGGCATCTAGTGGATCCGTCTGGTTTATGAAAACAACACACATGCAATAAACTCTAGTGGATCCATGTAGTTTATGAAAAGAACACACATGCAATGACATCTAGTGGATCCATGTGGTTTATGAAAAGAATACACATGTAGTGATCTCTAGTGGATCCATATGGTTTATGAAAATAACAAACATGCAGTGAACTTTAGTGGATCCATGTGGTTTATGAAAAGAACACATATGCAATGACATCTAGTGGATCCATGTGGTTTATAAAAAGAACACACATGCAATGAACTCTAGTGGATCCATATGGTTTATGAAAAGAACACGCATCCAATGGAATCTAGTGGATCCATGTGGTTTAGGAATAGAACACACATGGAATGAACTCTAGTGGATCCATGTGGTTTATGAAAAGAACACACAAGAAATGGCATCTAATGGATCCATGTGGTTTATGAAAAGAACACACATGCTAGAGTGGCATCACTGCATGTGTTCTTTTCCAAAACTAGACCGATACACACAGACATCCACATGGGTGTGGTGATGCAGCAACTTTCAAGCTGGTGGTCGAATCCAAGCTGCAGTTGAATCCCAACATGCTGCTAGGGTTCCTGGACATGGTTGGACACCACATGCTAGAGTGGTATTGCTGCATGTGTTCTTTTACAAAAACCACAATGATGCACACTGATAAACACACATCCAAGTGGGTGTGGTGAAACATCATCTTTCAAGCTGGTGGTAGAATGCGTGCCGAAGTTGAATCCCAGCATGCTTCTAGGGTTCCTGGAAATGGTTGGACACATGCTGGAGTGGCATCATTGCATGTGTTCTTTTCCAAAAACCACAATGATGCACACTCATACACACACACATCCAAGTCGGTGTTGTGATGTAGCATCTATCAAGCTGTTGGTACAATGCATGCTGCAGGTGGATCCCAATATGCTTCTAGGGTTCTTGGACATGGTTGGACACCACATGCTGGAGTGGAATCATTGCATGTGTTCTTTTCCTTAAACCACAATGATGCATATTGATACACATACACATCCAATGACATCTAGTGGATCCATGTGGTTTATGAAAAGAACACACATGCAGTGAACTCTAGTGGATCCATGTGGTTTATGAAAAGAACACACATGCAATGGCACCTAGTGGATCCGTCTGGTTTATGAAAACAACACACATGCAATAAACTCTAGTGGATCCATGTAGTTTATGAAAAGAACACACATGCAATGACATCTAGTGGATCCATGTGGTTTATGAAAAGGATACACATGTAGTGATCTCTAGTGGATCCATGTGGTTTATGAAAATAACAAACATGCAATGAACTCTAGTGGATCCATGTGGTTTATGAAAAGAACACACATGCAATGAACTCTAGTGGATCCATGTGGTTTATGAAAACAACACACATGGAATGAACTCTAGTGGATCCATGTGGTTTATAAAAAGAACACACATACAATGGCATCTAGTGGATCCATGTGGTTTAGGAATAGAACAAACATGTAATGAACTCTAGTGGATCCATGTGGTTTATGAAAAAAACAGACATGCAATGACATCTAGTGGATCCATGTGGTTTATGAAAAGAACACACATGCAATGGCATCTAGTGGATCCATGTGGTCTATGAAAAGAATACACATGCAGTGAACTCTAGTGGATCCATGTGGTTTATGAAAAGAACAAACATGCAATGAACTCTAGTGGATCCATGTGGTTTATGAAAAGAACACACTTGCAATGAACTCTAGTGGATCCATAATGTGGTTTATGAAAAGAACACATATGCAATGACATCTAGTGGATCCATGTGGTTTATGAAAAGAACGCACATGCAATGAACTCTAGTGGATCCATGTGGTTTAGGAATAGGACACACATGCAATGAACTCTAGTTGATCCATGTGGTTTATGAAAAGAACACACATGCAATGGCATCTAATGGATCCATGTGGTTTATGAAAAGAACACACATGCTAGAGTGGCATAAGTACATGTGTTCTTTTCCAAAACCAAATCGATACACACAGACATCCACATGGGTGTGGTGATGCAGCAACTTTCAAGCTGGTGGTCGAATCGATGCGGTAGTTGAATCCCAACATGCTGCTAGGGTTCCTAGACATGGTTGGACACAACACGCTAGAGTGGTATTGCTGCATGTGTTCTTTTACAAAAACCACAATGATGCACACTGATAAACACACATCCAAGTGGGTGTGGTGACGCATCATCTTTCAAGCTGGTGGTAGAATGCGTGTTGAAGTTGAATCCCAGCATGCTTCTAGGGTACCTAGAAATGGTTGGACGCCACATGCTGGAGTGGCATCATTGCATGTGTTCTTTTCCAAAAACCACAATGATGCACACTCATACACACACACACCCAAGTCGGTGTGGTGATGTAGAATCTGCCAAGATGGTGGTACAATGCATGTTGCAGGTGGATCCCAACATGCTGCTAGGATTCCTGGACATGGTTGGACACCACATGCTGGAGTGGGATCATTGCATGTGTTCTTTTCCTAAAACCACAATGATGCATATTGATACACACACACATCCAATGACATCTAGTGGATCCATGTGGTTTATGAAAAGAAGAGACATCAATGAACTCTAGTGGATCCATGTGGTTTATGAAAAGAACACACATGAAATGGCATCTAGTGGATCCGTCTGGTTTATGAAAACAACACACATGCAATAAACTCTAGTGGATCCATGAAGTTTATGAAAAGAACACACATGCAATGACATCTAGTGGATCCATGTGGTTTATGAAAAGAATACACATGTAGTGAACTCTAGTGGATCCATGTGGTTTATGAAAATAACAAACATGGAATGAACTCTAGTGGATCCATGTGGTTTATGAAAATAACACACATGCAATGAACTCTAGTGTATCCATGTGGTTTATGAAAATAACACACATGCAATGACATCTAGTGGATCCATGTGGTTTATGAAAACAACACACATGGAATGAACTCTAGTGGATCCATGTGGTTTATAAAAAGAACACACATACAATGGCATCTAGTGGATCCATGTGGTTTAGGAATAGCACACACATGTAATGAACTTTAGTGGATCCATGTGGTTTATGAAAAAAACACATGCAATGACATCTACTGGATCCATGTGGTTTATGAAAAGAACACTCATGCAATGGCATCTAGTGGATCCATGTGGTTTATGAAAAGAATACACATGCAGTGAACTATAGTGGATCCATGTGGTTTATGAAAATAACAAACATGCAATGAACTCTAGTGGATCCATGTGGTTTATGAAAAGAACACACATGCAATGAAATCTAGTGTATCCATGTGGTTTATGAAAAGAACACATATGCAATGACATCTAGTGGATCCATGTGGTTTATAAAAAGAACACACATGCAATGAACTCTAGTGGATCCATATGGTTTATGAAAAGAACACGCATCCAATGGAATCTAGTGGATCCATGTGGTTTAGGAATAGAACACACATGCAATGAACTCTAGTGGATCCATGTGGTTTATGAAAAGAACACACAAGCAATGGCATCTAATGGATCCATGTGGTTTATGAAAAGAACACACATGCTAGAGTGGCATCACTTCATGTCTTCTTTTCCAAAACTAGACCGATACACACAGACATCCACATGGGTGTGGTGATGCAGCAACTTTCAAGCTGGTGGTCGAATCCAAGCTGCAGTTGAATCCCAACATGCTTCTAGGGTTCCTGGACATGGTTGGACACCACATGCTAGAGTGGTATTGCTACATGTGTTCTTTTATAAAAACCACAATGATGCACACTGATAAACACACATCCAAGTGGGTGTGGTGACGCATCATCTTTCAAGCTGGTGGTAGAATGCGTGCCGAAGTTGAATCCCAGCATGCTTCTAGGGTTCCTGGAAATGGTTGGACACATGCTGGAGTGGCATCATTGCATGTGTTCTTTTCCAAAAACCACAATGATGCACACTCATACACACACATCCAAGTCGGTGTGGTGATGTAGCATCTATCAAGCTGTTGGTACAATGCATGCTGCAGGTGGATCCCAATATGCTTCTAGGGTTCCTGGACATGGTTGGACACCACATGCTGGAGTGGAATCATTGCATGTGTTCTTTTCCTAAAACCACAATGATGCATATTGATACACACACACATCCAATGACATCTAGTGGATCCATGTGGTTTATGAAAAGAACACACATGCAATGAACTCTAGTGGATCCATGTGGTTTATGAAAAGAACACACATGCAATGGCATCTAGTGGATCCATCTGGTTTATGAAAACAACACACATGCAATAAACTCTAGTGGATCCATGTAGTTTATGAAAAGAACACACATGCAATGACATCTAGTGGATCCATGTGGTTTATGAAAAGAATACACATGTAGTGATCTCTAGTGGATCTATGTGGTTTATGAAAATAACAAACATGCAATGAACTCTAGTGGATCCATGTGGTTTATGAAAAGAACACACATGCAATGAACTCTAGTGGATCCATGTGGTTTATGAAAACAACACACATGGAATGAACTCTAGTGGATCCATGTGGTTTATAAAAAGAACACACATACAATGGCATCTAGTGGATCCATGTGGTTTAGGAATAGAACAAACATGTAATGAACTCTAGTGGATCCATGTGGTTTATGAAAAAAACAGACATGCAATGACATCTAGTGGATCCATGTGGTTTATGAAAAGAACACACATGCAATGGCATCTAGTGGATCCATGTGGTTTATGAAAAGAATACACATGCAGTGAACTCTAGTGGATCCATGTGGTTTATGAAAATAACAAACATGCAATGAACTCTAGTGGATCCATGTGGTTTATGAAAAGAACACACATGCAATGAACTCTAGTGGATCCATGTGGTTTATGAAAAGAACACATATGCAATGACATCTAGTGGATCCATGTGGTTTATGAAAAGAACGCACATGCAATGAACTCTAGTGGATCCATATGGTTTATGAAAAGAACACGCATCCAATGGAATCTAGTGGATCCATGTGGTTTAGGAATAGAACACACATGCAATGAACTCTAGTGGATCCATGTGGTTTATGAAAAGAACACACATGCAATGGCATCGAATGGATCCATGTGGTTTATGAAAAGAACACACATGCTAGAGTGGCATTACTACATGTGTTCTTTTCCAAAACCAGACCGATACACACAGACATCCACATGGGTGTGGTGATGCAGCAACTTTCAAGCTGGTGGTCGAATCCATGCTGAAGTTGAATCCCAACATGCTGCTAGGGTTCCTGGACATGGTTGGACACCACATGCTAGAGTGGTATTACTACATGTGTTCTTTTCCAAAACCACACTAATACACACATATATCCAAGTGGGTGTGGTGATGCAGCAACTGTCAAGCTGGTGGTAGAATGCATGCTGCAGTTGAATCCCACACCCTCCTAGGGTTCCTCGACATGGTTGGACACCACATGCTGGAGTGGCATCATTGCATGTGTTCTTTTTCAAAAACCACAATGATGCACACTAATACACACACACATCCAAGTCGGTGTGGTGATGCAACATCTTTCAAGCTGCTGGTACAATGCATGCTGGAGGTGAATCCCAGCATGCTGCTAGGGTTCCTGGACATGGTTGGACACCACATGCTAGAGTGGAATCATTGCATGTGTTCTTTTCCTAAAACCACAATGATTCACACTGATACACACACACATCTAATGACATCTAATGGATCCATGTGGTTTATAAAAAGAACACACATGCAATGAACTCTAGTGGATCCATGTGGTTTATGAAAAGAACACACGTGGAATGAACTCTAGTGGATCCATGTGGTTTATGAAAAGAACACACATGCAATGGAATCTAGTGTATCCATGTGGTTTATGAAAGCAACACACATGCAATGAACTCTAGTGGATCCATGTGGTTTATGAAAAGAACACACGTGGAATGAACTCTAGTGGATCCATGTGGTTTATGAAAAGAACACACATGCAATTACATCTAGTGGATCCATGTGGTTTATGAAAAGAACACACATGCAATGAACTCTAGTGGATCCATGTGGTTTACGAAAAGAACACACATGCAATGTCATGTAGTGGATCCATGTGGTTTATGAAAAGAACACACATGCAATGAACTCTAGTGGATCCATGTGGTTTATGACAAGAACAAACATACAATGGAATCTAGTGGATCCATGTGGTATATGGAAAGAACACACATGCAATGACATCTAGTGGATACATGTGGTTTATGAAAATAACACACATGCAATGAACTCTAGTGGATCCATGTGGCTTATGACAAGAACACACATGCAATGAACTCTAGTGGATCCATGTGGTTTATGAAAATAACACATATGCAATGACATATAGTGGATCCATGTGGTTTATGAAAAGAACACGCATGCAATGGTATTTAGTGGATCCATGTGGTTTATGAAAAGAATACACATGCAGTGAACTCTAGTGGATCCATGTGGTTTATGAAAATAACAAACATGCAATGAAATCTAGTGGATCCATCTGGTTTATGACAAGAACACACATGCAATGAACTCTAGTGGATCCATGTGGTTTATGAAAATAAAACATATGCAATGACATCTAGTTGATCCATGTGGTTTATGAATATAACACACATGCAATGAACTCTAGTGGATCCATATGGTTTATGAAAAGAACACACATCCAATGGAATCTAGTGGATCCATGTGGTTTTGGAATAGAACACACATGCAATGAACTCTAGTGGATCTATGTGGTTTATGAAAAGAACAGACATGCAATGGCATCTAGTGGATCCATGTGGTTTAGGAATAGAACACACATGCAATGAACTCTACTGGATCCATGTGGTTTATGAAAAGAACACACATACAATGTCATCTAGTGGATCCATGTGGTTTAGGAATTGAACTGACATGCAATGAAATCTAGTGGATCCATGTGGTTTATGAAAAGAACACACATGCAATGACATCTAGTGGATACATGTGGTTTATGAAAAGAACACACATGCAATGACATCTAGTGGATCCATGTGGTTTATGAAAAGAACACACATGCCATGAACTCTAGTGGATCCATGTGGTTTATGAAAATAACACACATGCAATGAACTCTAGTGGATCCATGTGGTTTATGAAAAGAACACACATGCAATGAACTCTATTAGATCCATGTGGTTTATGAAAAGAACACATATGCAATGACATCTACTGGATCCATGTGGTTTATGAAAAGAACACACATGCAATGGCATCGAATGGATCCATGTGGTTTATGAAAAGAACACACATGCAATGGAATCTAGTGGATCCATGTGGTTTAGGAATAGAACACACATGCAATGAACTCTCATGGATCCATGTGATTTATGAACAGTACACACATGCAATGACATCTAGTGGATCCATGTGGCTTTGGAATAGAACACACATGCAATGAACTCTAGTGGATCCATGTGGTTTATGAAAAGAACAGACATGCAATGGCATCTAGTGGATCCATGTGGTTTAGGAATAGAACACACATGCAATGAACTCTAGTGGATCCATGTGGTTTATGAAAAGAACACACATACAATGTCATCTAGTGGATCCATGTGGTTTAGGAATTGAACTGACATGCAATGAACTCTAGTGGATCCATGTGGTTTATGAAAAGAACACACATGCAATGACATCTAGTGGATACATGTGGTTTATGAAAAGAACACACATGCAATGACATCTAGTGGATCCATGTGGTTTATGAAAAGAACACACATGCCATGAACTCTAGTGGATCCATGTGGTTTATGAAAACGACACACATGCAATGAACTCTAGTGGATCCATGTGGTTTATGAAAAGAACACACATGCAATGAACTCTATTAGATCCATGTGGTTTATGAAAAGAACACATATGCAATGACATCTACTGGATCCATGTGGTTTATGAAAAGAACACACATGCAATGAACTCTAATGGATCCATATGGTTTATGAAAAGAACACGCATCCAATGGAATCTAGTGGATCCATGTGGTTTAGGAATAGAACACACATGCAATGAACTCTCATGGATCCATGTGGTTTATGAACAGTACACACATGCAATGACATCTAGTGGATCCATGTGGTTTATGAAAACAACACACATGCAATGAACTCTAGTGGATCCATGTGGTTTATAAAAGTAACACACATGCAATGACATCTAGTGGATCCATGTAGTGTATGAAAACAACACACATGGAATTAACTCTAGTTGATCCATGTCGTTTATGAAAATAACACACATGCAATGAACTCTAGTGGATCCATGTGGTTTATGAAAAGAACACACATGCAACGACATGTAGTGGATCCATGTGGTTTATGAAAACAACCCACATGCAATGACATCTAGTGGATCCATGTGGTGTATGAAAACAACACACATGGAATGAACTCTAGTGGATCCATGTTGTTTATGAAAAGAACACACATGCAATGAACTCTAGTGGATCCATGTGGTTTATGAAAAGAAAACATATGCAATGACATCTAGTGGATCCATGTGGTTTATGAATATAACACACATGCAATGAACTCTAGTGGATCCATATGGTTTATGAAATAAACACGCATCCAATGGAATCTAGTGGATCCATGTGGTTTAGTAATAGAACACACATGCAATGAACTCTAGTGGATCCATGTGGTTTATGAAAAGAACACACATGCAATGGTATCTAGTGGATCCATGTGGTTTAGGAATAGAACACACATGCAATGAACTCTAGTGGATCCATGTGGTTTATGAAAAGAACACACATACAATGTCATCTAGTGGATCCATGTGGTTTAGGAATAGAACTGACATGCAATGAACTCTAGTGGATCTATGTGGTTTATGAAAAGAACAAACATGCAATGACATCTAGTGGATACATGTTTTTTATGAAAAGAACATACATGCAATGCCATCTAGTGGGTCCATGTGGTTTATGAAAAGAACACACATGCAATGAACTCTAGTGGATCCATGTGGTTTATGAAAAGAACACACATGCAATGAACTCTATTAGATCCACGTGGTTTATGAAAAGAACACATATGCAATGACTTCTAGTGGATCCATGTGGTTTATGAAAAGAACACACATGCAATGAACTCTAATGGATCCATATGGTTTATGAAAAGAACACGCATCCAATGGAATCTAGTGGATCCATGTGGTTTAGGAATAGAACACACATGCAATGAACTCTCGTGGATCCATGTGGTTTATGAAAAGAACACACATGCAACGGCATCTAGTGGATCCATGTGGTTTATGGAAACAACACACATGCAATGACATCTAGTGGATCCATGTGGTGTATGAAAATGACACACATGGAATGAACTCTGGTGGATCCATGTGGTTTATAAAAAGAACACACAATAAATGGCATCTAGTGGATCCATGTGGTTTAGGAATAGAACACACATGTAATGACATCTAGTGGATACATGTGGTTTATGAAAAGAACACACATGCAATGACATCTAGTGGATCCACGTGGTTTATGAAAAGAACACACATGCAATGAACTCTAGTGTATCCATGTGGTCTATGAAAATAACACACATGCAATGAACTCTAGTGGATCCATGTGGCTTATGACAAGAACACACATGCAATGAACTCTAGTGGATCCATGTGGTTTATGAAAATAACACATATGCAATGACATCTAGTGGATCCATGTGGTTTATGAAAAGAACACACATGCAATGGTATTTAGTGGATCCATGTGGTTTATGAAAAGAATACACATGCAGTGAACTCTAGTGGATCCATGTGGTTTATGAAAATAACAAACATGCAATGAAATCTAGTGGATCCATGTGGTTTATGAAAAGAACACACATGCAATGAACTCTAGTGGATCCATGTGGTTTATGAAAAGAAAACATATGCAATGACATCTAGTGGATCCATGTGGTTTATGAATATAACACACATGCAATGAACTCTAGTGGATCCATATGGTTTATGAAAAGAACACACATCCAATGGAATCTAGTGGATCCATGTGGTTTTGGAATAGAACACACATGCAATGAACTCTAGTGGATCCATGTGGTTTATGAAAAGAACAGACATGCAATGGCATCTAGTGGATCCATGTGGTTTAGGAATAGAACACACATGCAATGAACTCTAGTGGATCCATGTGGTTTATGAAAATAACACACATACAATGTCATCTAGTGGATCCATGTGGTTTAGGAATAGAACTGACATGCAATGAACTCTAGTGGATCCATGTGGTTTATGAAAAGAACACACATGCAATGACATCTAGTGCATACATGTGGTTTATGAAAAGAACACACATGCAATGACATCTAGTGGATCCATGTGGTTTATGAAAAGAACACACATGCCATGAACTCTAGTGGATCCATGTGGTTTATGAAAATAACACACATGCAATGAACTCTAGTGGATCCATGTGGTTTATGAAAAGAACACACATGCAATGAACTCTATTAGATCCATGTGGTTTATGAAAAGAATACATATGCAATGACATCTACTGGATCCATGTGGATTATGAAAAGAACACACATGCAATGAACTCTAATGGATCCATATGGTTTATGAAAAGAACACGCATCCAATGGAATCTAGTGGATCCATGTGGTTTAGGAATAGAACACACATGCAATGAACTCTCGTGGATCCATGTGGTTTATGAACAGTACACACATGCAATGACATCTAGTGGATACATGTGGTTTATGAAAACAACACACATGCAATAAACTCTAGTGGATCCATGTGGTTTATAAAAGTAACACACATGCAATGACATCTAGTGGATCCATGTAGTGTATGAAAACAACACACATGGAATTAACTCTAGTTGATCCATGTCGTTTATGAAAATAACACACATGCAATGAACTCTAGTGGATCCATGTGGTTTATGAAAAGAACACACATGCAACGGCATGTAGTGGATCCATGTGGTTTATGAAAACAACCCACATGCAATGACATCTAGTGGATCCATGTGGTGTATGAAAACAACACACATGGAATGAACTCTAGTGGATCCATGTTGTTTATGAAAAGAACACACATGCAATGAACTCTAGTGGATCCATGTGGTTTATGAAAAGAAAACATATGCAATGACATCTAGTGGATCCATGTGGTTTATGAATATAACACACATGCAATGAACTCTAGTGGATCCATATGGTTTATGAAATAAACACGCATCCAATGGAATCTAGTGGATCCATGTGGTTTAGGAATAGAACACACATGCAATGAACTCTAGTGGATCCATGTGGTTTATGAAAAGATCACACATGCAATGGCATCTAGTGGATCCATGTGGTTTAGGAATAGAACACACATGCAATGAACTCTAATAAATCCATGTGGTTTATGAAAAGAACACACATACAATGTCATCTAGTGGATCCATGTGGTTTAGGAATAGAACTGACATGCAATGAACTCAAGTGGATCTATGTGGTTTATGAAAAGAACACACATGCAATGACATCTAGTGGATACATGTTGTTTATGAAAATAACATACATGCAATGACATCTTGTGGATCCATGTGGTTTATGAAAAGAACACACATGCAATGAACTCTAGTGGATCCATGTGGTTTATGAAAAGAACACACATGCAATGAACTCTATTAGATCCACGTGGTTTATGAAAAGAACACATATGCAATGACTTCTAGTGGATCCATGAGGTTTATGAAAAGAACACACATGCAATGAACTCTAATGGATCCATATGGTTTATGAAAAGAACACGCATCCAATGGAATCTAGTGGATCATGTGGTTTAGGAATAGAACACACATGCAATGAACTCTCGTGGATCCATGTGGTTTATGAAAAGAACACACATGCAACAGCATCTAGTGGATCCATGTGGTTTATGAAAACAACACACATGCAATGACATCTAGTGGATCCATGTGGTGTATGAAAACGACACACATGGAATGAACTCTAGTGGATCCATGTGGTTTATGAAAAGAACACACATGCAATGAACTCTAGTGGATCCATGTGGTTTATGAAAAGAAAACATATGCAATGACATCTAGTGGATCCATGTGGTTTATGAATATAACACACATGCAATGAACTCTAGTGGATCCATATGGTTTATGAAAAGAACACACATCCAATGGAATCTAGTGGATCCATGTGGTTTTGGAATAGAACACACATGCAATGAACTCTAGTGGATCCATGTGGTTTATGAAAAGAACAGACATGCAATGGCATCTAGTGGATAAATGTGGTTTAGGAATAGAACACACATGCAATGAACTCTAGTGGATCCATGTGGTTTATGAAAATAACACACATACAATGTCATCTAGTGGATCCATGTGGTTTAGGAATAGAATTGACATGCAATGAACTCTAGTGGATCCATGTGGTTTATGAAAAGAACACACATGCAATGACATCTAGTGGATAAATGTGGTTTATGAAAAGAACACACATGCAATGACATCTAGTGGATCCATGTGGTTTATGAAAAGAACACACATGCCATGAACTCTAGTGGATCCATGTGGTTTATGAAAATAACACACATGCAATGAACTCTAGTGGATCCATGTGGTTTATGAAAAGAACACACATGCAATGAACTCTATTAGATCTATGTGGTTTATGAAAAGAACACATATGCAATGACATCTACTGGATCCATGTGGTTTATGAAAAGAACACACATGCAATGAACTCTAATGGATCCATATGGTTTATGAAAAGAACACGCATCCAATGGAATCTAGTGGATCCATGTGGTTTAGGAATAGAACACACATGCAATGAACTCTCATGGATCCATGTGGTTTATGAACAGTACACACATGCAATGACATCTAGTGGATCCATGTGGTTTATGAAAACAACACACATGCAATGAACTCTAGTGGATCCATGTGGTTTATAAAAGAACACACATGCAATGACATATAGTGGATCCATGTAGTGTATGAAAACAACACACATGGAATTAACTCTAGTTGATCCATGTCGTTTATGAAAATAACACACATGCAATGAACTCTAGTGGATCCATGTGGTTTATGAAAAGAACACGCATCCAATGGAATCTAGTGGATCCATGTGGTTTATGAAAAGAACACACATGCAACGGCATGTAGTGGATCCATGTGGTTTATGAAAACAACCCACATGCAATGACATCTAGTGGATCCATGTGGTGTATGAAAACAACACACATGGAATGAACTCTAGTGGATCCATGTTGTTTATGAAAAGAACACACATGCAATGAACTCTAGTGGATCCATGTGGTTTATGAAAAGAAAACATATGCAATGACATCTAGTGGATCCATGTGGTTTATGAATATAACACACATGCAATGAACTCTAGTGGATCCATATGGTTTATGAAATAAACACGCATCCAATGGAATCTAGTGGATCCATGTGGTTTAGGAATAGAACACACATGCAATGAACTCTAGTGGATCCATGTGGTTTATGAAAAGAACACACATGCAATGGCATCTAGTGGATCCATGTGGTTTAGGAATAGAACACACATGCAATGAACTCTAGTAAATCCATGTGGTTTATGAAAAGAACACACATACAATGTCATCTAGTGGATCCATGTGGTTTAGGAATAGAACTGACATGCAATGAACTCAAGTGGATCTATGTGGTTTATGAAAAGAACACACATGCAATGACATCTAGTGGATACATGTTGTTTATGAAAATAACATACATGCAATGACATCTTGTGGATCCATGTGGTTTATGAAAAGAACACACATGCAATGAACTCTAGTGGATCCATGTGGTTTATGAAAAGAACACACATGCAATGAACTCTATTAGATCCACGTGGTTTATGAAAAGAACACATATGCAATGACTTCTAGTGGATCCATGAGGTTTATGAAAAGAACACACATGCAATGAACTCTAATGGATCCATATGGTTTATGAAAAGAACACGCATCCAATGGAATATAGTGGATCCATGTGGTTTAGGAATAGAACACACATGCAATGAACTCTCGTCGATCCATGTGGTTTATGAAAAGAACACACATGCAACAACATCTAGTGGATCCATGTGGTTTATGAAAACAACACACATGCAATGACATCTAGTGGATCCATGTGGTGTATGAAAACGACACACATGGAATGAACTCTAGTGGATCCATGTGGTTTATAAAAAGAACACACAATAAATGGCATCTAGTGGATCCATGTGGTTTAGGAATAGAACACACATGTAATGAACTCTAGTGGATCCATGTGGTTTATGAAAAAACACACATGCAATGACATCTAGTGGATCCATGTGGTTTATGAAAAGAACACACATGCAATGGTATCTAGTGGATCCATGTGGTTTATGAAAAGAACACACATGCAATGAACTCTAGTGGATCCATGTGGTTTATGAAAAGAACACACATGCAATAAACTCTAGTGGATCCATGTGGTTTATGAAAAGAACACGCATCCAATGGAATCTAGTGGATCCATGTGGTTTAGGAATAGAACACACATGCAATGAACTCTCGTGGATCCATGTGGTTTATGAAAAGAACACACTTGCAACGGCATGTAGTGGATCCATGTGGTTTATGAAAAGAACACACATGCAATGGCATCTAATGGATCCATGTGGTTTATGAAAAGAACACACATGCTAGAGTGGCATAACTACATGTGTTCTTTTCCAAAACCAGAACACGCATGCAGACATCCACATGGGTGTGGTGATGCAGCAACTTTCAAGCTGGTGGTCGAATCCATGCTGCAGTTGAATCCCAATATGCTGCTAGGGTTCCTAGACATGGTTGGACACAACATGCTAGAGTGGTATTGCTGCATGTGTTCTTTTACAAAAACCACAATGATGCACACTGATAAACACACATCCAAGTGGGTGTGGTGACGCGTCATCTTTCAAGCTGGTGGTAGAATGCGTGTTGAAGTTGAATCCCAGCATGCTTCTAGGGTTCCTGGAAATGGTTGGACACCACATGCTGGAGTGGCATCATTGCATGTGTTCTTTTCCAAAAACCACAATGATGCACACTCATACACACACACATCCAAGTCGGTGTGGTGATGTAGAATCTGTCAAGCTGGTGGTACAATGCATGTTGCAGGTGGATCCCAACATGCTGCTAGGATTCCTGGACATGGTTGGACACCACATGCTGGAGTGGGATCATTGCATGTGTTCTTTTCCTAAAACCACAATGATGCATATATGTCACATCCCAAATTTTAGATTTGGTCTTGCATATCATTTATTGCCATGCATTATCCATGCATGCGAGTAGAGAGGATCGAAACACTTTTTGCAAAACCCCGTTTCTAGTTAAGCGCTCGAGGTTCCATGGGAGCTTTCGGAGGGACTTGCAACATCCACCCTAGGGTTCGAGTTTTCGCACAAACTTGAAGGTTGTTCCTCTCGACGATCTGAACCGTGGGCGTGAAAATTGCTCCAACCGAGTTCGTATGCAAAGACTCGGACGACGTTTTAGTAAACCGCGGAAAGCGGTCCGAAAAAATCCGGACCGATTTCGAATCGGAGTCAAATCTGGACCGCTTCAGTTTAGGACTTTTTTTACGCGAGGACTTTTAGGAGGGCCCCATCCTGCCTTGGTTCCGTGCCCTCGCCTCCACACCCTCGCCTCCCTCTGGCCTGCGTCGCCGCGCGCGCGCCCCGCCGCCGCCCCGCCGCCCGCCGCCTCCCCGCCCGCCGCGCCGCCGCCCCGCGCGTCGTCTTGCGATTTTCGCTCTCGTGCTCTCTCAGCATCCGTGCTCTTCTCTCCATCTCCGCGCCATCCACCCGCCGCCGCGCAGACTTACCGCGCCGCAGCGCCTGCGTTTATTCCGACGAAAGAATGGCGTTACATGCCGAATTCGAGTTTCATTCGCTACCGTCCGGATTCGGAGTTCGCCGTTTACGGTAAAGACAGCCACCGCCATATCTCAGATCAGCGGTTGACTGGTCAGAACTCCAGACGTTGACTAGTCAGAGACCCAGACGTTGACTGGTCGACGCGCATGCAATGATCATCGGCGATTGGACTCGGATCAATTTCGTTAATCCTATAGTTGGCAGATTTCAATAAAATCTTGTAAATTAGAAATTAAATCTTGGCCAAAAATTGCAAATAAAATATGCACGAGTTCAGTGAGTCGTGTAGAATCTCACTGTAGCTTTGGTTCAGACTTTTACCGTCAGGTTTAGTACAGTTTAATCAAACTAGTTAGTGGCCTTTTCGGAGTAATAAATTCGTAGTAAAAGTTTCGTAGCTCTGAAAATCGCGTATGATATGTCCCTGAACTCGTATGAACGAGGGGAATCTCATCGTCAAATAAAAAGATAGGCTTACAGTAAAAACTTCTGCAGTATTTGTCTAATGGCTTTCTGCAGTGTTTTAATTACTCAGGATGTTTTATAACTCCTTTTTGAGTAATTCCAATTGGTACTGTTTCTTATCAGCGATGCCTATGCGGTAGAATTTTTCGAGTATTTTACAAACAGTATACTACCGGTAGTGAATTATTTAAGTTCTAGCTCTAGTAGAGATCTCTACTTTTGGTTAATAGTTTTCCTAGCGCCAAATCTATTTTCCATGCATGTATTCGGTAGTATTATGTGGTGCAGCTTTAGCACCAGTTCACTTGCCGTTCTTGCATTCATGCATCATCTTTGTTGCATATGTTTGTGAATTGTTTGTTTATGAATGCAATTGTGTCGTGTAGATTGTGTGGAGTGCAACCCTTGCTCGTGTTTGGATTGTTCTTCCGACCGCTACAATCAAGGCAAGTAGATGCTACTTTGTTCATGATATCGTCCTACTATTTTCAATGCATTGTCGTGTATTTTGTAGATGCATGTAGGGATATGATACTATGCTATGTCCTATTATTGTGGTAGGGCTTTCCTTGTAGATGAACCACCGTTGTAGATATGCTTAGCCATGCTATGTTGAACGAGGTCTAGGTTACATCATTGATACTTGTTTTCTCAAAGTATTAGTTTGTGAAAACTAAAACAACTTAATCAATGAATCCCCTGGGTGTGATGGTATTGATAATTTTTGGTGGTTTCATTGCAGAAAGGCACCCAGGTATCAAGAGAGAATGATTGGCTTCTTTATTGTGTAGCTTACGTGTACAACCATGTGCCAATCATGAAATGGGTGGTTGGTTGGACTTAGTAGGTTGTAACTCGAACCCGCGTATCCAGAGATGTAGAATTTGGTTGGTTGGACCGGTCGCGGGATTGAGGACTACTTCTAAGCTACTCTCTCTTCTTGGTCTTCTCCCTATCATCACCCAAAATGAGAGTGATGGTACGAGCTGGGCTGGCCACATCACATGGGTACTAACCTCTGCAGAGTGTATAATCTAATCGATTAGCCGTGTCCCCGGTTATGGACAACTGAGTTGCTTGATATTGATTCCATGACATGTTTCTCGCTCATTCTAATTTCATAATTGTTTTAATGTTGTTGGGTTAACTTAATTGGGATCTTTTCAAAGAAAATCAAAAACTGTTTATGAAAGTAGGACAAAGTTATTTGCAAATGCAAGCCAGACACAGCTCCACTTGCCAGATATGCATGTAGATGTTAGTACTATTGTCTCCATTTACTAGCTCTACTTGCCATACATTCCATGTATTGACCCTTCTGGGCTGTTTCTTGTTGGGTTATTCGATTCTGATTGATCGTTATAGGCCACGGTACTCCACTCGGCACTTGTTCACTTGTGGGCAATTTGAAGAATGGAGGATTTACTCGTTTATGTTGCTACCTGAATAATTTGAGCTAGCTTTGCGCTAAGCTTTTATTGTAATAATGGTACTCTGGATCTTCGTTATCTATGATACACGAATATTTTGCTATGTTATCTATCTTACTCTATTGTGGGCCAATGAACCGATCCAGGGATTGGCATGTCACATAGAGGCCACGGTCTTTTCAGAACCGGGGTGTCACAATATTGATACACACACACATCCAATGACATCTAGTGGATCCATGTGGTTTATGAAAAGAACACACTTGCAATGAACTCTAGTGGATCCATGTGGTTTATGAAAAGAACACACATGCAATGGCATCTAGTGGATCCATGTGGTTTAGGAATAGAACTGACATGCAATGAACTCTAGTGGATCCATGTGGTTTGTGAAAAGAACACACATGCAATGACATCTAGTGGATACATGTTGTTTATGAAAAGAACATACATGCAATGACATCTAGTGGATCCATGTGGTTTATGAAAAGAACACACATGCAATGAACTCTAGTGGATTCATGTGGTTTATGAAATTAACACACATGCAATGAACTCTAGTGGATCCATGTGGTTTATGAAAAGAACACACATGCAATGAACTCTATTAGATCCATGTGGTTTATGAAAAGAAAACATATGCAATGACATCTAGTGGAGCCATGTGGTTTATGAAAAGAACACACGTGCAATGAACTCTAATGGATCCATATGGTTTATGAAAAGAACACGCATCCAATGGAATGTAGTGGATCCATGTGGTTTAGGAATAGAACACACATGCAATGAACTCTCGTGGATCCATGTTGTTTATGAAAAGAACATACATGCAATGAAATCTAGTGGATCCATGTGGTTTACGAAAAGAACACACATGTAATGAACTCTAGTGGATCCATGTGGTTTATGAAAAGAACACACATGCAATTAACTCTATTAGATCCACGTGGTTTATGAAAAGAACACATATGCAATGACTTCTAGTGGATCCATGTGGTTTATGAAAAGAACACACATGCAATGAACTCTAATGGATCCATATGGTTTATGAAAAGAACACGCATCCAATGGAATCTAGTGGATCCATGTGGTTTAGGAATAGAAATTAAACCGCTTGGCCAAAAATTGCAAATAAAATATGCACGAGTTCAGTGAGTCGTGTAGAATCTCGCTGTACCTTTGGTTCGGACTTTTACTGTCAGGTTTAGTAAAGTTTAATCAAACTAGTTAGTGGCCTTTTCGGAGTAATAAATTCGTAGTAAAAGTTTCGTAGCTCTGAAAATCGCGTATGATATGTCCCTGAACTCGTATGAACGAGGGGAATCTCATCGTCAAATAAAAAGATAGGCTTACAGTAAAAACTTCTGCAGTATTTGTCTAATGGCTTTCTGCAGTGTTTTAATTACTCAGGATGTTTTATAACTCCTTTTTGAGTAATTCCAATTGGTACTGTTTCTTATCAGCGATGCCTATGCGGTAGAATGTTTCCAGGATTTTACAAACAGTATACTACCGGTAGTGAATTATTTAAGTTCTAGCTCTAGTAGAGATCTCTACTTTTGGTTAATAGTTTTCATAGCGCCAAATCTATTTTCCATGCATGTATTCGGTAGTATTATGTATTAGTATTATGTGGTGCAGCTGTAGCACCATTTCACTTGCCGTTCTTGCATTCATGCATCATCTTTGTTGCATATGTTTGTGAATTGTTTGTTTATGAATGCAATTGTGTCGTGTAGATTGTGTGGAGTGTAACCCTTGCTCGTGTTTGGATTGTTTTTCCGACCGCTACAATCAAGGCAAGTAGATGCTACTTTGTTCATGATATCGTCCTACTATTTTCAATGCATTGTCGTGTATTTTGTAGATGCATGTGTAGGATGATACTATCGCTATGCTATGTCCTATTATGTGGTAGGGCTTTCCTTGTAGATGAACCATCGTTGTAGATGTGCTTAGCCATGCTATGTTGAACGAGGGCTGGGTTACATCATTGATACTTGTTTTCTCAAAGTATTGGTTTGTGAAAACTAAAAACAACTTAATCAATGAACCCCCTGGGTGTGATGGTATTGATAATTTTTGGTGGTTTCATTGCGGAAAGGCACCCAGGTATCAAGAGAGAATGATTGGCTTCTTTATTGTGTAGCTTACGTGTACAACCATGTGCCAATAATAAAATGGGCGGTTGGTTGGACTTAGTAGGTTGTGGTAACTCGAACCCGCGTATCCAGAGATGTAGAATTTTGGTAGGTTGGACCGGTGCGCGTCGGGATTGAGGAGCTACTTCGACAGTCTCTTCTTGGTCTTCTCCCTATCATCACCCAAAATGAGAGTGATGGTACGAGCTGGGCTGGCCAAGTCATATGGGTAAAGTGTACTAACCTCTGCAGAGTGTATAATCTAATCGATTAGCCGTGTCCCCGGTTATGGACAACTGAGTTGCTTGATATTGATTTCATGACATGTTTCTCGCTCATTCTAATTTCATAATTGTTTTAATGTTGTTGGGTTAACTTAATTGGGATCTTTTCAAAGAAAATCAAAAACTGTTTATGAAAGTAGGACAAAGTTATTTGCAAATGCAAGCGGACCAGCTCCACTTGCCGATATGCATGTAGATGTTAGTACTATTGTCTCCATTTACTAGCTCTACTTGCCATACATTCCATGTATTGACCCTTGAGGCTGTTGCGTTTTATCCGCGAGTTATTCTGATTCTGATTGATCGTTATAGGCCACGGTACTCCACTCGGCACTTGTTCACTTGTGGGCAATTTGAAGAATGGAGGATTTACTCGTTTATGTTGCTACCTGAATAATTTGAGCTAGCTTTGCGCTAAGCTTTTATTGTAATAATGGTACTCTGGATCTTCGTTATCTATGATACATGGATATTTTGCTATGTTATCTATCTTACTCTATTGTGGGCCAATGAACCGATCCAGGGATTGGCATGTCACATAGAGGCCACGGTCTTTTCAGAACCGGGGTGTCACAGGATGGTATCAGAGCCCGTGTGTCGACTATAGGATCGTGACCTAGAATTGGATTAGGAAGCCATAGATTTATTAAAGCCTATATCAACTCTGTCTTTCATCTTATGCCTTTCACCCTCGTAAATTCTTACCATATGCTATTCTCACACTTTCCTCTTTTACTTGATAGATGGGAGAAGTCAGGACTGAGTATGCCACCATGGAGTCACCAAGGCCCTTTGCAAGGCAGTTAGCTCAGCTCTCGCAGTCATTGGGTTTGCCACTGCCCATGTTCAAGGGAAGAAGGTTGTACACCTATGGATATGGAGAGGATGCATGGAAGATCACTACCTTCATATTCAGAGATGCCGCCTTGCCAAACCCAGTGCATTTGATCTACACCAAGACCTACTGCAACTGGGGACTTGGAATTAACTTGGCCATACATGAAGCCCTGTCTCGCCAGTGCCATCAAGTCCGACACCTACTACCGGCAGATTCACCCTACCGTGACTATGGAAGGCGTGATGAAGATGGGAACATTGTGGTTACCCCGGGCGACAGGAACAACATGCCGCCCCGTCGGAGGCACATAGAGGACATGGAAAGGGAGAATGGAGCTCTAGCAGAGAAGGTGAGGATGATAAAGGAGATTGCAGATTTTACTAGCAATGGTATGGTGGTCCAAGGACAGGAGATTGACACTTTGCATGAAGCTGTGGGAGTTCTGGAGAATGCCCTGATAGCCAGAGATGCAACCATAGCACATCTTCATGGTACTGTGCAGGAGAACACCCAGAACATACAGCAACTGCAAGGGACAGTCCAGGAAAGGGATCAAACTATTGAAGCTATGACAGCCCAGATTGCCGCTCTCCAAGCACAGCTGAATCCACCCTCTGATGATGACAATGGATATGATGGCAACAATGGGGATGATGATGACAGTGGAGATGATGATGATGAGGACGAGGATGATGATGATGGAGACGATGATGGTGGAGGAGATGAAGCTGTTGCAGTTGCAGCTGATGATGAAGAAGAAAAGGAGGATCCAGAAGAGGTGGAGTTTGACATTTCAAGTGATGGTTCAGGAGAGGTGTACACTCCGCCGCCCTGGTTATACCGCGAGCCGAAGCGTCAACGCATGACAGCGAGGACCTACCGCAATCTCTTCAAGCAATAGATAGAAGTCCACCAATTAGTCCTCGTTAGGTAAATTCGTTAGGATTATTCTCGATCGTTGTGATACTTAGTTCGTGTTAGTTTAAGAGTGTTTAGATGCTTATTTTTGTACCCCAATATCCCAGGAATTATTTGTGCAAAATTATATGAAAGAGTTATGGCAATTTGGTTACTATCTGTGTTGTTTTCGCTGCAGTTTTCTGCTGATACAGCAGTACTGCACGATTTTTCATATTTTTCTGGTAACTCGGAAAAATCTGAAACAAATTGGGCTGATGCGGAACTTCCTGTACCATGTGCAAAAAAATTGGCTAAATTTTCTGACGAGTTTAAGTCAGGCGGAAAAATTCGCGAACACAGCAGAACTGTTCTGTCAGAATTGCTGTTTTGTCGTTTTGATGCTCAACTGTTTAGTTAAACATTGCCAACTCTTGCAAAACTATTTCAGTAAGTATATACTGCTAGGATAGCACCTGGGATGTTGCTGGACCGCTTGTTTGTTGATGTGTTGCTTGCTTGTGATTGTCTGCTATTGTTTGTTGTTGATTGATCATATGCATGGGTAGAATCCTATTGTCGTAGTTGATTCTTTCTAAACTTACCTGTGCTGAACCGCAGATGCCTCCCCGCCGCCAACCCACTGAGTTGGAGCAGCTCATGGCAGCTCAGGCACAGCTGACCCAAGTGATGACTCAGTTCATGGCAAACCAGAACAACAACAACAACAACAACAATGGGAACAACCAGCAGGGAGATGCTCTCACCAGGTTTCTGAGGTTGAGGCCAGCTAAGTTCTCTACTACAACGGAACCAATGTTTGCTCTCGACTGGGTGCGTTCCGTCAACAAGGATCTAGTAACTGTCGGATGCACTGATGCTGAGAAGGTGAGGTTTGCCGCTCACCTACTGGAGGGACCAGCCGCTTCTTGGTGGGACACATTTCAGATCACCCACCCTCTGAATACCGTGACTTGGGCTATGTTTGAGGAAGGTTTCAGGACACCACGTGTCTTCAGAGTTCTGAGCTCAAGAGGAAAGAGTTCGCAACTTGCGCCAAACCAATCGCACCGTGGCGAGTACATTGAGGAGTTCAACAACCTGTCCCGTTATGCACGAGGATGTTGACATCGATGCAAAAGGAGGAGAGATTCTGGATGGCCTCGGTGATGAGCTTTCGGCAGCTACTGGTGGTTTATTGCCCCACTTTCCGTGGAGCTTATGGACAAGGCCAGATCTGGAAGGGAAGCATAGCAGGTGGAAAGCCGCAAGAGAAAGAACAATAATCACCACTCTGGCTCACACCACATGTCTCGTGACTTCATATGATGGGTACTCAAGCATGGAGGAATGACCATGGGAGCCATGACCGCCACCACCATGGAGGCGATGGACATCGTCATGACAACCATAGGAGCAGCCACCACAGCCACAAGGGAGGACACTCTCACCACTCTGGAGGACACGGAGGACATGACCGCAACCGCGATCGCAATTTTGTGAAGAAGGATCTGGGTGAGGTGACATGCTTCAAGTGTAAGCAAAAGGGACACAATGCTGACAACTGTCCGGAGAGGAAAGGACTGCAGCCAACCAACAATGAGAAGGCCACAGTGAACCACATGAATGTGGAGGAGATTCCAGATGAGCCTGACCTTGTGATTGGTAAGTTCCCAATCAACACTCACCCTGCACTTATACTTTTCAATACTGGTGCATCGCATTCATTCATATCAAGGGCATTTGTGGATAAGTATAAGTTACCTACTGAGTCTATGAAGAGGTCTTTTAGAGTGAGTTCACCTGGAGGAGATATGATAGCTAGTGCGGGATGCATAATTTAACTGTGAGGATTGGAACACACAACTTCATTGCACATTTGGTAGTGTTGGAATCACGGATTAGATGTCATTCTGGTATGGATTGGATGTCTATGCATGGGGACACATAGATTGTGCACTGAAATGTTTCACTCAAAACCAGGATGGTAAGAGGATTAGATTCAAGTCGCACGACCAGGAAGGTGTAAGCTGAATTCTCTTAAGGGGTTAGCATGGATCTGCGTTGATTAGGGATTACCCGACGTGTTTCAGAAGAACTGCCAGGATGCCACCGATGAGAAGTAGAGTTTCTTATCGACCTGATGCCGGGAACAGGACCAATAGCAAAGAAACCATATAAGATGGATGTGGATGAGCTGAAGGAATTGAAGAAACAGTTGGAGGAGCAGCTGGAAAAGGGATTCATTCAGCCTAGTGCGTCGTCATGGGTGCACTGCATTTGTGGAGAAGAAAGACAGCACCAAGAGGTTAGTGGTGGACTATCGCTCGCTGAATGAGGTAACCATCAAGAACAAGTACCTTCTGCCGAACATAAATGATTTGTTTGATCAACTAGAAGGAGCAAAGGTGTTCAGCAAGATTGATCTGCGATCAGGCTACTTTCAATTGAAGATCCGGAAGGAGGATGTACCAAAAACCGCCTTCACCACTAGGTATGGGTTATACGAGTATACAGTTATGTCATTTGGACTAACGAATGCCCCGGCATATTTCATGACCATGATGAACAAGGTATTTATGGAGTACTTGGACAAGTTCGTAGTGGTGTTTATTGATGACATACTGATATATTCCAAGGATGATGCTGAGCATGAGAAACATCTGCGACTGATTATGGAGAAACTGAGAGAACACCAGCTGTACGCCAAATTCAGCAAGTGTGAATTCTGGCTTAACACCGTTGGGTTTCTTGGACATGTAGTGTCAGGAGAAGGAGTTGCTGTTGATCCAAGCAAAGTGACTGCAGTAACTGAGTGGGAAGCACCCAAGAATACTGGAGAGATTCGAAGCTTTTTGGGACTTGCTGGATATTACAGGAGGTTCATTGAAAACTTTTCCAAGATTGCAAAGCCGATGACTGAACTTCTGAAGAAGGAGAGGAAGTTTGAATGGACGGATGTGTGTGAAGCTAGCTTTCAGGAACTGAAGCGTCGACTAGTGACTGCACCTGTTCTGTGCTTACCAGATCTTCAGAAGGATTTCCAAGTGTACTGTGATGCTTCTCGACAGGGACTTGGGAGTGTGCTGATGCAAGATGGGAGAGTAGTGTCATATGCCTCGCGACAACTCAAGCACCATGAGCGGAATTACCCCACACACGACTTGGAGTTAGCGTCAGTGGTTCATGCGCTCAAGGTATGGAGGCATTACTTAATGGGAAAACACTGTGATGTGTACACCGACCACAAGAGCCTGAAATACATATTTACACAGAAGGAGCTGAACATGAGACAAAGGAGATGGTTGGAACTTATCAAGGACTATGATATGAATCTACAATACCACCCAGGAAAGGCCAATGTAGTAGCAGATGCTCTGAGCCGAAAGGTTTATGCCAATGGATTGACAATTGGTGAATTGCCTGAGGATTTCTGCAAGCAATTCAAGGACCTTAGATTGGAGGTAGTATCTGAAGGATATTTGGCAACAATGGAAGTCCAACCAACGCTACAGGTGATGTAATCAGGGGAAGGCTCAAGTGGGAGACAAAGAGATAGATGAAGTTAAGGAGAAGATGAAGGAAGGTCGAGCAAGGGAATTCCCATGAGGATGAGCAAGGTACCTTAGTGGTATGGAGATCGTTTGTGTGTGCCCAACGATCCGGAGTTAAGGAAGTTGATTATGCAGGAAGCTCATGACTCGCCGTATTCCATACATCCGGGCAATACGAAGATGTATATGGACCTAAAGGACAGATTCTAGTGGAACAACATGAAGGGAGACATCGCAGAGCATATCGCCCTATGTGATGTATGTAGCCGAGTGAAGGCGGAACACCAGAAACCAGCAGGACTGCTACAGCCTTTGCCCGTGCCGGATTGGAAATGGGATAGAGTGGGAATGGACTTTATCACAGGACTGCCCAGGACCAGGTCAGGATATGACTCTATTTGGGTAGTGGTCGATCATTTGACCAAGGTAGCCCACTTTATACCAGTGAAGACGACCTATACAAGTGCAAGGTTGGCCAAGATTTACATGGACAAGATTGTGTGCCTACATGGAGTTCCCAAGAGTATCGTATCTGATAGAGGCACCCAATTTACCTCACACTTCTGGCGCCAGCTGCACGAGTCACTTGGTACTAGATTGGAGTTTAGCACAACGTTTCACCCATGCATCGATGGATGACCGAGAGGGTGAATCAGATTTTGGTGGACATGCTAAGAGCTTGCGCATTGGCTCATGGTTCTAGTTGGGATGAGAACTTGCCGTATGCTGAGTTTTCCTACAACAACAGTTATCAAACCAGCATCAAGATGTCACCGTTCGATGTGATGTATGGGAAACGGTGCCAAACACCATTGCTATGGGATGGAGTAGGAGAACGTCAGTTGTTTGGACCTGATTTGATCAAGGACGCTGAGGAGAAGGTCGCCTTGATTAGGGACAGGCTGAAGGTAGCACAATCAAGGCAGAAGAGCTACGCTGACGCCAAGCGCAAGGAAGTGGTATATGAGATAGGTGATAGAGCATACCTCAGAGTATCGCCACTTCGTGGAATCAAGAGATTTGGTATTAAGGGTAAGCTGGCACCTCGATTTATTGGACCGTATCGGGTCTTAGCACGCAAAGGAGAAGTCGCTTATCGCTTGAGTTGCGGAGGCTCATGCGCTGTTCACAACGTGTTCCACGTATCCCAGCTGAAGAAGTGCCACCCGGAGATGGTGGATACACCATTGAGAGACACTGTACCGCAAGAAGAGGTTCAGCTTGAGAACGACTTGACCTATGAGGAGAAGCCGATCAAGATTCTGGAGACAGCAGAACGGACTACCTGAACCAAGACAATCAAGTTTTGCAAAGTACAGTGGAGACACCACACCGAAGAGGAAGCTACTTGGGAGCGTGAGGATGACATCCGAGAGGACTACCTACACCTATTTGCTAGCCGCGCCGAATCTCGAGGACGAGATTCATCTTAACGGGGGTTAGTCTTGTCACATCCCAAATTTTAGATTTGGTCTTGCATATCATTCATTGCATCGCATCATATCTTTCCATGCATTACCGTCGAGTAGAGAGGATCGACGAAACACTTTTTGCAAAACCCCGTTTCTACTTCGCTTCGAGGTTCCTTCGGGGAGCTTCAGAGGGACTTGCAACAACCACCCCTGTAGGTTCGAGTTTTCGCACAAACTTCGACTGAAGGTTGTTCCCCTCGACGATACGAACCCGTAGGCGCGAAAATCGCTCCAATCGGAGTTCGTATGCAAAAGACTCGGACGTTTTAGTAAACCGCCGGAAAACGGTCCGAAAATCCGGACCGATTTCCGAATCGAAGTCAAATCTGAACCGTTTTCAGTTTAGGACTGTTTTTTTTCTGCGCGCGAGGGACTTTTTAAGGAGGGCCCCATCCTGCCTTGGTTCCCGTGCCCACCAACCCCACCTCCACCCGCGCGACTCCTCCCTGTCGCCGCCTCCTGGCGCACGTCGCCGCCGTCGCCGCCTTCCGCGCCGCGCGCCGCCGCCTCCCCTCGTCGTCGGCCATCGCCGCGTCTATTGCCGGGTTCGTCTCGCCGCCCTCTTTCCGTTCTCGTGCTCCGCGTCTCCATCCGCCGCCGCCATCTGCGCCCTGCATATCGCCACGTACGCGCACGCGTTTATTATTTCGGGAGCCGTAGTTGACTGTGTACGTACTTGCAGGAGTTTCCACGCCGCCGGAACCGACCGTCGCCGCCGTCCGGAGCTCGCTGGAGTTCGTTTCGCCGTCCGTTTCCGTTAAGACAGCAGCCACTGTCAGATCTCAGATCAGCGGCTTAGATCGTTCGTTGACTGGTCAGCACTCCAGATGTTGACTAGTCAGAGGCCCCAGACGTTGACTGGTCAGATGCCCAGTCAGCGCCCAGTCATCAGACACAGTTGACTGGATCAATTTCGTTAATCCTATTAGTTGGCAGATTTCGGTAGAATATTGTAAATTGCGTAGAAATTAAACCGCTTGGCCAAAAATTGCAAATAAAATATGCACGAGTTCAGTGAGTCGTGTAGAATCTCGCTGTAGCTTTGGTTCAGACTTTTACCGTCAGGTTTAGTACAGTTTAATCAAACTAGTTAGTGGCCTTTTCGGAGTAATAAATTCGTAGTAAAAGTTTCGTAGCTCTGAAAATCCCGTATGATATGTCCCTGAACTCGTATGAACGAGGGGAATCTCGTCGTCAAATAAAAAGATAGGCTTACAGTAAAAACATCTGCAGTATTTGTCTAATGGCTTTCTGCAGTTTTTTAATTACTCAGGATGTTTTATAACTCCTTTTTGAGTAATTCCAATTGGTACTGTTTCTTATCAGCGATGCCTATGCGGTAGAATTTTTCGAGTATTTTACAAACAGTATACTACCGGTAGTGAATTATTTAAGTTCTAGCTCTAGTAGAGATCTCTACTTTTGGTTAATAGTTTTCCTAGCGCCAAATCTATTTTCCATGCATGTATTCGGTAGTATTATGTGGTGCAGCTTTAGCACCAGTTCACTTGCCGTTCTTGCATTCATGCATCATCTTTGTTGCATATGTTTGTGAATTGTTTGTTTATGAATGCAATTGTGTCGTGTAGATTGTGTGGAGTGCAACCCTTGCTCGTGTTTGGATTGTTCTTCCGACCGCTACAATCAAGGCAAGTAGATGCTACTTTGTTCATGATATCGTCCTACTATTTTCAATGCATTGTCGTGTATTTTGTAGATGCATGTGTAGGATGATACTATCGCTATGCTATGTCCTATTATGTGGTAGGGCTTTCCTTGTAGATGAACCACCGTTGTAGATATGCTTAGCCATGCTATGTTGAACGAGGTCTGGGTTACATCATTGATACTTGTTTTCTCAAAGTATTGGTTTGTGAAAACTAAAAACAACTTAATCAATGAACCCCCTGGGTGTGATGGTATTGATAATTTTTGGTGGTTTCATTGCGGAAAGGCACCCAGGTATCAAGAGAGAATGATTGGCTTCTTTATTGTGTAGCTTACGTGTACAACCATGTGCATAATGAAATGGGCGGTTGGTTGGACTTAGTAGGTTGTGGTAACTCGAACCCGCGTATCCAGAGATGTAGAATTTTGGTAGGTTGGACCGGTGCGCGTCGGGATTGAGGAGCTACTTCCCGAACAGTCTCTTCTTGGTCTTCTCCCTATCATCACCCAAAATGAGAGTGATGGTACGAGCTGGCCAAGTCACATGGGTAAAGTGTACTAACCTCTGCAGAGTGTATAATCTAATCGATTAGCCGTGTCCCCGGTTATGGACAACTGAGTTGCTTGATATTGATTCCATGACATGTTTCTCGCTCATTCTAATTTCATAATTGTTTTAATGTTGTTGGGTTAACTTAATTGGGATCTTTTCAAAGAAAATCAAAAACTGTTTATGAAAGTAGGACAAAGTTATTTGCAAATGCAAGCCAGACACAGCTCCACTTGCCAGATATGCATGTAGATGTTAGTACTATTGTCTCCATTTACTAGCTCTACTTGCCATACATTCCATGTATTGACCCTTCGGGGCTGTTGCGTTTTATGCTGCAGGTTATTCCGATTCTGATTGATCGTTATAGGCCACAGTACTCCACTCGGCACTTGTTCACTTGTGGGCAATTTGAAGAATGGAGGATTTACTCGTTTATGTTGCTACCTGAATAATTTGAGCTAGCTTTGCGCTAAGCTTTTATTGTAATAATGGTACTCTGGATCTTCGTTATCTATGATACACGAATATTTTGCTATGTTATCTATCTTACTCTATTGTGGGCCAATGAACCGATCCAGGGATTGGCATGTCACATAGAGGCCACGGTCTTTTCAGAACCGGGGTGTCACAATATTGATACACACACACATCCAATGACATCTAGTGGATCCATGTGGTTTATGAAAAGAACACACTTGCAATGAACTCTAGTGGATCCATGTGGTTTATGAAAAGAACATACATACAATGTCATCTAGTGGATCCATGTGGTTTAGGAATAGAACTGACATGCAATGAACTCTAGTGGATCCATGTGGTTTGTGAAAAGAACACACATGCAATGACATCTAGTGGATACATGTTGTTTATGAAAAGAACATACATGCAATGACATCTAGTGGATCCATGTGGTTTATGAAAAGAACACACATGCAATGAACTCTAGTGGATTCATGTGGTTTATGAAAATAACACACATGCAATGAACTCTAGTGGATCCATGTGGTTTATGAAAAGAACACACATGCAATGAACTCTATTAGATCCATGTGGTTTATGAAAAGAAAACATATGCAATGACATCTAGTGGAGCCATGTGGTTTATGAAAAGAACACACGTGCAATGAACTCTAATGGATCCATATGGTTTATGAAAAGAACACGCATCCAATGGAATGTAGTGGATCCATGTGGTTTAGGAATAGAACACACATGCAATGAACTCTCGTGGATCCATGTTGTTTATGAAAAGAACATACATGCAATGAAATCTAGTGGATCCATGTGGTTTACGAAAAGAACACACATGTAATGAACTCTAGTGGATCCATGTGGTTTATGAAAAGAACACACATGCAATTAACTCTATTAGATCCACGTGGTTTATGAAAAGAACACATATGCAATGACTTCTAGTGGATCCATGTGGTTTATGAAAAGAACACACATGCAATGAACTCTAATGGATCCATATGGTTTATGAAAAGAACACGCATCCAATGGAATCTAGTGGATCCATGTGGTTTAGGAATAGAACACACATGCAATGAACTCTCATGGATCCATGTGGTTTATGAAAAGAACACACATGCAACGGCATCTAGTGGATCCATGTGGTTTATGAAAACAACACACATGCAATGACATCTAGTGGATCCATGTGGTGTATGAAAACGACACACATGGAATGAACTCTAGTGGATCCATGTGGTTTATAAAAAGAACACACAATAAATGGCATCTAGTGGATCCATGTGGTTTAGGAATAGAACACACATGTAATGAACTCTAGTGGATCCATGTGGTTTATGAAAAAACACACATGCAATGACATCTAGTGGATCCATGTGGTTTATGAAAAGAACACACATGCAATGGTATCTAGTGGATCCATGTGGTTTATGAAAAGAACACACATGCAATGAACTCTAGTGGATCCATGTGGTTTATGAAAAGAACACACATGCAATAAACTCTAGTGGATCCATGTGGTTTATGAAAAGAACACGCATCCAATGGAATCTAGTGGATCCATGTGGTTTAGGAATAGAACACACATGCAATGAACTCTCGTGGATCCATGTGGTTTATGAAAAGAACACACTTGCAACGACATGTAGTGGATCCATGTGGTTTATGAAAAGAACACACATGCAATGGCATCTAATGGATCCATGTGGTTTATGAAAAGAACACACATGCTAGAGTGGCATAACTACATGTGTTCTTTTCCAAAACCAGACCGATACGCATAGACATCCACATGGGTGTGGTGATGCAGCAACTTTCAAGCTGGTGGTCGAATCCATGCTGTAGTTGAATCCCAATATGCTGCTAGGGTTCCTAGACATGGTTGGACACAACATGCTAGAGTGGTATTGCTGCATGTGTTCTTTTACAAAAACCACAATGATGCACACTGATAAACACACATACAAGTGGGTGTGGTGACGCATCATCTTTCAAGCTGGTGGTAGAATGCGTGTTGAAGTTGAATCCCAACATGCTTCTAGGGTTCCTGGAAATGGTTGGACACCACATGCTGGAGTGACATCATTGCATGTGTTCTTTTCCAAAAACCACAATGATGCACACTCATACAGACACACACATCCAAGTCGGTGTGGTGATGTAGAATCTGTCAAGCTGGTGGTACAATGCATGTTGCAGGTGGATCCCAACATGCTGCTAGGATTCCTGGACATGGTTGGACACCACATGCTGGAGTGGGATCATTGCATGTGTTCTTTTCCTAAAACCACAATGATGCATATTGATACACACACACATCCAATGACATCTAGTGGATCCATGTGGTTTATGAGAAGAACACACATGCAATGAACTCTAGTGGATCCATGTGGTTTATGAAAAGAACATACATACAATGTCATCTAGTGGATCCATGTGGTTTAGGAATAGAACTGACATGCAATGAACTCTAGTGGATCCATGTGGTTTGTGAAAAGAACACACATGCAATGACATCTAGTGGATACATGTTGTTTATGAAAAGAACATACATGCAATGACATCTAGTGGATCCATGTGGTTTATGAAAAGAACACACATGCAATGAGCTCTAGTGGATTCATGTGGTTTATGAAAATAACACACATGCAATGAACTCTAGTGGATCCATGTGGTTTATGAAAAGAACACACATGCAATGAACTCTATTAGATCCATGTGGTTTATGAAAAGAAAACATATGCAATGACATCTAGTGGAGCCATGTGGTTTATGAAAAGAACACACGTGCAATGAACTCTAATGGATACATATGGTTTATGAAAAGAACACGCATCTAATGGAATGTAGTGGATCCATGTGGTTTAGGAATAGAACACACATGCAATGAACTCTCGTGGATCCATGTTGTTTATGAAAAGAACATACATGCAATGACATCTAGTGGATCCATGTGGTTTATGAAAAGAACACACATGCAATGAACTCTAGTGGATCCATGTGGTTTATGAAAAGAACACACATGCAATGAACTCTATTAGATCCACGTGGTTCATGAAAAGAACACATATGCAATGACTTCTAGTGGATCCATGTGGTTTATGAAAAGAACACACATGCAATGAACTCTAATGGATCCATATGGTTTATGAAAAGAACACGCATCCAATGGAATCTAGTGGATCCATGTGGTTTAGGAATAGAACACACATGCAATGAACTCTCGTGGATCCATGTGGTTTATGAAAAGAACATACATGCAACGACATCTAGTGGATCCATGTGGTTTATGAAAACAACACACATGCAATGACATCTAGTGGATCCATGTGGTGTATGAAAACGACACACATGGAATGAACTCTAGTGGATCCATGTGGTTTATAAAAAGAACACACAATAAATGGCATCTAGTGGATCCATGTGGTTTAGAAATAGAACACACATGTAATGAACTCTAGTGGATCCATGTGGTTTATGAAAAAACACACATGCAATGACATCTAGTGGATCCATGTCGTTTATGAAAAGAACACACATGCAATGGTATCTAGTGGATCCATGTGGTTTATGAAAAGAACACACATGCAATGAACTCTAGTGGATCCATGTGGTTTATGAAAAGAACACACATGCAATAAACTCTAGTGGATCCATGTGGTTTATGAAAAGAACACGCATCCAATGGAATCTAGTGGATCCATGTGGTTTAGGAATAGAACACACATGCAATGAACTCTCGTGGATCCATGTGGTTTGTGAAAAGAACACACTTGCAACGGCATGTAGTGGATCCATGTGGTTTATGAAAAGAACACACATGCAATGGCATCTAATGGATCCATGTGGTTTATGAAAAGAACACACATGCTAGAGTGGCATAACTACATGTGTTCTTTTCCAAAACCAGACCGATACGCACAGACATCCACATGGGTGTGCTGATGCAGCAACTTTCAAGCTGGTGGTCGAATCCATGCTGCAGTTGAATCCCAATATGATGCTAGGGTTCCTAGACATGGTTGGACACAACATGCTAGAGTGGTATTGCTGCATGTGTTCTTTTACAAAAACCACAATGATGCACACTGATAAACACACATCCAAGTGGGTGTGGTGACGCATCATCTTTCAAGCTGGTGGTAGAATGCGTGTTGAAGTTGAATCCCAGCATGCTTCTAGGGTTCCTGGAAATGGTTGGACACCACATGCTGGAGTGGCATCATTGCATGTGTTCTTTTCCAAAAACCACAATGATGCACACTCATACACACACATCCAAGTCGGTGTGGTGATGTAGAATCTGTCAAGCTGGTGGTACAATGCATGTTGCAGGTGGATCCCAACATGCTGCTAGGATTCCTGGACATGGTTGGACACCACATGCTGGAGTGGGATCATTGCATGTGTTCTTTTCCTAAAACCACAATGATGCATATTGATACACACACACATCCAATGACATCTAGTGGATCCATGTGGTTTATGAAAACAACACACATGCAATGAACTCTAGTGGATCCATGTGGTTTATGACAAGAACATACATACAATGTCATCTAGTGGATCCATGTGGTTTAGGAATAGAACTGACATGCAATGAACTCTAGTGGATCCATGTGGTTTGTGAAAAGAACACACATGCAATGCCATCTAGTGGATACATGTTGTTTATGAAAAGAACATACATGGAATGACATCTAGTGGATCCATGTGGTTTATGAAAAGAACACACATGCAATGAACTCTACTGGATTCATGTGGTTTATGAAAATAACACACATGCAATGAACTCTAGTGGATCCATGTGGTTTATGAAAAGAACACACATGCAATGAACTCTATTAGATCCATGTGGTTTATGAAAAGAAAACATATGCAATGACATCTAGTGGAGCCATGTGGTTTATGAAAAGAACACACGTGCAATGAACTCTAATGGATCCATATGGTTTATGAAAAGAACACGCATCCAATGGAATGTAGTGGATCCATGTGGTTTAGGAATAGAACACACATGCAATGAACTCTCGTGGATCCATGTGGTTTATGAAAAGAACACACATGCAACGACATCTAGTGGATCCATGTGGTTTATGAAAACAACACACATGCAATGACATCTAGTGGATCCATGTGGTGTATGAAAACAACATGCATGGAATGAACTATAGTGGATCCATGTGGTTTATAAAAAGAACACACATACAATGGCATCTAGTGGATCCATGTGGTTTAGGAATAGAACACACATGTAATGAACTCTAGTGGATCCATGTGGTTTATGAAAAAACACACATGCAATGACATCTAGTGGATCCATGTGGTTTAGGAAAAGAACACACATGCAATGGTATCTAGTGGATCCATGTGGTTTATGAAAAGAATACACATGCAGTGAACTGTAGTGGATCCATGTAGTTTATGAAAAGAACACACATGCAATGAAGTCTAGTGGATCCATGTGGTTTATGAAAAGAACACATATGCAATGACATCTAGTGGATCCATGTGGTTTATAAAAAGAACACACATGCAATGAAGTCTAGTGGATCCATATGGTTTATGAAAAGAACACGCATCCAATGGAATCTAGTGGATCCATGTGGTTTAGGAATAGAACACACATGCAATGAACTCTAGTTGATCCATGTGGTTTATGAAAAGAACACACATGCAATGGCATCTAATGGATCCATGTGGTTTATGAAAAGAACACACATGCTAGAGTGGCATAACTACATGTGTTCTTTTCCAAAACCAAACCGATACACACAAACATCCACATGGGTGTGGTGATGCAGCAACTTTCAAGCTGGTGGTCGAATCCATGCTGCAGTTGAATCCCAACCTGCTGCTAGGGTTCCTAGACATGGTTGGACACAACATGCTAGAGTGGTATTGCTGCATGTGTTCTTTTACAAAAACCACAATGATGCACACTGATAAACACACATCCAAGTGGGTGTGGTGACGCATCATCTTTCAAGCTGGTGGTAGAATGCGTGTTGAAGTTGAATCCCAGCATGCTTCTAGGGTTCCTAGAAATGGTTGGACGCCACATGCTGGAGTGGCATCATTGCATGTGTTCTTTTCCAAAAACCATAATGATGCACACTCATACACACACACACACATCCAAGTCGGTGTGGTGATGTAGAATCTGTCAAGCTAGTGGTACAATGCATGTTGCAGGTGGATCCCAACATGCTGCTAGGATTTCTGGACATGGTTGGACACCACATGCTGGAGTGGGATCATTGCATGTGTTCTTTTCCTAAAACCACAATGATGCATATTGATACACACACACATCCAATGACATCTAGTGGATCCATGTGGTTTATGAAAAGAAGACACATGCAATGAACTCTAGTGGATCCATGTGGTTTATGAAACGAACACACATGAAATGGCATCTAGTGGATCCGTCTGGTTTATGAAAACAACACACATGCAATAAACTCTAGTGGATCCATGTAGTTTATGAAAAGAACACACATGCAATGACATCTAGTGGATCCATGTGGTTTATGAAAAGAATACACATGTAGTGAACTCTAGTGGATCCATGTGGTTTATGAAAATAACAAACATGGAATGAACTCTAGTGGATCCATGTGGTTTATGAAAAGAACACACATGCAATGAACTCTAGTGGATCCACGTGGTTTATGAAAATAACACACATGCAATGACATCTAGTGGATCCATGTGGTTTATGAAAACAACACACATGGAATGAACTCTAGTGGATCCATGTGGTTTATAAAAAGAACACACATACAATGGCATCTAGTGGATCCATGTGGTTTAGGAATAGCACACACATGTAATGAACTCTAGTGGATCCATGTGGTTTATGAAAAAAACACACATGCAATGACATCTAGTGGATCCATGTGGTTTATGAAAAGAACACACATGCAATGTCATCTAGTGGATCCATGTGGTTTATGAAAAGAATAAACATGCAGTGAACTGTAGTGGATCCATGTGGTTTATGAAAATAACAAACATGCAATGAACTCTAGTGGATCCATGTGGTTTATGAAAAGAACACACATGCAATGAACTCTAGTGGATCCATGTGGTTTATGAAAAGAACACATATGCAATGACATCTAGTGGATCCATGTGGTTTATAAAAAGAACACACATGCAATGAACTCTAGTGGATCCATATGGTTTATGAAAAGAACACGCATCCAATGGAATCTAGTGGATCCATGTGGTTTAGGAATAGAACACACATGCAATAAACTCTAGTGGATCTATGTGGTTTATGAAAAGAACACACAAGCAATGGCATCTAATGGATCCATGTGGTTTATGAAAAGAACACACATGCTAGAGTGGCATCACTGCATGTGTTCTTTTCCAAAACTAGACCGATACACACAGACATCCATATGGGTTTGGTGATGCAGCAACTTTCAAGCTGGTGGTCGAATCCAAGCTGCAGTTGAATCCCAACATGCTGCTAGGGTTCCTGGACATGGTTGGACACCACATGCTAGAGTGGTATTGTTGCATGTGTTCTTTTACAAAAACCACAATGATGCACACTGGTAAACACACATCCAAGTGGGTGTGGTGACGCATCATCTTTCAAGCTGGTGGTAGAATGCGTGCCGAAGTTGAATCCCAGCATGCTTCTAGGGTTCCTGGAAATGGTTGGACACATGCTGGAGTGGCATCATTGCATGTGTTCTTTTCCAAAAACCACAATGATGCACACTCATACACACACACATCCAAGTCGGTGTGGTGATGTAGCATCTATCAAGCTGTTGGTACAATGCATGCTGCAGGTGGATCCCAATATGCTTCTAGGGTTCCTGGACATGGTTGGACACCACATGCTGGAGTGGAATCATTGCATGTGTTCTTTTCCTAAAACCACAATGATGCATATTGATACACACACACATCCAATGACATCTAGTGGATCCATGTGGTTTATGAAAAGAACACACATGCAATGAACTCTAGTGGATCCATGTGGTTTATGAAAAGAACACACATGCAATGGCATCTAGTGGATCCGTCTGGTTTATGAAAACAACACACATGCAATAAACTCTAGTGGAACCATGTAGTTTATGAATAGAACACACATGCAATGACATCTAGTGGATCCATGTGGTTTATGAAAAGAATACACATGTAGTGATCTCTAGTGGATCCATGTGGTTTATGAAAATAACAAACATGCAATGAACTCTAGTGGATCCATGTGGTTTATGAAAAGAACACACATGCAATGAACTCTAGTGGATCCATGTGGTTTATGAAAACAACACACATGGAATGAACTCTAGTGGATCCATGTGGTTTATAAAAACAACACACATACAATGGCATCTAGTGGATCCATGTGGTTTAGGAATACAACAAACATGTAATGAACTCTAGTGGATCCATGTGGTTTATGAAAAAAAGAGACATGCAATGAAATCTAGTGGATCCATGTGGTTTATGAAAAGAACACACATGCAATGGCATCTAGTGGATCCATGTGGTTTATGAAAAGAATACACATGCAGTGAACTCTGGTGGATCCATGTGGTTTATGAAATAACAAACATGCAATGAACTCTAGTGGATCCATGTGGTTTATGAAAAGAACACACATGCAATGAACTCTAGTGGATCCATGTGGTTTATGAAAAGAACACATATGCAATGACATCTAGTGGATCCATGTGATTTATGAAAAGAACGCACATGCAATGAACTCTAGTGGATCCATATGGTTTATGAAAAGAACACGCATCCAATGGAATCTAGTGGATCCATGTGGTTTAGGAATAGAACACACATGCAATGAACTCTAGTGGATCCAGGTGGTTTATGAAAAGAACACACATGCAATGGCATCGAATGGATCCATGTGGTTTATGAAAAGAACACACATGCTAGAGTGGCATTACTACATCTGTTCTTTTCCAAAACCAGACCGATACACACAGACATCCACATGCGTGTGGTGATGCAGCAACTTTCAAGCTGGTGGTCGAATCCATGTTGAAGTTGAATCCCAACATGCTGCTAGGGTTCCTGGACATGGTTGGACACCACATGATAGAGTGGTATTGCTGCATGTGTTCTTTTACAAAAACCACAATGATGCACACTGATACACACACATCCAAGTGGGTGTGGTGACACATCATCTTTCAAACTGGTGGTAGAATGCGTGCTGAAGTTGAATTCCAGCATGCTTCTAGGGTTCCTGGAAATGGTTGGACACCACATGCTGGAGTGGCTTCATTGCATGTGTTCTTTTCCCAAAACCACAATGATGCACACTCATACACACACATCCAACTCAGTGTGGTGATGTAGCATCTGTCAAGCTGGTGATACAATGCATCTGTCAAGCTGGTGATCCCAACATGCTGCTAGGGTTCCTGGACATGGTTTGACACCACACGCTGGAGTGGGATGATTACATGTGTTCTTTTCCTAAAACCACAATGATGCATATTGATACACACACACATCCAATGACATCTAGTGGATCCATGTGGTTTATGAAAAGAACACACATGCAATGAACTCTAGTGGATCCATGTGGTTTATGAAAATAACACACATGCAATGACATCTAGTGGATCCGTCTGGTTTATGAAAACAACACACATGCAATAAACTCTAGTGGATCCATGTAGTTTATGAAAAGAACACACATGCAATGACATCTAGTGGAACCATGTTGTTTAGGACTAGAACACACATGTAATGACATCTAGTGGGTCATGTGGTTTAGGAATATAACACACGTGCAATGACATCTAGTGGATCCATGTGGTTTATTTAAAGAACACACATGCAATGAACTCTAGTGGATCCATGTGGTTTACGAAAAGAACACACATGCAATAAACTCTAGTGGATCCATCTGGTTTATGAAAAGAACACAAATGCAATGACATCTAGTGGATCCATGTGGTTTATGAAAAGAACACACATGTAATGAACTCTTTTGGATCGATGTGGATTATGAAAAGAACACACATGCAATGGCATCTAGTGGATCTATATGGTTTAGGAAAAGAACAAACATGCAATGGCATCTAGTGGATCCATGTGGTTTATGAAAAGAACACACATGCAATGACATCTAGTGGATCCATGTGGTTTATGAAAAGAACACACCTGCAATGAATTCTAGTGGATCCATGTAGTTTATGAAAAGAACACACATGAAATGAACTCTAGTGGATCCATGTGGTTTAGGAAAAGAACACACATGAAATGACATCTAGTGGATCAATGTGGTTTATGAAAAGAACACACATGCAATTAACGCTAGTGGATCCATGTGGTTTATGAAAAGAACACACATGCAATGAACTCTAGTGGATCCATGTGGTTTATGAAAAGAACACACATGCAATGAACTCTAGTGGATCCATGTGGTTTATGAAAAGAACACATATGCAATGACATCAAGCGGATCCATGTGGTTTATGAAAAGAACGCACATGCAATGAACTCTATGAAGGAGATATGCCCTAGAGGCAAATAAGAAATAGGTTTTTATTGTCATATCTCAATTAGTTTATAATAGTTTCATATTGTGCTATAACTATACCAAGTAGAAACATTGGTACAGGTGTGGTATTAAACAACAAAGTCCCTAGTAGCCTCTATTCATACTAGTTCGTTGGTCACGAAGATGATCTGGGTTTCAAGATCATGGGCATTTATGTGGACTTACAACGAGATCATATCATTGGAGAATGATGTGGTTGGACATTCCTCGAAGGATTGCAACACGATCAAGTCATATAGTTCACTGTTGCAACATCTATACCTAGACTCCTTCTCCTTAGGCCATGAGCTCATATTACTCACTGTTTCCCTAGGCTGCTCTGACTACATCAACCGTCATCTGGTAATGCGGTGGCCATAAAGGTGTACGTTGGGTATTCTGAAGGAATAGTAGATGACATGTGACTGCAAGACCGGGATTTGTTCACCCACATGACGGGTAAAGATAAGTACGGCCGTCTTGGTGAGATTACATCTATAAATGTTGCAACATGTGACTAGGTCACGAGGATGTAATATCACGGTAACAAGAAAACAGAACTTGTTGTGAACGATATTGAACAAGGTAGGGGATACCAATGATCACATCTAGGACAAGTTGTATCGAGAAACAAAAGGAAGAGGATGCTAGATTTAGACGGTTTAAATGACATTGTCATCAGGAATGTATAGGGGTCACACGGACATCCCTGGTCCCTCTGTTGATCATTGATATAGATCATGTCTAGAGCATTCCCGAGCCGTGAGAGGATACACTTAAGGGTACGATGAGAGCGATCATTCGTAAGATGGAATCACAGTAGAGAGAGAGAAAGCCGGAATCGTTCCGCAGAGAAATCCGAAGTGGTCTGGAGAAAGAATAAAGGAAAAGCCCGGAAAAGTGTTTCCGGATAAATAGGAATTTAAATATAAATTTATTATATGTTAATTATGAATTAATATATTATAAATAATATTTAGATTAATATTTATGAAGTCAACTTTTATATTAGGCCAAATCTCAGAGGGAAAAGGCCTAGAAATAAAAGTGCAGAAAAATAAATGGAAAAAACACCAACCACAGCCAACCATGGATAACCGCCACCGCACAGGGCGGCAGAAAACTAGTCAACGCCAAAGGCGAGCTGCCGCCAGGTGGGGCTGGGCAGGCCAGGCCCACCCGGCCACCGGAGCCGACAGTGCATGGACGGGAGTGAGCCCACCCGGGCCCAGCTACGACCGCCCACCACCTGTGCAAGGGCTGCCGGGCAAAGGCCCACCCGGCCACCCGATGTAGGCCTTGAGCAGTGAGCGGGCCATGGCTACGCAAGGCCCCTCCCCCAGGGCTGTTCTGTGCCATTGTTGCTGTTTCTTTTTCCTTTATTTGTTTATTTTCTGTTTGCTATTTGGGCTGAGTACTTTTGGCCCATTTGGTAGTCTGAATTTATGTTGACTTTTTCCTTTAGTATTAGTCCCACATGGCTAACCCAATGGGGAGGGCACATCCCCTCCGCCTATATAAAGGGGTGACCATGGGTGGGATTAAATACACAACTTGAGAAGTCCTTTGGTTGACTTTCTCTCTCCCTCTCTATACCTTGTGACCATGGCCCCAAGTCTGGGCTGTGTGATCGAGGCACACCTGTAGTACGCCGTTGCGCTGTAGGGATTCCTAGCCGGATATCAACTTCCGCACTCCCGACGGGATCGGGGAGTCGAAGGTATCGTCGTGCACCGGATGTGTACGAAGACACGAGGCGCAACACTTGGGGCGCTTGAATGTCGTGAGCCAGAGCTGTTGCACGATGAAGATGATGAAGATCAAGAAGGAGCAAGGGGTGACCAGCGAGGAGCTTCGTGACCTTGAGGTCGGCTACGAGTACGACTACATCAATCACGCTCCCCGCAGAACGTTAACCGCGTACGGTCTACAAGGGTATGTACTCTATATGCTCCGGCCGTTACCGCATTATTACATAGATAGATCCTAGGCAGTTTCTGGGGTTTCAACGTAGGAAATTTTCTGTTTTCCGCACCGATCCCCTACAGTGGTATCAGAGCCAGGTTATGCGTAGGAGTGCTGTATGGCAAGTACGCACATGTATTGTGCGGGCATTGATCCCTTAGTTGTTACCCTCTAACGTATACTTGTTTATATCGCAATATTGTTTGATGAAGCGGCCCGGACCGACCTTACGCGTATTCATACACGAGACTGGTTCCACGCTCAACATATGGCTTGTACCATATAAGTAGCTAGTGGGTGTCTGTCTCTCATTCAATAGTTGATAAAGCATTTACAACGGAGGGCCCCGAAAGGGGTGTAATAGAGACAACTGTCGGATCCATGTTGTGGTTGGAAAGTTCGTAGTTTAGAAACGGTTCTAGTGCGAAAGCCCTAGCAACCACGTAAAACTTGCAATAGATAAAGTAAATGCGTCTAACTTTATTTTGCAGGGGGCATGTGATTATCATATGGCATTGGTCGATGCGAAGGTAAAGTAGTTTACTTTTCTGTTACTAAGTAGTATAGTAATAGTCATCGTTCCGATGAACGACCTAGTGGAGGCGTCGTGGACTTGGTGTCAAACCAAGGGCAAGATGGAGATCATTCCGGAGCGCTCGATGGAGACCAAGGCGCAAGAAAGACCATATCATATCACATTATACATATGATGTTGATACATGTTTACATCTTATTGTGTGCTAGTATTTAGATGCTCAACGGTAGCAAATAAGATAATCCCTATTTAATTCCAATGTTCCATGTTCCCCTTGTGCGTGCACCACCAAGAAAGTTCTTCGGTATGAGGCCGGACGTGATGATCGGGGGTCAGACATATCTACGTTCGCATATAGTGGGTGTAAGCCATGTTGCACAGTGAATACACACAAGTTAGATTTGGCGAGCCTAGCAACAGACATGGCCTCGGAACACAAGAGATTAGAATGCTAAAAGATATCAAAAGTTTAATAATGAAATGACACTACAATTTAAGTCATTTTGGTTATTGCAGGTTCTTTATGAAAGATCGGGGTCCTAGATGCATAATCTAGAGACTTTGCAAAACCATGCCTCTCGGGCAGAATGACTAAAACTCCGCATTCTGGTAAAACGGTGATATGCGAAGAAATGTTGAAACTTATACATAATGATGTATCGTATTTTCAACAAGTAGTGGAAATCGTTAATTGCGGACTTAAGAGAATAAGTGTATTTACTTAATGAAACATGAAGTTTGAAGTGATTTGAATTGTTCAAATTAGTTCACAACTAAATTGGATATTGATATAACTGAATTAACAAGTCTCTTCGATTTGATCGACATGACTAAGGTATTAAAGTTAAGTTTAGCATAAAAGGAACTTGTGAAAGATGTTTCACAAATTATGATAATTAGACGAATTCAAACTTTGTGAAATGTCTAAACATCATAAACATTTTGTATTAGATACATATGGTATAGTATTATCTCTTATAGGGGTTATAGTTGTCGTTTAGAGTTAAAGATTGAAATAAGCAAACACTCATTTGAAATACAAAGGAACATCTAAAGATTCATGGAAACAACACCATAGGTGTTATGGCACGTTCGAGTTTCTGGAGATTTCGATAAGTCGAAGTCGTGGCGAATAAACAAGTCTTTGTAAAGCATTCTTAGGAAGCTATGAATGCATCCTCCACAAGGGGCAAACCTATTGTTGTCCAAAGTTTACGTGTCTTAATGTAGATACAGGTGGAAGAAAGTAAAAGATAAAAACAAGGTATTTGATCTTACCTCCAAATTGTTGAGTGGCACAGCGGAATTTGTTTCGTGAAACCAAACTCTACAAATAGAGGAGAAACTGTTGATAATGATCATAAAGTTTCAGTGAATACTTTTACTGAAGAAAGTAGGATTCAACTATATATTCTACAAGTTTGTGGAACTATATTATTGATTCACTTGTCATGTTTTGAACAAGACATACCTATGAAATACAAATAAGCGTGATCGACCTAAGTACGAGAAATCAATGGTCATTGAAATCTTATTAGTGGAATTCTCAATTTGATAGTGATCAAAGAATTTTGGAATATCCAAGTTTATCGAGAGGTCCTAGATTTGAGTGGGAGCAAATCAGCTTGGCTAATTCATAATATGTAGCTGGCATATTTTGAGTGGGAGCTAAGTAAAATCCATGGATCTCAAACATGAATGTCATATTTGAGTGGGAGCGTGAAATCATTCTAGGATATGTGGACGACATATGTGAATGATGTGATTGGTGTTAATTAAGTTAAGAATGAAGTTGAAGTTATTAAACAATGAGATCTATCGAGATATATTTGTGAGTTTAATGAACACAAAATGTCGAATGCTTCCTGGACTTGATTCTGAAAGATGTTCAGAATGTCCTAAGCAAGATTCGGAAGTAGCTTAGAATGGAACAAGGTAAGAAAGAAGTTCTTACCATATGAAGCATTGAGTATTGCAACCATGGTTGAAAGAAAGAGATGCGTTGCATCTCCTATGCCTCAGTCATAGGTTCCTCCATACAACCATGTTGTATACTCGACATAATGTGACCCAAGGTTCTGGTTGGAAGAACTAGCTCTTAACTGTAAGAACATATCTTTAAGTGATTCATGAGTTGATCACTGAAGCAGAATTAAGTTTATACATAAATGACAAGAAGAAAAGTAAGTTGCATAGATGCATTTCATGCACTATGATCTACATAGATATAGAAGTATAAAAGCTACATCTGATGTGATGCATAATGTTATGGCGGGGCTAGTTTGCTTTTAACATAGAATGATGTGTCCCAGGGCCTAGTGCCCATGAGAAAGCCCTCGAGGTTGATCTAACGTCACTGTAAATCTCCTGGAATCTGGCCTCGTTCTGCTGCCATAACTATAGTATATACACAAAGGATAGCAAAGTGTGTTTCGAAGTTTAGATGGCAACGGTGAAAACGACCGTCATCACAAACACTAGAAACATAGTCTCATTTTGTTGCCAAACAAATACTTTGACCCATTATAAGATAATGGAGTGAATGTCAAAATTAGGAAGACATTAACGATTTGCAAAAGACATAATGATCTGGTAAAACAGAACATGGACATGACGTTTCCCATGAGCATGCATGATCTATAAACGCATATGGCATATGGTTTATATGAGTAAAATGCAAGCTAGTTTATTTGTACTCTAGTGCAAGTGGGAGACTGAAGGAGATATGCCCTAGAGGCAAATTAGGAATAGGTTTTTCTTGTCATATCTCAATTAGTTTACAATAGTTTCATATTGTACTATAACTGTACCTAGTAGAAACATTGGTACAGGTGTGGTATGAAACAACAAAGTCCCTAGTAGCCTCTATTCATACTAGTTCGTTGGTCAAGAAGATGATCTAGGTTTCAAGATCATGGGCATTTATGTCGACTGACAACGAGATCATATCATTGGAGAATGATGTGGTTGGACATTCCTCGAAGGATTGCAACACGATCAAGTCATATAGTTCATTGTTGCAACAGCTATACCTAGACTCCTTCTCCTTAGACCATGAGCTCATATTACTCACTGTTTCCCTAGGCTGCTTTGACTACATCAATCGTCATCTGATAATGCGGTGGCCATAAAGGTGTACGTTGGGTATTCTGAAGGAACAGTAGATGACATGTGACTACAGGACCAGGATTTGTTCACCCACATGATGGGTAAAGATACATATGGCCGACTTGGTGAGATTACATCTATAAATGTTGCAACATGTGACTAGGTCACGGGGATGTAATATCACGGTAACAAGAAAACAGAACTTGTTGTGAACGAGATTGAACAAGGTATGGGATACCAATGATCGGATCTCAGACAAGTTGTATCGAGAAACAAAAGGAAGAGGATGCTACATTTAGACGGTTCAAACGACATTGTCATCAGGAATGCATAGGGGTCACATGGACATCCCTGGTCCCTCCATTGATCATTGATACAGATCATGTCTAGAGCATTCCCGAGTTGTGAGAGGATACACTTAAGGGTACGATGAGAGCGATCATTCGTAAGACGGAATCACAGTAGAGAGAGAGAAAGCTAGAATCGTTCCGTGGAGAAATCTGAAGTGGTTCAGAGAAAGAATAAAGGAAAAGCCCCGAAAAGTGTTTTCAGATAAATAGGAATTTAAATATATATTTATTATATGTTTATTATGAATTAATATATTATAAATAATATTTAGATTAAGATTTATGAAGTCAACTTATATTAGTACAAATCTCAGAGGGAAAAGGCCTAGAAATAAAAGTGTAGAAAAATAAATGGAAAAGGGCAAAACAGCCAGCCATGTGGGAGGCGGATAACCGCCACCGCACAGGGCGGCAGATAACTAGCCGACGCCAGGCGGGCGAGCCGCTCGGCCAGGTGGGCCGCAAAGCTGGCGAGCCCACCCGGCCACCAGAGCCGAGATCACAGATCGGAGCCACCACCCGGGGCCAGCTACCACCGCCCGCCACCAGCCGCCATCAGCGGAGTCAAGGTTAAGCGCTGGATGGGCGATCAAGGCCCACCGGCTGCTGTTTCCCTTTTTCCTTTATTTGTTTATTTTCTGTTTGCTATTTGGGCTGAGTACTTTTGGCCCATTTGGCAGTCTGAATTTCTGCTGACTTTTTCCTTTAGTATTAGTCCCACATGGCTAACCCAATGGGGAGGGCACACCCCCTCCGCCTATATAAAGGGGTGCCCATGGGTGGGATTAAATACACAACTTGAGAAGTACTTTGGTTGACTTTCTCCCTCCCTCTCTCTATACCTTGTGACCATGGCCCCAAGTCTGGGCTGTGCGATCGAGGCACACCTGTAGTACGCCCGTTGCGCTACAGGGATTTCTAGCCGGATATCAACTTCCGCACTGCCGGCGGGATCGGGGAGCCGGAGGTCTCATCGTGCACCGGATGTGTACGAAGACACGAGACGCAACACTTGGGGCGCTGGAATGTCGTGAGACGAAGCTGTTGCACGATGAAGATGATGAAGATCAAGAAGGAGCAAGGGGTGACCTGCGAGGAGCTTCACGACCTTGAGTTCGGCTACGAGTACGACTACATCAACCACGTTCCCCGCGGAACGTTAACCGCGTACGGTCTACAAGGGTATGTACTCTATACGCTCCGGTCATTACCACATTACTACATAGATAGAACCTAGGCAGTTTTTGGGGTTTCAACGTAGGAATTTTTTTGTTTTCTTCACCGATCCCCTACACTCTAGTGGATCCATATGGTTTATGAAAAGAACACACATCCAATGGAATCTAGTGGATCCATGTGGTTTAGGAATAGAACACACATGCAATGAACTCTAGTGGATCAATGTGGTTTATGAAAAGAACACACATGCAATGACATCTAGTGGATCAATATGGTTTATGAAAAGAACACACATGCTGGAGTGGCATCACTGCATGTGTTATTTACCAAAACCACAGTGATACGCATAGACATCCAAGTGGGTTTGATGATGCAGCAACTTTCAAGCTGGTGGTAGGATGCACGCTGTAGTTGAATCCCAACAAGACGCTAGGGTTCCTGGACATGGTTGGACAACACATGCTAGAGTGGCATTTCTGCATGTGTTCTTTTCCCAAAAACTACAATGATGCACACACACATCCAAGTGGGTGTGGTGATGCATCATCTTTCAAGCTGGTGGTAGAATGCATGCTGCAGTTGAATCCTAGCATGCTGCTAGGGTTCCTGGACATGGTTGGACACCACATTCTGGAGTGGCATCATGTTATGTGTTATTTTCCAAAAACCACAATGTTGCACACGGATACACACACATCCAAGTGGGTGTTGTGATGCAGCATCTTTCAAGCTGGTTGTACAATGCATACTATAGGTGAATCGCAGCATGCTGCTAGGGTTCCTAGACATGGTTGGACACCACATGCTGGAGTAGAATCATTGCATGTGTTCTTTTCTTAAAACCACAATGATGCACACTGATACACACACACAAACAATGACATCTAGTGGATCCATGTGGTTTATGAAAATAACACACATGCCGGAGTGGCATCATTGCATGTGTTCTTTACCAAAACCATACTGATACACACGGACATCCAAGTCGGTGTGGTGATGAAGAACCTTTCAAGCTGGTGGTAGAATGCATGCTGCAGTTGAATCCGAACATGCTACTAGGCTTCCTAGACATGTTTGGACAACACATGTTGGAGTGGCATCGCTGCTTGTGTTCTTTTCCAAAAACCACAATGATGCACACTGATACACACACACATCCAAGTGGGGTGGTGATGCATCATCTTTCAAGCTGGTGGTAGAATGCATGCTACAGTTGAATCCCAGCATACTGCTAGGATTCCTGGACATGGTTGGACACCACATGCTGGAGTGGCATAATTTCATGTGTTCTTTTCCAAAAACCACAACGTTGCACACTGATACACACACACATCCAAGTGGGTGTGGTGATGCAACATCTTTCAAGCTGGTGGTACAATGCATGTTGCAGGTGAATCCCATCATGCTACTAGGGTTCCTGGACATGGTTGAACACCACATGCTGGAGTGGCATCATTGCATGTCACTACAAGAAAAGTTGGCTTTACAACGGACGATTTTCGTGGTTGAAGGCCCGTTTTTCGTGGCTAAAAAGTCTTCTACGATGGATGCCCATCGTGGTAAAAGTCCCGTCACAAAATAAACTACCACGGTTTTTTCCTGATCGTGGCGGATCGCACCCTTCAGCCACAGAAACTTGTTTCGTCGTAGATCTGTTCACCAGCCGCGTTGACTGCTGACGTCATGCAAAATGCCACGTGGAAAACACCGTTAACGACCAGTTATCGCCGTTAACGGCCACGAAAACCGTGGTAGAAGCTAGGCCCAGCCAAGGCCTGCTCACAATTAAGTGGGTTGGCCCATTAAGAGAGCCCAATAAGATTACGACCCTTTACTGTTTCATCCAACACTATTTGAAATGGGCCCAAAGATGTGGCCAACAGCGGCCTACGAATGTCAGACCCGTTACTGTTTCGGCCTACAAAAGCCCATAGTTTTCAAACACTGTGCGACCCGTTAACAGTCTACGACAAGTAGGCCCAATACTATTAAAGTCCACGTTCAGCCCGTCACTGTCCTCACAGCTCGTCATGGGCCACCTATGAACGGCCCACTTTTGAGAAGGTCCGATACTGTTCTGGCCTATTACTATTCTGGCTCGTTACTGTTCTAGCCGTCTACTATTCATGTCCGTTACTATTGTGGCCCTTTACTGTTCAGGCCCGTTACTATGCTTACTGCGTTGTTCTGGCCTGCTACTATTCAGGCCTACTTCTGTTTTGGCATGTTTGCTTTTCTGGTCTGTTGCTATTCTGGCTCATATCTGGCTGGGTTGCTACTTACTCGTCTGCTGTTTTGGCCTGCTCTTGCTTTTGGCTCGTTCATCCGGCCTATTACTATTCTGGCCTGCTCCTATTCTGGCATGCTCCTATTCTGGCATGCTACTGTTTTGGCCTGCTACTATTTTGGCCTGTTACTGTTTTGGCCTATTACAGTTTTGGCCTGTTACTGCTTTGCATGTTACTATTTTGGTCTATTACTGTTTTGGCATGTTACTGTTTTGTCATGTTACTGTTCTACCCAGTTGCCATTACTGTTTCGGTAATTCTGAAGGCCATGCAAATATCATAAAAGGATTATAATTAGCGATCATCTTTTAGTGTTCATGGAAGGCGTAATAAAAGAAGGGCAAATAACAAAACCCTATACGGTTACCTGATCGACCTGGCTGGCGCAGTTATGGTACCTCCATTTGTGGACAACGTCAACTAAATGCCTACATGGCCTATGTGAGTTATCTAGATATTACATCAGCTGCAAACTTCTTAAAAATATTACATAATATGAACAAAAGGGAAAGAAAATTCAGCATTTTAGTTGCCAATCAAGTTGATAGCAGAGTCATCAATTTGCTTTCTCAATCCATCAACTGCATCTCCCTTTGAGTGTGATAGCTACATTGGAAAACCACCTTGAGACATGATCATGCAGTCCCCTCTTTGGTGGCGATAGAAATAATTGCAGTCTGAAACTAACTAATAACAAGTTAATATAGCAAAGAAGACAAACTACTCATAGCTAAGAATGAACAAGATAGGAATTATAACTGCATAATACGAACATGTAGAGTAGGAATGCAAACCATGAATTAACTATATAGTAGAGGATAGTTATATCATTGCCTAGGACGAACCAGAACTAGATACGAAATATAATGGTGTTGCTTGTGAACCTGTAGAACAGGACGACAAACATTATACAAGTATGCCAACAATGAAATGAGCAATCAAACAAAGTGTTTCTTAGGATTTCAGTATAAACTAGCCAGGTCATTTCAGCAAATATATATGGAAGCAGTGGTATCTCCTGGAATGCAAGATTCGTTGGGTGACTCGGAATTTGCGGTGAACTACACAATGGCATGCAGTTACTGTCATAGCTAAGCATGAACCACATAGAAATTATAACCACTGCATACCAGAACTTGTGAGCACGAATGGAAAACACAAATGAACTATATAGTAAAGAATAATTATGCCGTTGATTAGGACGAACCAGCACAACATACAGAAAATATATAATGGCATCGCTGGTGGACCTGTAGGCTATGGAAACCAACATGTTCAGTGTTGCCTTTTTGAGCTGTACACACAGAAAAAGAAAATAGTCAGTGTTGCATCTTTTGAAGAACCAGATGGCAACAACAAAATTATAATCGAACTAGTAAGAAGAGTTTGAACGGGTACTACAGGATAGCAGAATGATGCCAGGGAGGAAATAATAGCAGGAACTTAGCTCAGGAATAACCAGATAGAGTCAGTAACTGTGGAGCAGGGAATGCACACTAATATTTTCCACTGACATTACATTTTGCAAGAACTACACAATAGCAGGCAATTACTGGTGTACGAAGCAGCTACGATAAGAACATGTGCATGACTTGAAATTTGTAGAGCAGCGAATGCAAACTAACATGTCTAATGACATTGTATGTACTAGCACGAAGAACAGGCGTGCCCAGTGACTTGCATGTACTAGCATGATTACAAAAATGCAGTTCACTCTGACAGGCTTGAACCTGCTATACCGCTGACAAAACAAAAATGGGTTGAAGATTTGGTTACCTTGGTCGGAGAGGCGTCTAAGCATCATCGGTACTGTGCGAGTGACGTCCAGGTCACCGAGGGTGCTGCGGTTGCGGTGGTTGTTGGCATCGGGGAAGAAGATCTTGGGCGGTCGATGCCGGTGCAGTCAATGGCGACAACCGTGTAGCTGGTCTGGAGCAGTGGACATGGAACTTGTTGAACTAGATCCCGTCTGGTGGATAACGGTGAAGCTGCTCTGGTACGGTTGGGTAGCTTTCGATGGAGGGGAAGCAGAGCGTGGGCGGTCGACAATGCCATAGGAATGGTCAGCGAGACCAAAGCTCTAGTAGAGTGGCAGAGAGACCCGGTGAACTAGATCCGATGGGGTGGGCGTAGATGAAGCATCTCCAGCAGCCGTGGAATTGCCGCCGAGCGGTGCGCACGGTGGTCGTGGAGGTGAGGGCGTGGGAGAGAAGCCTGGGATTTTGGGAGGGCCAGCTAGAAAAACTGCACGAATCGGAGCTATGGAGGTGAACAGAAGAATAATTACGATCATGCCCCCAAGCTACCGACTTTAACATGCCCATAGGGCGTCTGAACAATGGGTAGAATGGGAATTTTAAAGTCAAAAGTTTTTGAAACGGAGGAGCGCGAAATGCTTCAAAGTCGGTGTGTTATTTTGCCGCTCGACAAAGATTTTGAATTTGGCTACTGGCAAAATAATAATAATAGAAATTTGGTACTCCCTGTTGGGAGATTTCGGCTCAAAGTTTTTGAAACAATGGGACAGGAAATGCTTCAAAGTCGGTGTTTGATTTTGCCGCTCAACAGAGATTTTGAATTTGGCTACCGGCCAAATAATAATCAATAGTAAAGTGGTACTCCCCGGTGGGAGATTTGGCCTCAAAGTTTTTGAAACGGTGGGGCGGGAAATGCTTCAAAGTTAGTTTTTGACTTTAACGCTCGACAGAGATTTTGAATTTGACTACCGGCCAAATAATAATTAATAGAAAAGTGGTACTCCCCGGTGGGAGATTTGGCCTCAAAGTTTTTGAAACGGTGGGGAGGGAAATGCTTCAAAGTCAGTGTTTGATTTTGCCGCTCGACAGAGCTTTTGAATTTGGCTACCAGCCAAATAATAATAATAGAAAAATGGTACTCCCCGGTGGGAGATTTTCCCTCGAAGTTTTTGAAACAGTAGGGCGAGAAATGCTTCAAAGTCGGTTTTTGACTTTGCCGCTCCATAGAGATTTTGAATTTGACTACCGGCCAAATAATAATTAATAAAAAAGTGGTTCTCCCCGGTGGGAGATTTGGCCTCAAAGTTTTTAAAATGGTGGGGTGGGAAATGCTTCAAAGTCAGTGTTTGATTTTGCCGGTCGACAGAGATTTTGAATTTGGCTACCGACCAAATAATAAAAATAGAAAAATGGTACTCCCCGATGGGAGATTTGGCCTCAAAGTTTTTGAAACGGTGAGGCGGGAAATGCTTCAAAGTCAGTGTTTGATTTTGCCACTCGACAGAGATTTTGAATTTGGCTACTGGCCAAATAATAATAATAGAAAAATGGTACTCCCTGATGGGAGATTTTCCCTCGAAGTTTTTGAAACAATGGGGCGAGAAATGCTTCAAAGTCGGTTTTCGACTTTGCCGCTCCATAGAGATTTTGAATTTGACTACCGGCCAAATAATAATTAATAGAAAAGTGGTTCTCCCCAGTGGGAGATTTGACCTCAAAGTTTTTGAAACGGTGGGGCGGGAAATGCTTCAAAGTTAGTGTTTGATTTTGCCGCTCGACAAAGATTTTGAATTTGGCTACCGGCCAAATAATAATAATAGAAAAATGGTACTCCCCGGTGGGAGATTTGGCCTCAATGTTTTTGAAACGGTGGGGCGGGAAATGCTTCAATGTCAGTGTTTGATTTTATCGCTCGACAGAGATTTTGAATTTGGCTACCGGCCAAATAATAATAATAGAAAAATGGTACTCCCCGGTGGGAGATTTTCCCTCGAAGTTTTTGAAACAGTGGGGGGAGAAATGCTTCAAAGTCGGTTTTTGACTTTGCTGCTCCATAGAAATTTTGAATTTGACTACCGGCCAAATAATAATTAATAGAAAAGTGGTTCTCCCCGGTGGGAGATTTGGCCTCAAAGTTTTTGAAACGGTGGGGCGGGAAATTCTTCAAAGTCAGTGTTTGATTTTGCCGCTCGACAGAGATTTTGAATTTGGCTACCGGCCAAATAATAATAACAGAAAAATGGTACTCCCCGGTGGGAGATTTTGCCACAAAGTTTTTGAAACGGTGGGGCGGGAAATGCTTCAAGGTCAGTGTGTGATTTTGCTGCTCGATTGAGATTTTGAATTTGGCTACCGGCCAAATAATAATAGAAAAAAGCTAGTAGACCGTACGCTATCTGTCCAGGAATTCAAGTCCTAGAGTCACATCCACTAATCATCCATGAGCATAATAATTATGCAGACTGATATTTTGAATTTGGCTAGCGTCCAGGCAACATTTGGATAAAAGGTGTATTCCATCTTCAGGAATTGAAGGTCGAGAGTGACATTAACTTATAATCCATAATGAAAATTGGATAAGTCCGATTCAAACAGGGTTGGTTGCAGGTTTTGCCGCTCGACTGAGATTTTTTAATTTTGTTAATGGTACTCCCTCGGTACGAATTTAAGGTTGATTCACATCAACTGATCATCACAATACTTACCATATTGGCAAAGAAATTGGATACATAATCTCCGATTCAAATGGGGTAGGCGGTAGGATTTGTCAATGGACTGAGATTTTGAATTTGGGGGTTGTCCAAAGAAGAAAAAACCTTTGCGAGGTTCATGAATCCAAGGCTGAGAGAGTGAGGTTGGGGCACATGATTTTTGTGCATCGAGCATACGGTAAATAGATAAAAGAATGATGTGAAACAAATACTCCCTCCATTTTTGTTACATGGCCCCAAACACCTCCCGGGCTCTATAGCAGGAACCATTTCACAGGACCATTGTTAGGGTTCATCTTCAATTTAGACAAGTCTCTTCATCTATGGGCTCTCGAGAATTCTGCTGATCTCGTAACATCTTCAACTCCGCATCACATGCTAATGCTTTCTATCTCATATCATCGATTGCTCATCTATGCACTTCCTGTTCAGCCCGTAGTGCTACAATTTCTTCCTAACTAGACAAATATGGCGACTTGGACATGGACTTAGACTTGCACTGCCACAACCCAGCATTACGCAGGAATGTGCTTTTACGATGACCTTCACCTTTTAGTACCATTTTAAATGTTTCCAGACATTCTTCTTAGGTTTGTTCTAGACCATCTTTCCCAGGTTTTGCCATCTCCTCATTCAATTTAATCTGTAAGGTTATCAGTTGGTAGACATGGGTGAGAGAAGAAAAGCTAATACAGAGAAACATGCAGACAACACATTTAACCTGTCTATGAACAAATCTTACAAGTTGTCATGGCTGATTACGCATCATATATATTGTAGTAAAAGTATAGCTATCTGATCATACTGATAAGAATTTTATCACTAGCACACAATAACAGGACTATGCCAACATGGCATCTGTCTGTTTCTTCATCGTCGGGTGCATGATATACACAAGACAACTCTTTGTACAGCTGAAAACTGAAACTCACACTAGTTGGAAATCATGTAGTACTTAAATTAAAAAGAAAACTGGGCAGAAGTTCAGGCAGTGTTGCGCATCTAACTATACATATAAATCACTCCAGGTGTGTCATCACAAAATATCAATCGAACAGAAGACTTACAATAACACTCTCAGCGGAGGGATTGAGCCCTTCTTTTTTGCTTGTATGGCATGCCTGGAATTTTTGTTGTAGACGTACCGCACCTTTCTGCAAAGTGGGCGGAACACATTATCAAAATATAAGAAGCACAAAGTCTGTACAAGATTAAAAAGTAATTATTCTTACTATTGCACTCAGGTGGCCAACCAATGCACGAGATCCAGTTCGGTTTGTTAAGCATTGTGCGGCACGGTTTCCCTTGTTTTTCTCAGTGTTCATCTGCAAAAGGAGACTAGTGATATAGATGCGCAAATAGGAATTTTGAATGTGATATGGTATTAGTCTTCACAAACCATACCGTAATCTTTGGATCAAACCAGTGGTCGAGAAGATCTATCCAGTGTTGGTCAGTCATAGTGTGTTCCATCAGAGTCGTTCTTTGAATATCCTTGCTTGCCTTACCATCAAAGTATTTACTCTTTAGCCCATGGCGCTGCTGGCGCAAAGAGCAGGAGAACATGTCCATGAGAACATACTCTACATCCTCATTATCCTGATCGAAGTTGAATTTTGTCTGTCGGCAAGAATGGAACATTTGATGTGTTATGTGACTTAGAATAGAACCAAGAGCAAGCTTGAATGCATGGGACAGAGCACCATGACTTACATGTAACTTCTGCAGTAATGAATTGTAATGGTCAGGGGTTTGTTGGTGGAGCTTGAACGATGCGAAGATGGGTATATCATTCCTCACAAAAATGCCTACTTCGGATGCTAGAAAACCAAATTCTTCTGGATCTTCTGGCCTTCGCTTGCCAGGCACAATAGAATTGATGCAATATCTAGATTGTGTTCCAGAAATTTTAGCTTCAAGCTTTTTTCCTACCGTTGGCCCCCTTTTCTTAAATCTCCGTGTAGCTGCTCATAAGTTGCAAATGTATCTATAATTTTTGATGTTCCATGTTTGGTTTTATCTACTTTCTTGTGTTTTTTCCACACTTTGGAGTTATTTTCATATGATTTCTTGGACTAACCTATTAACAAGAGCCACAGTGCCAACTGCCTGTTTTCTGCTGTTTTTGGTTCCAGGAAAGTCAGAAAATGAATATTCTCGGAATTGGACGAGACAAAAGCCATAGTGCCTATTTTTCCAGAAGTCATCAGATGCCAGAATACGAGACGGTGAGGAGCCAGGGGGCCATCACACCACCTGGCCGTGCCAGGGGGTGGTGTGGCTAGCCCAGGTACCCCCTCGGCCTCTCCTTCCGCTATATATTGCCCTCGGGACGAAAACCCTAAGTACCCGATCAAAAATCCACGAAAGAGTCTGTAGCCGCCATCATCTCCATCCCTAGATCGGGAGGGATCTGAAGCTCTTCCCGGCACCCTGCCGGAGAGGGGAATTCACCCTGGAGGCCTTCTTCATCACCATGCAAGCCTCCGGTGTGATGCATGAGTAGTTCATCCTTGGACTACGGATCCATGTAGTAGCTAGATGGCTGGTTCTCCTCCTTTGTGCTTTCATGTCTAGATCTTGTGAGCTCCGTTCGTGATCAAGATCATCTATTTGTAATTCTGCATGTTGTGTTTGCGGGGATCTGATGGATATTGAGATGTTATTTCAGATTGATTATTGATTCTATCATGTGTTTGTTATTTGTGATCTTGCATGCTTTCCGTATTTAGTAGCTATCTTGGCCAAGTAGATGCTAGAAACTCCAAGAGTTAGTATTTATGCTCGATAGTGAGTTCATGCCTCTGGTAATCTGGGGAAGTAACAGAAATCTCTAAGGTACTAAATGTGTTGTTGCTACTAGGGAGAAAACAACAATCCTTTGTTCGTAGAACAATCGTATTGTTTACTTTACATGCAATTCGTAAAGAAATAATCTGTTGCTTGCAACTTAATACTAGAGGGGGTTCAAATGATAACCTGAAGGTGGATTATTAGTCATAGATGCAGTTGGATGGCGGTCTATGTATAATGTTGTAATGCCCAATCAAGTCTCAAAGGAGTCAAGATGATTAGTATATGCATGTATTGCTTTCTCGATGTTTGTCCATTTCCCCGCTGTAATTTGTTCACCCAGCAAGTTATCTATCTTAAGGAGAGACACCTCTAGTGAACTATGGATCCCGGTCCTTTTCTATTACTTACAATCTACAGACTGTTTACTGCTTTGTGTTTACTTTCTAAAAACTATTAATTCTTTCCATCCGATACGTTTAATCCTTTGTTTTCAGCAAAACACGGTGAGATTGACAACCTCATCGCAAGTTGGGGACAGAGTTCTGTGGTTGTGCTGTGCAGGTCTCCACGTTGCTAGTAGCACCGGTAGTGCGCCCTGCCAAGGCTCAGCTAGAAACACCTTTGGGGTGTTTCCTTTCTCCTACTGGTTCGATTAAACCTTGGTTTCATAACTGAGGGAAACTTGCTGCTGTGCTCATCATACCTTCCTCTTGGGGTTCCCAATGAGCTCTACATCAACAGTGAGCCATCAAGCATATTTTCTGGCACCGTTGCCAGGGAGTCAAGGACATCTTCACAAGGGGAGTCCCTCATAACCAATCTCTTTACTTTGTTATTTTTGTTTTGCTTACTTTCTTTTTGCTTTGTTTGCTTGTTTCTTTATCAAAAGCACACAAAAAATTAGTTTTACTAGTTTGCTTTCTTATTTGAAAACACAAAAAAAATTAGTTCCTTTCTCAAGTTGCCACTATGTCTAGCCTTGCTCCAATCACTATGTCACCCGAGGAAATGATTTTCACTTTTAAACAAGGAATTGAGGAAAGTTTTAAGGAAGCTTGGTCTAGAATCTCTGATCTACATGAAAAAACTGAGCCTAAAATGACTCAAAGCTTGTTCCTTAGCAGTTTTTACCTTGGGATTGCTCTTTGCTATAGTATGCTATAGATGCTGTTGTGGGAGGAGATTTCCTCCAATGTAATGAGGATGATGCTATTAATTCTATAAAAAAATTGATCCTTACTTACAACTTGCCTAGCCAAATTGATATTTCTTTCGCAAGAATATTTGCTAGATTGAACACTCTTGAGACTAGCACTGCTAGCTTAAAAGATTACTATAATACGTTTAGGGAGCATCACAATTATGTCCCAATAAATTCTGAACCATCAAAGTGGCTCCCTACAATAAATATTGAGATAAACACTGAAACTTTTCAAGCTCGCTGTGATATCATGTCTGAATTTTGTCTTATGCCCAAAGATATTTATGAATCTTTGAATCTTTGGGGGTTTACTAAAGGAGGAAAAGAAATATATCTTGCTAATAATGCTACCATATTACCTATTGGAATAGCTGAAGTCGTGTTTACAAAGATCCTTGGGAAAATGATTTCTACTGATTATCTTGTTGTTGAATGTGCAGGAAAAGGACAAATTACACTTGGAAGGTCCCTATTAGAACTCCTTGGAGCAATAATAGATGTGGAAAAGGGGACCATGCACCTTTCTTCTCCACCAAACAATCATATTTTCCCCAAGGTTAAGAATAAAAGTAAGAGAGGTAAGGGCAAGAAATTTGGTTTTAATGCTTCTTCATTTGAGAACACTTTATTCTTTCTTGCTTCTTATGCCTAACTTAAAGGCGTTAAAGAAAAGTACTTATTGGGAGATAACCCAAAAGTTTTAGATGAGTCTTGGAAGTTATTACTTCAGTACTAACCGCTCCTTATCCTTTTTATTTGCTTTTTGTGCCAAGAGTAACCTCTAATGAGAGAGAAGTAATGATTGGGAAAGTTGCTGTCCTGAAACAGATTTATGTGCTTCACCGTACAAATTCGTGTAATATCTCTGAACGTATTTTTGAGACGTGAATTTTTTTGCTTCTGCCCCAGGTTGTTATCTAACTTTCGTTACTTCAACACTTTTTGATTTGAGCAACAGAAGGTCTTCGAAAATATTCGTCTTTACCTGCTGGTCTGTTTTGACAGATTTCTGCCATTTTCTGCATTTGCTTCTTGTTGGTTCCTTTTTGAGTTCTTTTGGGGAATTGATCTTGTTGAGGGAAGTGCTACAGTAGCTAGTGTTCTAATGGAAGTTTATTTGGTGTTAGAACTGAACCTTAAGACTTATTATCTTGAGTGCACTAATGTTGCTAATAAAGATTGTGTGAAGTTTTGTATGAAGGAAAATTTCAGGTGTATGGAAGGAATGAGTAATGAGATGAAGGATGGACTAAAGCTCAAGCTTGGGGATGCCATGCGTGTCAACCCAAGAAATATCCAAGAAGTACAAGTGTCAAAGCTTGGGGATGCCCAAGGCATCCCCTTCTTCATCAATAAAAATCCCAGGTTTCTTCCAAACGCTTCATTTTTATTGTTTCATGCACAATTGTGTTGTTCTTGGAGCGTCTTCTTTTTCGTTTTTGTTTTGGTTTTCATTTGCTTGGTTTGCTTAGTTTTCTGAATAAATCGGTTGGACCCCCTCTTTCATACATTGGTTTTCAAATAGTTTGGTTTGGTTTGGAAAAAAGTAGGAAAGGTCATGCTTATGTGGTAAAAAGAGCTCATTTTTGACTGTGGCCTATGCTTTGTCATGCCATGCTTGATATTGTTTTGGCTTTATGCTTAGTATTCTTTGCTGTAGCATGACTTGTTATAAACAATTGAGATTGCTTAATGTGCCTTGGATGAATCATGCGTTGTTTTAGCATATTAAAGCACAGTATAGTGGTATTCTCCTTTGATGCTTTATTTGGGTTGACTTGGCGCATGCTCACACCATGTTATGACTATCTCAAGTCACCATAAGCCTTTGTGATCCTTTAGTTTTCAATTTGTAGTATCACTTTATGCTTTGATCAATGATGTTTTGTCACTCTGCATAATTATGGCCATTATTACTCTCTTAGTTTGTCGCTCCCAGTCTCTTGCTAGCCTCCACAACCAAGTATGAGTTCCACTCATGCATCCAACTCCCTAAACCAAGTTATTCCAAAGAGTCCACCATACCTACCTACTAGCTTATGCTATTCCAAGTATATTCATGATTTTGTTTACCTTCCGAATTAAACTTGTTATGAGAAAACTAGTGATTAAAGCTCTCACGAACTTGATGGAACACTTTACTTTTCTTGCCCTTAATAAACTTGAAACATTGTGTCGGCTATGTTGTATATGCTTGCACTTATTTGTTGGGAATTAGCAGAACCATGCTTTCATGGGGAATGCTTCCAACATTGCACTTGGTACTTGTACCTAGTTGATATCATGCTCTTTTGTATATGGATGTCGTCGGTGTGAAATGAAAGGGGAGCTTGTAAGTCCATGGAGTTATGTATATGTGTTAGAGAAACGCCTGGGCCGCTGGTCTAATCCATGCTGACATGGTGGAAACCTGCAGCATAACCATAATGAGCTGTCTATGAAGCATTCTTCTTATAAAAAAAAGAGTCCTATATTGATAAAAAAAAGAGATTATGAAAAGAGGAAAGAGAGAAAAAAGCACCATATTCCCATGGTAAATAAGAAGATTGCTGAGATGCTCGTTGTCTGCTTTCCTTGTCATTTTGATATGGGGATTCTTCCGTATCATCGGGCAAGGGGTACCCCGTTGGCGGTTCTCTATGATACACATGTACTTACGATGACCAGAACCTACCGGTGACTAAACTTGAGTAGCATGAGGAGCGGCCCTCGTATACAAGGGACATGAGATTTCTAACTTATACTTCATCAAGCATGTACACCATAGTTTGTTCACTTTAACCTTAATCACTTCAAGATGCTTATGATAGGGGCAATGAGAGCTGAAAGCTATTAAGTACCATAATTTTTGGAAGCTCTTTATGAAACTTGAATCTCTGCTTCCTTTTATGAAGGCCTTTCTTCCACCATTATATTGAGTCTCAACCTTCTACCTTTATGCACCTACTTTGAGAGCATAGTGGCCATTCTTAGTTCTATGTGCATTGTCCCAAGACTAGTTGATTGATGCATATCTTGATATTGCTTGTTTTAAACTATTTGTATCTAGTCACTCTTATGAACTTTGAAGGTGTCCTATGCATTTATATTTGCTACTCTATGAGCGACAAGTTGAATACTATTATGCTATGTTTTCTTTATGTGAAACAAACAAACGTCTTGCAAAGCATTGTTATTCATGAATCTTTTGTTTGTGCCTTTTCATGTTGCATCATAGTTTCTTTGTCCTATTGCTAGAACTTTGTCATTCATGTTATGATTGAAGTACTATGATCCCAGCTTTGAATGTTTTACAAATACTTTGATCAAGTCTTTGGTGGTGCATGTCACCTAAAAATTATTCTTTCTTTTTATCACTTACCTACTCGAGGACGAGCAGGAGTTAAGCTTGGGGATGTTGATACATTGCAAATGTATCTATAATTTTTGATGTTCCATGCTTGATTTTATCTACTTTCTTGTGTTTTTTTCCACACTTTGGAGTACTTTTCATATGATTTCTTGGACTAACCCATTAACAAGAGCCATAGTGCCAGCTGCCTGTTTTGTGCTGTTTTTGGTTCTAGGAAAGTCAGAAAATGAATATTCTCGGAATTGGACGGGACAAAAGCCAAAGTGCCTATTTTTCCGGAAGTCATCAGATGCCAGAATACGAGACGGAGAGGAGCCAGGGGGCATCACACCACCTGGCCGCATCGGCCAGGCCTGGCCGCGCCAGGGGTGGTATGGCCAGCCCAGGCACCCCCTCGGCCTCTCCTTCCGCCTATATATTGCCCTCGGGATGAAAACCCTAAGTACCCAATCAAAAATCCATGAAAGAGTCTGTAGCCGCCGTCATCTCCATCCCTAGATCGAGAGGTGTCGTGGAAATGGCCACGGCGGTCGCTGCCACTGGCAGCGATTGATTGAAACGTGAGGAAGAGTTGCCGGCCATCTACGGTGCGAGATGGGGGCGGATGCACGTGGGTTTACCCAGGTTCTGCCCCCCGGAGGGTAAAGACCTACTCCTTCTAGATTAGATTATTGGAGAGCGAGTTATGTGGGTGGCAGCTCAAGGCCTAAGCAGCGAGTCGCTGAGGGGTGTATGATGGAACGTGAGTCTTAGGATACCCTAGGGAGGTTTATATAGGAGTCACCTCGCTAGGGTTTACAAGTTACAATCGAGCCAGATATGGAATCGAGGCTTTGACCTAATCCGACTGGCTTCAAGCATGCCCCCGGCCTTCTCCTTCAATGACAAAGCTTCTCCTTCACCATAGTCTAGTCGCCGTAGCCCTTCGGCCAATCAGAACGCCCCGGCCGGGCATACCCCTTTGGCATATCCCCATCAAGAGGATCTGACTCCGCACTGCCAGAGAGGAATTCACCGAGGCCTTCTTCATCACCATGCAAGCCTCCGATGATGTGAGTAGTTCATCCTACGGATCCATGTAGTAGCTAGATGGCTGGTTCTCCTCCTTTGTGCTTTCATGTCTAGATCTTGTGAGCCTGCTTCATGACTAAGATCATCAATTTGTACCTGCATGTTGTGTTGCGGGGATCCGATGGATATTGAGATGCTATTTCAGATTGATTATTGATTCTATCATGTCTTTGTTATTTGTGATCTTGCATGCTTTCCGTTGTTAGTAGCTATCTTGGCCAAGTAGATGCTCAAAGGAGTCAAGATGATTCGTATGTTGCTCGATGTTTGTCAATTGCCCCGCTGTAATTTGTTCACCCAGCATGTTATCTATCTTAAGGAGAGCCACCTCTAATGAACTATGGATCCCGGTCCTTTTCTTTTACATACAATCTACAAACTATTTACTGCTTTGTGTTTACTTTCTGAAAACTATTACTTCTTTCCACTCGATACGTTTAATCCTTTGTTTTCAGCAAAACATGGTGAGATTAACAACCTCATCGCAAGTTGGGGACAAAGTTCTGTGGTTGTGTTGTGTGTGTCTCCACGCTGCTACTAGCACCGTAGTGCCCGCCAAGGCTCAGCTAGCAACACCTTTGGGGTGTTTCCTTGCTCCTACTGGTTCGATTAAACCTTGGTTTCATAACTGAGGGAAACTTGTTGCTGTGCTCATCATACCTTCCTCTTGGGGTTCCCAACGAGCTCTACATCAACACTGAGCCATCAACTGCCAATTCAACCATTACATCAAGCTTGCATGGTATATATAAGGAAGCATGCATCGATAATCCTTGGAACACATACCTTGTTTGGCGACGGGCTGATCAACAGGTTGGTGATCATCGCTAGCTTGTTTGTGTTGTGCCAGCAGTGTTAGGTGATGACCCAAAATATATCGAGATCGTTGGGGAACCCCAAGAGGAAGGTATGATGAGCACAACAACAAGTTTTCCCTCAGTTATGAAACCAAGGTTATCGAACCAGTAGGAGAAAGGAAACACCTCCAAGGTGTTTTTTCCAACTTGGAATCCTTAATAACACAACCACAAAAATTTTCCCCAACTTAAGTGAGGTTGTCAATCTCACGGGTTTTGCAGAAAAAAGGATTAAATGTATTGTGTGGAAGATAGTAATAACTTGTAGAAAGTAAACAGAAAACAGTAAATAGTTGTAGATTGATGGTAAAAGAAAGGACCGGGGTCCATAGTTCACTAGTGGTGATTCTCCTTAAGATAGATGACATGTTGGGTGAACAAATTACAGAGGGGCAATTGACAAACATCGAGAAAGCATACATGCATATACTAATCATCTTGACTCCTATGAGATTTGATTGGGCATTACAACATTATACATAGACCATAATCTAACTGCAGCTATGACTAATAATCCACCTTCAGGTTATCATCCGAACCCCCTCCAGTATTAAGTTGCAAGCAACAGATAATTGCATTAAGCATTGCGTGTAAAGTAAACAATACGATTGTTCTATGAACAAAGGATTGCTGTTTTCTCCCTAGTAGCAATAGCACATCTAGTACCTTAGAGATTTTTGTCACTTCCCCAGATTACTAGAGGCATGAACCCACTATTGAGCATAAATACTCCCTCTTGGAGATGCTAGCATCTACTCGGCCAAGATATCTACTAACAACAGAGAGCATGCAAGATCACAAATAACAAAGACATGATAGAATCAATAATCAATCTGAAATAGCATCTCAATATCCATCGGATCCCCGCAAACACAACATGTAGGATTACAAATAGATGATCTTGATCATGAATGGAGCTCACAAGATCTAAACATGATAGCACAAAGGAGGAGAACCAACCATCTAGCTACTACATGGACCCGTAGTCCAAGGATGAACTACTCACGCTTCACACTAGAGGCTTGCATGGTGATGAGGAAGGCCTCGAGGGTGAATTCCCCTCTCCGGCAGGGTGCCGGGACGAGCTTCATATCCCTCCCGATCTAGGGATGGAGATGACGGAGGTTACAGACTCTTTCGTGGAATTTTGATCGGGTACTTAGGGTTTCTGTATCGGAGGCAATATATAGGCAAAGAGGGGAGGCCGAGGGGGTGCCCTAGGCGGCCACACCACCCCCTGGCGTGGGCCATGCCTGGCCGCATGGCCAGGTGGTGTGGCCGGCCTCGGGCCCCTCTCCGTCTCATCTTCTGGCTCCGTGTCCCTCTCGGTGAAATATTGACTTTTGCTTTTGTCCCGTCCAATTCCGAGAATATTCATTTTCTGACTTTCCTGGAAACAAAAACAGCAGAAAATAGGCAACTGGCACTATGGCATGTTGTTAATAGGTTAGTCCAAGAAAGTGTATAAAAATACTCCAAAGTATGGACAAAACATAAGAAAGTAGATATAACACTACCAGGAAAATGGCTATAGGTAATCTTCACATCCGTGGCACATGTGCTAGTGGTTCCCCACGGCTAAAATATGCGTGGCGCACTGGACACAGGTGCCCTACGTCTATCTACCATAATAGTGGCACACATGCGCTTGGTGCGCCATGGTCGTGTGTGGGCTAGGCCCCTATCGGCCGTAGACTACATAGCCGTAGCGCACCCCTGTGAAGTGTGCTACAGGTGTGTCCGGTAGTCGTGGCGCACATGGCCTCCGTGCGCTACAGGCAAGATCGGGCCACCCGTACTGTTAACCGGGACAACATGTCTGTGGCACACTGCCGGTAAGTGCGCCACGGATGTTCTTTACTCCTGTGGCACACCCCACATGTGCGCCACGGATGTGCGTTCTGCTACTTCTTTTTGGCAGATATCACCTTTGCACATTTGACTAGATCTCACCATCTCACACTTCACTTTCCCCTCCTTCTTCCTCCTTGCATCTCGCCCCCTCCTCCTTCCACCTCAATTTCTCCACTCTATCACCATTTGTAGCATGTAAAACTTACGTTGGATGCTACATACATAATAGAGGAAAGCTCTCCTTCCGGCCACCATCTCTCGGTCTCTTACCTCTCCTTCGAGATCTTCTCGGTCTCTCATCTTGGTAAGTTGTCTATGTAAGAGGATGTGTTTATGTGTATGGATGATATATGGTCACATATCTATGGAGAGGATCGATGCTCTCATGTGTTTGGAGAGCATGCATTGTATGCTCTCTCATATATTGCCATTGTTTTTCCAAAATGTTGATTCATTTCCATTTTGGCAAGACTTTGGCATTTCGCAAAGGTCCTAATTTTAGGATAGGTCATGCCGAAATTTTCCATCGACCATTGCATGCATGCATTGGTTATGTGGTTGTAATAAACTTCTAATTCTACCTTGTACACCGCGCAGGCAACCATGGTCCACATAATGAGTGAAGGCATTGTGGGTAGATTTTTGAAATGCGCGACAGCCGACATGATACGAAATAACATGATGGAGATAAGATGTCCGTGCAGAAGATGCAAACTCAATTGGTTGATTGACCCAAATTCGAAATTGCAGCGCACTGCCCGCCATGGTTTCATGGATGGCTACACTCGGTGGATAAGTGATGACGAAGACGATGAGGCCGTAATTGGGGCGGCAGAAAATGAGGAAGGCGGGAAACATGATCATGATCACGGCAAGGATGGGCGAGATGAAGAAGAGTCTCCTGGAGATGGTGAAGGTGCGGAAGCAGACCAGGATGGTGATGATCTAGATGCCGGAGCGCATTTATGGAAGAACGCCGATGGGTGCAGGACCCTTATGTTCAAGAACTACTTCTCAAGCAAACGAGTAACGCCAGGGCTGCCGCTAGAGAGAAAGCCAAGCTTGCACAACTTGAGAAAGACGCGGTTACTCCATTGTATGAAGGATGCAAGCCCGATGATACCCGGTTGAATGTAATGCTCAAGTCTATGGAGATGAAGGCAAAACACAAATGGACCGACGCAAGCTTCGACGATATGATGGCATTCTGGCACGATCGTCTCCCGGAGGGGAACACGTGTCCAACTAGTATCGAGGACACCAAGAAAATCGTGTGTCCTCTTGATCTACCGCACATTAGATACCACATCTACATCAACGATTGCATCATTTTTCGGGGCGAGGACATGGAGAAAACCACATGCCCGGTGTGCGGCGTTAGTCGATACAAGAAAGGGAAGAAAGCTCCTCGAAAAGTGGTATGGTACTTTCCTATCACTCCTCGTCTGCAGCGCTATTTCGCAGACCCTAAGGAAGCAAATCTCATGCGCTGGAATGTGGAAAGAAAGAAGCCAGCTGATGACGATGACCGAAAGGACGAAGGCCGACGCACCCTTCAGATGGTAGCCAGTGGAAAGCATTAGACCTCGAATTCCCAGAATTCGGTGGAGATTCGAGAAACATCAGGCTAGGTGCAAGAACTGATGGACTCAATCCGTTCGGTAGCCAGAGCAGCACACACAGCACTTGGCCTATGTTTGTATGGATGTACAACCTCCCTCCCTGGTTGTGCATGAAAAAGAAGTACATACAAATGAGTATGCTAATTCAAGGGCCAAAACAACCTGGTACCAACATCAATCTATATCTCGGGCTGTTGAAAGAGGAGATAGCCATGTTATGGGAATCCGGAGCCAATACGTATGACACTGTCGCACAAGATTATTTCACTATGAGAGTCGTGTTGGTCACTACGGTGCAAGACTATCCAGGTTGCGGATATTTCTCAGGGCAGATTATCCAAGGATTCTACGCATGCGTTAGGTTCATGGATAACACGACCTATCTCCAACCAGAGAAAGATCCAGGGTCTTCGAAAACCGTGTTCATGGGGCACCGAAGGTGGCTTGGAAAGAATGATGCATGGAGAAAACATGGAGATCTGTTCAATGGAAAATCCGAGACCCGAGGAATCCCAGAGCGGAGGAGCAGTGAAGAAGTGGATGAATTGCTGAAAAACTGGAAAGAGTGTCCTAAACCGGGAAAGAAGCGAAAGAGGCAGCAAGACAAGCCGTTGATGAAGGTATGGAAAATAAGGTCTGTTTTCTGGGAGTTGCCATACTGGAAGTTTGTCCGCACGCCTCATAGCCTTGACATCATGCATGTCACGAAGAACGTGTGCGAGAGTCTAGTCGCCACCCTAATCAACATGTCAGATAGGACGAAAGATGGTCCTAATGCAAGGAACGACTTGATATTCATGGACGAAGGATGCTCTACTCCTGATGATCAGGAAGATGACGATGATTATCAGTCAAAGGCGACACAAGGTCGTCGAAAGGGTAAAAAGGTCAAGAAGAATGAATATTACTACCCTCCTTCGTGCTTCACACTAAGCCAGGATGAGATCAAACAGTTTTTCAAGTGCCTTCTAGGAGTCAAATTTCCTTACGGCTACGCTGGCAAGATAAGCAGGTACCTAGATGAGGCTAAGCAGAGGTTTAGTGGGATGAAGTCTCACGACTATGCCGTGCTAATGACGCAGATACTTCCGGTTGCACTATGAGGTATAATGGACGAGCATGTCCGAGAAACATTGTTTGGGCTCTGCAAGTTTTTCGACGTCGTCTCTCGAAAGTCAATTGGTGTGAAACAGCTCGGGAGGCTACAAGAGGAGATCGTGGTGATACTATGCGAGCTCGACATCTACTTCCCGCCCGCATTCTTCGACATTATGGTGCATCTGCTGGTCCATATCGTGGAGGATATCATCCAACTCGGGCCGATGTTCCTCCGCAGCATGATGCCGTTCGAAAGGATGAACGGACACATCAAAGGATACGTTCGCAACAGGTCCCGTCCAGATGGAAGCATAGCCAAGGGCTTTCTGGCCGAAGAGTGCATCTCTTTCTACACGAATTATCTAGGCACCGAGAACCCTATCGGTCTTCCCGTTAATAGGCACCTTGGCAAGCTCGATGGATCGGGTCACCGAGAGGGTCATCGCGTACTACATGCAGACTACGATTGTCGACGCGCATACTTTGATAACCTGGTGACCTATCAGGCGTATGATATCAACGGCTACACATTCTACACGGAGGAAAAGGACAACAAGTGTGACTATCAGAACTCAGGCGTAACATCAGAATTCTACACCGATGACAACATGAAGGAAAGATTTTACGGAAGGATCGAGGAGATCTGGGAGCTCGACTACTGTGGAGAAAAGTTGTCGATGTTCCGTGTCAGATGGGCCAAGAGCGTCGAAAGAGAAGACCGGTATTTCACAACCATGTTAATACCCGAAGCAGCCAAATCCAAGGTCACGGCGCTTGCCGCCACTTAAAAATGAACCGTGGGTACTGGCTAGCAAAGTGGACCAATGTTTTTTATTACTGACCCGACAAAGCCTAGCCATGTTGTCGTCAGGAGAGGAAAAAGAAACATCATCGGAATGGATAGAGTCGCCAACGAGCAAGACTTTGACCAGTACGGTGATCCAAAGATTGAAGGTAACGATGACTACGATGAAAAAACATACATCACAAGAAGAAAAAGGACAACCTTACCCAAAAAAGGTAGCGCGTTCGAGCGAAGAAACATAAAAGTTCCAGGGATAAATTATTCAACCGCGACAAAAAAAGGGAAAAAAGATTGTAAAACGCTAGCTCAAAAAAGTTTGTAATTTCTTTCTACTTTGAATCACTTTTGTACCACTTTTATGATATATATGTACCACTTTTGCCATATAAGACATATAACAGATATTTTATATAGTTTACATAGTTTTTGGGATATTTTTTAACATTTTTAAGTAGTTTTAAAACAAAAACAAAAAGGGGGGGTACCAGGGTTCGAACCTGGGTGCTCACACAGGTTTCGAGCATAGGGCGGAACCATTGGGATACTGTAGTGCTAGTGTCAACAACATGGGCGGCCGCCCTATTATTTGACCTGTCACAAGATTTCAGTCAGAAGCGCACCCTAACCTAGTGATGTGTTACCGTAGCGCACTAGGTTAGGTGCGCCACGGCTATGCCATGACAGTCAATCGTCAATTGCCCCTCTCCCCATCATCCTCAGACACTAGGTTAAGAGGATACGCACCACCGCCGCCGCCGCTACACTGCCGCCAGACGCGCTCGCTGCGCTCGACATGTCACGCCGCACTCTGCTGCTACCGAGGAGGAGGCTGGAAGAGAGAGGAGGCCAAGGCCCAAGGAGGAGGAGGCCACCGCTTCCCCGCTGCTCTCCGCCGGCTGCCCAAGGAGGAGGAGGCCGCCACTCTCCGTCGCCGCCTCCGTCTGCTGGCCCAAGGAGGAGGAGGTCGCCGCCTCCGTCTGCAAGGCCCAAGGAGGAGGAGGCCGCCTCTCCGTCTGCAAGGCCCATGGGCTCTCGGCTCAGGTAAGTCATGGAGTCACGATCTATACTGCAGTTCAGTTGATAGATATCACTATATTGGCAAAAATAGTTGATCTGATGTTAAATTTGGTAGTGCTGTGGTGTTGTGTTGTTAAGCTTGCAGCTAGCTTAGCAACCCTTGATCAATTCTTGGACCTGAGCAATGTGTAGCTAGCTGGCTGATAGGTTTGATTCCTAAATGTTAAAGTGAGTTGAGACTGAAACCCTAGCTTGATATTTCTAGTTCTTGTGTTGTAGCTATTGGGTAGCTATTAGATAGATATGAGGTCCTGGTTGTGTTGTAGCTATTGGGTAGCTATTGTACCTGGTTGTGTTGTAGCTATTGTGTTGTAAAATTTAGTTAATCTAGAAATTTATATTTATTTTTCCTTAGCATGTTAAGTCGATATCTATTCTGACTGAAAATAAAAAAAAGAGCACAAATAGATATGAGGTCCACCCCAACCGACTGTAACTGATTATGTTACAGTGCTTGTGTTGTAGCTATTGAGTAGTAGATGTATAGCTCGAGTAAGTGTTATTGCCTAGGCTGCTGAGGCGTGGTTTTCTTTTCATTCCCTTTCGTGTACTAGATCCTATACTAGAGAAACTAGTAGTGTTTCTGTAAATTGGTTGTAATCTGTAAATAACCATCACTGAAAGAAAATCTATAAATAACCACAGTTGTAAATTGTAACTTGTAGATATTTATTTCTGTGAATCTGGACGTATGACAGCTGGTCTGATTTGCTCTACCACTAAGTTTTTATTGGGATTTTTTTGATTTTGTGATATATATCGGCTATTCTTTCAAATAAACACGAAACTTAACTGTAAATTGTCTTTCATTCTGAATTTTAGTTTGTGATGATCATAGTGGTATCACCACGGAGCAAAGAGTTATCGCTTTTGCTCTCGGTCACTGCCATTTCCATGCATTGACTCCAGACTGATCATAGTGGTATCAGTCTACTAGTGTAGATGCATACATCATTCAGAGCTAGGGTACTGCTTGTTTTGGAGGTGAAGTGATCATAGTGGTATCAGTCTACTAGTGTATATACAGGAAAATACCCTGCCTAGTTGTATTCGTATGCAGGTGCTTGTATGAAATGAGTCCTGATTTTCGCCGAAATGTTGATTAACTTCCGTTTCGGCAGAAATCGGGCACTCCTAGTTTAACAAAAATGAGCAATGGTCATGCCGGATTTTTCCGCGCACTTTACTAACCATTATTTGCCTTTTATTAGTGCAAACATGTGTGACAACGACGAGGCTGGATCTTCTTAGCGTATCAATGCTGAAGGAGAAGTGAGACCTCAAAACAGACCTTTGTCATTCTGGGAGGAGGTCGAGCGGCTAGAAAGAATGACAGAGGGTGATGAAGAATACAACCCTTCCGAGAGCGACGCCGATGAGATGGAAGACGCGGAGGAAGAAGAAGCGGCCAAAGGAACGGCGGATGATGAAACCACTGATGGCGGCGAGGGCACAACAAGTGGTAGTAATCCACCTATGAATAAGAAGGAAAGGCGCCCGAACACGGTCGGCACCGTCAGAGAGGAAATTACCGAAGTGAGCCCAAAAGGGGTTCCTTTGGCGCCCGACCATGTGGTCAAAGGGTACGGTGGGCAAGTGGCGGCTATCACCCGGACCACCATCTCGATCACCACCGAGAATCTCCGGCATAAAGATAATGGCCATTTGCGCACACTCCTCTTCGAGAAGATGCACACAAGATACAAGTTTCCCCTTCAGTATCGGAACACAGATTATCATGGGAATGAAGTAAATAAATCCGCCCTCACGAGGATGAGCACCGCCCTGGCCAGCTGGAGAACCCAGATAAAGAAGAAGATATTTAAAGAAGAGAAAAGTCTCGAGGAGATCCAGAAGATTGACCTGTAGATCACCGAAGATCAATTCCAGGAGTTCAAGGCCAAGTGCACCTCCGAAGCAGCCAAGGCGTCGAGTAAGTGGGGAAAGGAATTGCAGGAGATGAATATAGGTCACCACCATCTCGGATCTGGTGGTTACAGAGCTTCGGAGCCCAAATGGGATAAGGAGGACGACGAGTATAGAGCTAAGGGGATACCTAACCCCTTTTCGAAATTCGAAAACAAGCAGCTTCGAAACATCATTAGGGCTCGTTACCATGTGGACCCCAAAACCAAAGAACTCACCGCGGAAACTAAGGTGAAGGACTTCGAGGTTCTTGCGGTAAGTAATTTAATTACCACGGATCAAGTCGATTACATTATTATCGATCAAGTCGAATTTCTAAACGGTTCACGTTACTTCTTCTGCAGGACGAGGAAATTGCTAGTCAGGGATCCCATGGTTCCTCATCCCATGGGTCGACGGCGGCCACCCGGTGGGATAACCCTTTTAACAGGGCGATGAACCGGGCCAAGAAAATCACGTCTGTTACAAAGAAGCCATCGTCGGCTGGCCGTCTAGCCGGCTTCGGGGCTAAGAATTGGGTGGATCATTTTGGTCCACCCCCGAGGACGCGTGTGGAGGGAAGGAGCGACGAGGAAAACTGTGAGGTTCAGGAACTTAAGGAACAAGTGGCACGGATCTCGCAGATCGTCCAAGACAACATGGCAATCACCCTCACCTCCATCCTGCCTACCTTGGTGGAGTCAATAGCGGACTAGAGTGCGGGTGGTCGACAAGGGTCGTGCCCGATTCCAAGCATGGTCAGTAGCCACTCAAACAATGCGGCACCGGCGATCCCAGTGAATTATGTGTTCGTGACTCCGCCCGCTAGCACGGCGGCACCGGAAGCATTGGTGACTCTGCCCGCTAGCACGACGACACCGGAAGCATTCGTGACTCCCCCTGCCATCACCGCGGCGCCGGAGCTTAATGCAACCAATAGGGAGAATACATCGGCGGCCGGCACCGTGCCATCCAGTAGCCCCTCTGTCTCTTGCACGCCTGTCGTCGTATGCAGTGCCTCGACATTAGCCGAGCTCGACGCCATCACGGTAAACCAAATACTTTACCGCCTTGCCATTTATTACTCTTATGGCATATTTTTAATGCCATACATGTTGTTCGCAGAAGGATGTTCCATGCACTCTCTTAAGCTTCATGAACAACGAGTTGAGGGATGTTGCCAAGGGTACCATCATTCAACCCTTGCACCGTACATTCCACTCATAGCCGATGCCAGATAGCGTGCATAGGGTTAAAATTATCCGGGTGCTAAGGGGCTGCGATGACCTGGAACCTCCCATTCAACCCCCAGGAGCGGATGAAGAAGAGTCGGCTGTCCTCAGAAGTTGCTTCGGCTTATTCCTGCTATGGTCAAAGAGCATGATTTGTTTGGGGACGGCCGGGGCCATCACCCCACAGACAACAACACTGCCTGTCGTGCCAGTGCCAAGCCATGGAAAGACCCCCACACCGTAACCTCCACGCGATTGTTCGGCTGGTCATATTGACATGACCATGGCGCAGGATCCGAACGAGGATGACAAAGATTACTTCGATGATTTCATCAACACTAATCTTTTCCCCGGCGACCTAAACAAAGACCCAACTGGTGGCCCCGTAGAGAAAGCCACTTGCAACAAACGTCTCTTTGGTTCTTAGTGATGGGTTCGTAGCATCGAAAACAAAAAATTTCTACCGCAAGAACGAACAAAACCCAGATCTAATCTAGATAAAAGCCAAGATCTAATCTATTAAACTTGAGCAACGAGATAGATCGGTACTAACCCTCGTAGAACCGAAAGCGTTACGAGATTAAATCTCGTGGATGATGTAGTCGATCACTTGCCGATCTCAAGATCATGTGGACGATCCTTCCGGTGCCGCGTTCTGGCAGCGCTTTCGCAAACGGTCACACGTGCGGAGTCGAAGCAGACCTTCCTCTCCCCGTTCCAGCGAGCAGCGGAGGTAGTAGAGCTTCTCCACGGAATCCCAGTAGCACGACGGCGTGGTGGTGGTGGCGGCGGTGGGAATTCTGCAGGGCTTCGCCTATGCCTGTGCAGAAGAAAGGTGGAGGAGAGAGGTGGCAGAGATTGGTTGTTGTGATAGGAGGAGCAAGAGGGGGCGCCCCCTCCCTTCTATTTAAAGGAGGGAGGCGCGCCTTGGGAGGGGAGTCCTAGTAGGACTCCCCTCCTCCTTGGGCCGGCGGGTTGGGGGGAGGAGTCCTCGTCCCCCACGAATCCGTGTCTTGCCCCACTTGGACTCCCTTGATCCTTTCTTGGTTTTCAAGCAAACTCCAAGAAATCCTCTAGAACCTTCCAGAACATTCTGAAACCTTCTAGAATCTCCATACAAACACTCCGGAACATTTCCTAACTTAGAAAATGATCCCCAATATATGAATCTTATTCTCCGGACCATTCCAGATCTCCTCGTGATGTCCCGGATCCATTCCGAGACTCCGAACAATATTCGGTCTCCAACGCATATTCCATATCTACTTAAAACAACTTCGAACCTTAAGTGTGTCACCCTATGGTTCGTGAATATGCAGACATGATGAAGACACCTCTCCGATCAATAACCATCAGCGGGATCTGGAGATCCATAACGGCTCCCACATACTCAACGATGACTTTGTGATCGATAGAACCATTTACATACGAAACCAATTCCCTTTGTCACACGACATTCTACGAATCCCAGTTTTGATCGTCGGTATCTCTATACCTAGTTCTAACTCGTTACTGATAAGTACTCTTTACTCGTTCCATGTTATGTCATCCCTTGTGACCCAGTCACATACGTGCAAGCTATCTAGATGACATTCCACCGAGAGGGCCCAGAGTATATCTATCCGTCATATGGATGGACAAATCCCAATCTTGGTCTATGCGCTTCAACACATACTTTTAGAATACCCAATGACACCTTTATAACCACCCAAGCACGGCGTTTGATGTTATCAAAGTATACATCCGGTGATGGTGATTAACATAACCTCATGGTCGAAGGATTAGGTTACTATGCATTTGAAAGCTAATAGCAATACGAACTTAATGACTTGATCTTATGCTACGCTTACTATGGGTGTGTGTCCATCACATCATTCTCCTAATGATATAACCTTGTTATTAATCACATCCAATGTCCATGATTAGGAAACCATGATCATCAATTAATCAACAAGCTAGTTCAACAAGAGGCTTACTAGGGACTCTTTTATGTTTACAAAACACACATGTATTAGAGTTTCCTTATAATACAATTATAGCATGGGATGTAAACTTTCATCATAAACACAAAGATATAATAATAACCACTTTTATTATTGCCTCTTGGGCATATCTCCGACAGTCTCCCACTTGCACTAGAGTCAATAATCTAGATTACATGGTAATATACCGAACACCCATGGCGTTATGGTGTTGGTCATGCTTTGATCTAGGGAGAGGTTTATTCAACGGATCTGCTACATGCAAATCTTTATGTCACCATCTTGGACATACTCGTGAATAGCATGAAAACGTAGCTTGATGTGCTTCAGCTTGCTATGTGACCTTGGCTCCTGTGCATTAGCTATGGCACCTGTGTTGTCACAGTAGATGGCCATCGGGTCTAACGCACTGGGAACCACGCCAAGTTCAGTAATGAACTCCTTCATCCATATGCCTTCTTGTGCACCCTCCGAAGCAGCTATGTATTCCGATTCAGTTGAAGATTTCGCCACAACGCTCTGCTTGGCACTCCTCCAGCTCACTGCAGCACCATTCAAAATAAATACGTATCTGCATCAGGTGACTTCAGTCATCCGGATCGGTGTTCCAACTAGCATTAGTGTAACCGTTTACAACAAGCTGTTCATCACCTCCATAAGAAAGAACCATATCCTTAGTCCTATTCGGTACTTTAGGATATTCTTGACCACCGTCCAAAGGTTCCATTCCAGGATCACTTTGATATCTGCTAGTCAAACTAACAGCATGTTCTATATCCGGTCTTGTACACAGCATGGCATACATGATAGAACCTATGGCCGAGGCATAGGGAATTTTATTCATCTTTTCTCTATCTTCTGCCGTAGCTGGACTTTGAGTTTTACTCAAGGTCTTACCTGACAACATGGGCACGAACCCTTTCTTGCTCTCTTCCATTCTAAACTTCTTTAGAACTTTGTCTAAGTATGTACTTTGTGAAAGCGCTATTAGGCGTCTTGATCTATCTCTATAAATCTTGATGCCTAGAATATATGCCGCTTCGCCAAGATCCTTCATTGAAAAACTATTATTCAAATAGTTTTTGACGCTATTAAGAAGTTCTATATCATTCCCAATCAACAATATGTCATCTATATATAGTACTAGGAATGCTACAGAGCTCCCACTCACTTTCTTGTAAATACAAGCTTCTCCATAAGTTTGTATAAATCCAAAGTTTTTGACTACTTTATCAAAACATTGATTCCAACTCCGGGATGCTTGCTTCAGTCCATAAATGGAGCGCTGAAGTTTGCATACCTTGTCAGCATCACCAGGATCGACAAAACCTTTGGGTTGTACCATATACAACTCTTCCTCAATGTCACCATTAAGGAACGCCGTTTTGACATCCATCTGCCAAATTTCATAATCGAAATATGCAGCGATTGCTAACAAAATCCTCACAAACTTTAGCTTCGCTACTGGTGAGAAAGTCTCATCGTAGTCAACTCCTTGAATTTGTCGGAACCCTTTCGCGACAAGTCGAGCTTTATAGACGGTAACATTACCATCAGCATCTGTTTTTCTTTTGAAAATCCATTTGTTTTCGATAGCCTTACGGCCATCCGGTAAGTCCACCAAAGTCCATACTTGGTTTTCGTACATGGATCCCATTTCAGATTTCATGGCTTCTAGCCATTTGTCGGAATCTGGGCTCACCATAGGTTCTTCATACGTCGCAGGGTCATCAGTGTTGTCCACCAACATGACGTTCAAGGAAGAGTTATACCACTCAGGAGTGGTACGAATCCTCGTTGACCTGCGAGGTTCAGTAGTAACTTTGTTCAAAGTTTCATGATCATCATCATTAGCTTCCTCTCCAGTTGGTGCAGGCGGCACATAAACATCTTCCGGTGCTGCGCTACTCTCAACTCCGAAAGAAGGTTCAATAACCTCGTCGAGTTCTACTTTCCTTCCAGTCACTTCTTTCGAGAGAAATTCCTTCTCCGGAAAGGATCCATTCTTAGCAACGAAAACTTTGCCTTCGGATCTATGATAGAAGGTATACCCAATTTTTTCTTTAGGGTATCCTATGAAGACGCATTTCTCCGCTTTGGGTTCAAGCTTATCAGGCTGTAACTTCTTTACATATGCTTCGCAACCCCAAACTTTAAGGAATGACAACTTAGGTTTCTTTCCAAACCACAATTCGTACGGTGTCGTTTCAACGGATTAAATGGTGCCCTATTTAAAGTGAATGCGGCTGTGTCTAATGCATAGCCCCAAAATGATAACGGTAAATCTATAAGAGACATCATAGACCGAACCATATCTAAGAGAGTTCGATTACAACGTTCAGACACACCATTACGCTGTGGTGTTCCTGGCGGTGTCAACTGTGAAAGTATTCCACATTTCTTTAAATGCATGCCAAACTCATAACTCAGATATTCACCTCCGCGGTCAGAACGCAGAAACTTAATCTTCTTGTTACGATGATTTTCCACTTCACTTTGAAATTCCTTAAACTTCTCGAAAGTTTCGGACTTATGTTTCATAAAGTAGACATACCCATATCTACTCAAGTCATCCGCGAAAGTGAGAACATAACGATATCCACCACGCGATGCTACACTCATTGGACCACACACATCGGTATGTATTATTTCCAATAAGTCTGTAGCTCGCTCCATTATTCCAGAGAATGGAGTCTTAGTCATTTTTCCCATTAGACATGCTTCGCATCTTTCAAGTGATTCAAAATCAAGTGATTCAAGAAGTCCATCAGAATGGAGTTTCTTCATACGCTTCACTCCAATGTGACCAAGATGACAGTGCCACATGTATGTAGAATTATCATTCAATTTTATTCGTTTAGCATCTATGTTGTGAACATGTGTATCACTACTATCGAGATTCAATAAGAATAAACCATTCATCTCAGGTGCATAACCATAAAAGATATTACTCATATAAATCGAACAACCTTTATTCTCAGACTTAAAAGAGTAACCGTCTTGCAATAAACAAGATCCAGATATAATGTTCATGCTTAACGCAGGCACCAAATAACAATTATTTAAATTTAAAACTAATCCCGATGGTAGATGTAGAGGGAGTGTGCCGACGGCGATCACATCAACCTTGGAGCCATTTCCAACGTCACTGCCTCTCGCCAATCTTCGTTTATTCCGCAGCTCCTGCTTCAAGTTACAAATATGAGCAACCAACGTATCAAATACCTGTGCACTACTACGATTACTAGTAAGATACACATCTATAACATGTATATCGAATATACCTTTCTTCTTGATGTTACCGCTTCTTCAGATCCGCTGTATTTGGGGCGCTTACGCCCAAAGGACCAAAGCACCTTGCAGTAGAAGCACTCGGCCAGGCTTAGGACCAGCCTTGGGCTTCTTAGCAAAGGTCGCCTTTCTTGCCGTCCTTCTTGAAGTTGCCCTTGTTCTTAGGCTTGCCCCGTTTCTTGAAATTGGTGGTCTTATTGAGCATCAACACTTGGTGCTCCTTCATGATCTCCACTTCAGCAGTTTTCAGCATGGACAATAGTTCAGGCAACGTCTTGTTCATGCAGTGCATATTGTAGTTCATCACAAAGTTCTTGTAACTTGGTGGCAATGATTGGAGGACACGGTGAATCCCCAATTCATTAGGAATCAGTATCCCCAACTCTCGGAGTTTGTTTGCGTGCCCAGACATGGTGAGCACGTGCTCGCTAACGGAGCTATCCTCTTCCATCTTGCAGGTAAAGAACTTCTCGGAAGCTTCATAGCTTTCAATGGCCGCGCGAGTCTCAAAAATGAGTTTGAGCTCCTTAATGATCTCAAACGGGTCATGGTGCTCAAAACGTTTTTGAAGCTCTGATTCTAGACCATACAGGATGGCACACTGAACTATGGAGTAGTGATGTTTCCGAGTGGCATAAACATTCTTTACGTCATCGGTGGCATCTTCTGCAGGTGGGTCACCTAGCGGTGCTTCGAGCACATAGGTCAACTGACCATCCCTGAGGACGATCTTCAGTCCACGGAACCAGTCCGTGAAATTGCTTCTATTGTTCTTAAGTTTTTCTTTCTCTAGGAACGCATTGAAATTGATGGAAACGTTCGCCATAATCTACAACAAATTTGCAAGTAGTTTAGACTAAGTTTATGATAAATAGTGTTCAAATTTAATTCTTAAATTAACTAGGTGAACTCCCACTCAAAACAACATCCCTCGAGTTATTTTAGTGATTACACAAACCAAATCCACTACACCAAGTCCGATCATCACGTGAGATGATGTAGCTTCATCGACGAACAATCTTCATGTTCATCATATCAATCATATGACTCATGCTCTACCTTTCGGTATTTCGTGTTCCGAGACCATGTCTGTACATGCTAGGCTCATCAAGATTAACCTTTAGTTTCCGCATGTGCAAATCTGGATCGCACCCGTTGTATACACACGTAGAGTCTATCACACCCGATCATCACGAGATGCTTCGAAACGACGAGTCTTAGCAACGGTGCCAACTAAGGATGAACACTTTATTACTTGATATTTAGTGAGAGGGATCATCTTATAATGCTACCGTCGTGATCTAAGCAATACAAGATGCATAAAGGATTAACATCACAGGCAATTCATAATTAGTGCGATATGATATGACCCTTTCTTCTTATGCCTTTGATCTCCATCTCCAAAGCACGGACATGATCTCCATCATCACCAGCATTGCGTCAAGGTCCGTGGCACCGCTTCATGGTTGTCCATCATCACTAGCAACTATTACAACTACTTGGAACAAAGCTATTACAAGATGAATAGACACGCAGGTCTTAACAGAATTAAAGACAACCATTAGGCTCCTGCCGGATGCCATATTACAACAAGGATCATTGCATACATCAAATACAATCACAATCACATGTAGGCCATATCACATCACAAAACCCCCTGTAAAAACAAGTTAGACGCCTCTAATTTTCTTTGCAAGTTTTACGTGGCTTGGGGCTTCCGACTAAGAACGGATCTTACCTACGAAACTGAACCACAACGTTGATACAAGTGCTATCAAGTGCAAAGTGTAGATTTGATCTATACTATGATGGGAGAGACAGACACCCGCAAAGCCACTTGTGCAAAGCAAGTTGCACGTCAAGCGTGGAGCAAGTCTCATGTACGATGACATGTAATGTTAGCCCGAGCCGCTTCATCCCACCATACCGCAAGATGCAAAGTACACACATAGCAAAAGACGGCACGAGCACCAACACCCACAACCTCATTGTGTTCTACTCATGCAACAGATCTATGCATAGACAAGGCTCTGATACCACTGATGGGTTCGTAGCATGGAAAACAAAAATTTTCTACCGCAAGAACGAACAAAACCCAGATCTAATCTAGATAAAAGCCAAGATCTAATCTATTAAACATGAGCAATGAGATAGATCGGTACTAACCTCAGAGAACTGAAAGCTGCCACGAGATTAAATCTGTGGATGATGTAGTCGATCACTTGCCGATCTCAAGATCATGTGGACGATCCTTCCGCGCCGCTGCTCGCAGCGCTCACAGACGGTCACACATGCGAGTCGGTAGACCTTCCTCTCCTGCTCCAAAGAAGCAGTGGAGGTAGTAGATCTTCCACGGAATCCCAAAGCACGACGGCGTGTGGTGGTGGTGGAGGTGAGAATTCTGCAGGCTTCGCCATGCCTGCAAGTAAGAAAGGTGGAGGAGAGAGGTGGCAGAGATTGGTTGTTGTGATAGGAGGAGCATGAGGGGGCGCCCCCTCCCTTCTATTTAAAGGAGGGAGGCGCTGAGGGAGGGAGTCCTAGTAGGACTCCTCCTCCTTGGGCCGTGGGTTGGGGAGGAGTCCTCGTCCCCCACGAATCCGTGTCTTGCCCCACTTTGACTCCCTTGATCCTTTCTTGGTTTTCAAGCAAACTCCAAGAAATCCTCTAGAACCTTCCGTAACATTCAAACCTTCTAGAATCTCCATACAAACACCGAACATTTCCTAACTTAGAAAATGATCCCCAATATATGAATCTTATTCTCGGACCATTCCGGATCTCCTCGTGATGTCCGGATCCATTCCGAGACTCAACAATATTTGGTCTCCAACGATATTCCATATCTACTTAAAACAACTTCAACCTTATGTGTCACCCTACGGTTCGTGAATATGCGATATGATTAAGACACCTCCGATAAATAACCATCAACGGGATCTGAGATCCATAACGGCTCCACATATTCAACGATGACTTTGTGATCGATAGAACCATTTACATATGAAACCAATTCCCTTTGTCACACGACATTCTACTTATCCGAGGTTTGATCGCTTATCTCTATACCTAGTTCTAACTCACATCGATAAGTACTCTTTACTGCTCCATGTTATGTCATCCCTTGTGACCCAGTCACATACTTGCAAGCTATCTAGATGACATTCCACCGAGAGGGCCCGAGTATATCTATCCGCTATATGGATGGACAAATCCCAATCTTGGTCTATGCGCTTCAACACATACTTTCAGAATACCCAATGACACCTTTATAACCACCCGCCATTTAAGCGTTTGATGCTATCAAAGTATCCATCCGGTGATGGTGATTAACATAACCTCATGGTCAAAGGATTAGGTTACTATGCATTTGAAAGCTAACAGCAATACGAACTTAATGACTTGATCTTATGCTACGCTTACTATGGGTGTGTGTCCATCACATCATTCTCCTAATGATATAACCTTGTTATTAATCACATCCAATGTCCATGATCAGGAAACCATGATCATCAATTAATCAACAAGCTAGTTCAAAAAGAGGCTTACTAGGGACTCTTTTATGTTTACAAAACACACATGTATTAGAGTTTCCTTATAATACAATTATAGCATGGGATGTAAACTTTCATCATAAACACAAAGATATAATAATAACCACTTTTATTATTGCCTCTTGGGCATATCTCCAACACTTAGGAGACGCCTCCAGCTTGCATCTTCACCGAGCCAGCGGATACATCCAACCGGCCCTTTGTTCTAAGCCCTGACACACTACATAGGGCGATCGATGCTCAGATTGCGGTGCCTACCCACTTCCCAAAAGGCAAGAAGACCAGGAAAAGAAAATCTCGCAGCTCGAGCCAGCCGGTGGCATCAACTGCGAATCCGATCAGGTTTCAGGACGGGCCACCAAGACCAAAGGGTATTATGTGGAGGATGCATGTGGCGGGTGAGCCCATGCTAACTAAGAAATTGCTCAGGCTCGCCACTTTAGAAATGAGGAGTGTGCATGACGGTGTGCTGACGATAGAGAGACGCCTTCTTGCGGAGAAAGATCCCTCGCACCCGGTATTCGTGGTTAAGGTGCCACGAGGCTTGGTCTTCGTTGATAATGTCCCCGCGGATCTGTTCTTCCTACGGTTTGACGAGATCTCCAATATGTTCCACCTGTATCCGCTGCACTATACCATGGTACGCATGTTTTCTCTCAGCCTGGCCATTCAGATCATTAGAGAGAACACCCCGGGCATGGCTATAGTGGACCCCTACTACATGCGTGATGGCTGCTTGGGAAGTGCCATTGAACGATGATTCGTGGCCTCGTACCTCCAAGGCATCTTGGTGGCGAACAAGACAAAGGAATACATTCTCGTGCCTTTATTTCCCGAGTAAGTCATTATTCACTCGCCGCCATAACATGCTTTATTAGATTTTCATCATTCTTTTTCCAACACATTCCGTTTGTTTTGCGCAGAGATCAACACTGCACACTCATCTGCTTGTCGTCGAAACATTCGCAAGCCACATATTTCGACTCAGGGAGTCAAGAGAAGAAGAAAAACTACGACAAGATCAAGGAAGTTCTGGATGATGCTCTCACCGGCTATCCCTCGGCGGAAGGCGCCACCTTCGTGCGTAAGAAGCTCAAGTTTGGCAGGCACGTCTTCACCCATGTGACGGAATTCCCCTGTGTGAAGCAGCCGATAGGCAGTCAGAAGGAAGCCTACTATGCACTCCATCACTTGAGGGCGTTCCTACGAGAGCAACAGAATTCTACGCTGCCAGATCATCTCAAACGGTGGGCCGAAGTCAAGGCCAGGATCAATGATTCAGATATTAGACAAGAGATGTATCGCATCCAACAACAATTTGGTGCAATCATCAGCCGTGATGTCATGACTTCAGGGGGGTCTTCTACGGAGGCAATCCCCCGAATAACCGTGATGTAGTAGATCGCCTAAAGATGCAGGGTGACTATAGGGCGTTCATGACGAAACAAGGCGTCCTCCCGTTCCCTGAGCCGAGCCATAAGTCTTGATGTCTTGGTCTAGTTGTAGTTCTTTATCCCCACGTGTACTTGTGTGTGTCGACATGTACATCCTACTACTTGGTATTTTTTGCTTACTTTGTTACCTTATTTGATAAGTATATCTTTATATGTGACTTTTACTTGTTTTTTCACCATCATTTAATTATTATTGCCAACTTTTAGATGACGTGGTAAGTCGTGTACAAGGGACGGGTTCCTAGAGTCTATGATGATTGGGAAGACTGCCGGAGACAGGTGCACCGTTTCAGCGGCAATAGCTACAAAGGGTACAATACTATGGCGGAAGAGGAAGCTAGATACGCGCGCTATCTAGCGGAAGTTAGGACGAGGAACCGGATGAAGACCTATACCTCCGTCGCGGTGATGGTTATCGTCCTTGGTTGTCTGTCATGCATGTTCCTACTTTAGATGTCTAGGCGAGCTTCCACAAGCTCTAACTTGGTTGAGACATGTATTCATGTCATCACTAGCTACTTTGTAACTTGATCGAAATAATATAACTTATACTATGTATTTATGTATGTGACTTATCTATATGTATTTGTCTCTATCTTGTCTGTGTATGTATTTCTGTATTGTATATCAATGTATTTATTTCTATACTGTATATCTGTGTATATCAGTTGTACTGTATATAATCTGCATTGAGTATTTTTTTTTGTTTTTTGAAAAGCTAAGCCGTGGCGCACATATACGTTGTTAGTGGTGCACCACGTTGGTGGCGCACCTGGTCAGCTACTAGTAGCGCACTACGTCATGTGCCATAGGAATAACCGTAGTCGCGCACTAGGCAGTGCGCTACTACTAACTACATACTAGCAACGCACTTGTCACGCCACAGAAAAGTGGTAGCAGAAGATCGCCAGCGCCACTACTATGTTGAGATACCTATAGCGCACATGGTAGTGCGCTACGGGCACTTTTTAGCCGTAGCGTAGAAGTCGTGGCGCACCCCTAGTGCGTCACGGAAGGGGAAAATAGGTGCGCCACGGATTAGCTGTTTTCTAGTAGTGTAAAACAAGCATCGAACATCAAAAATTATAGATACGTTAGCAACATATCGTTAGGCAAGTAGAGGTCAAAACTGGTTCGGCTGTCAATTGTTGCTGGCTACCTTGATTGGCAGTTGGTGATTCTGGAATGTGTGGGATGGTATTTGTTGCGTCTACTACTGTTGGAATCTGTGGTGTGACGCCAAGACAACACATTTTAGTCGAATGTGAGTTTCCTGATTTTCGTTTATTGTATTTCATGGCGTGTGTTTGTGTTCCACCGATAGCATTAGCAGGACTGCTAGTCAACGCTTCGCGTTTGGTACCTGAACGTGTCTTACATGAACCAGCTGATTCCTGATACACAGAAATAATACTTCAATCTATTATAATTCTATATGTAATGAGATGCACATGGAACAGAAGAATAGTAAGGAAAAATGTGCTCTATATATATGATGCATGAACTACCCAGAGGGCATTGCAAAATATTTGGTGGGATTGAAATAAAAAACATGGAAAATGCAATAGATATCACAATTAAAAAATAGAGCAAGCACCTTGGGGAGTGGACAAGCTGGCGGACTAGCAGGGAGGTCCTCGATGGGTCCAACTTCTTGAGTCAGGTCTCCCTCGAAATATTGTTCATCAACAGAAACTAATGCTGAATCAGACACTTGCCGATCATAGTTTTTCTCCCTGTTGGTACCTGGAAGGGTCTTAGGTGAACCAGCTGATTCCTGACACACATAAGCGATACATTAAACTATCAAAGTCCTATGTAAAATGAGATGCGGATAGAACAAAAGAACAGTAAGGCAAGATATGCTGAACATATATGATGCATGAACTAAGCAGATGGCATTGCACAACATTTGGTGGGAATTGAGGTACGGAACATGGAAGATGAAAAAATATTGCAATGACAAGATAGAGCAAGCACCTTGGGCTGTGGACAAGCAGGCGGATTAGGGAGGGGGTTCTCGATCGGTCCATCTTCCTGAGTCAGGTCTCCCTCTGGGTTTTGTTGATCTTGAGGATAAAATTCGGCATCAGAATTCTGGACTTCATGATTGGTGGTGGTAGCTATGAGAGATCTAACTCTCTGCGGGCCAAGCGACCTTGCATATTTGGAATTCTTTAATAATCTATCTTTCCTAATCTTCCGTTCTTCCTCATCAGGCGGCCGCAAATCACCTTACATGCATCAGCAAAAAATATATCTTATGAGATTTAAGAGAGAGGTGTGTGTGTAGAAGAGGAAGTTAGTATAGTGCTAGCAAGCAGTTGAAAGATCTGAAGGAACAATGACAGACATATGCTTATACGATGCGTCGACAAGAAATGTCGGAGTACAAGATAAAAAACTCAGTGCGAGAATGCAGTGAAACAAGCGATGAACTACTTTCAGACATCAAATGCATAAAGAGCATATGAAGTGTATGGCGACAACCTTTGTGACTGCGATTATGCGATTTCCTTCCCGTGCCTATGCTGGACTTATGGTGAGCTACGACCTTGCGTTCCCCCTTGAGCGGGGTTTCCTCCCCATCTCTCCGGCGCCATGGACAAGGTCGAGGTAGAAGATCCGGTGTCATGGAGTCGGGGAAGTGGATCCAACGAAGCTGCGACGGCGTTGTTGAGCCGGCTCCGGCACCATGGACCTCGTGTAAAGAGGAGCTGATCTGGTGCGGTCCAGCGTCGGGAGCAGGTAAAACTTCTTCGCGGTCGCTACGGTGGCATGCCGGTGGAGAGGCTATGAAGGGGAGATGGGATGAAAGGAGCACGGCCGTGTTCGTGCAAGGTGATCTCGAGGGATTCAGCCCGAAGGGCGCGGGTGGTACTAGTATGTTTGAAACTTTGAATTGTGTGGCGCGTGGGAATTTACAAGAGAAACCATTGTGAGGAATGGCCTTGGGCGCGTTGTTTCTGAACCGAAGGGCGAGATGAAAATTTAGTACTGTTTGAATTTTGGACGCAGGAGCCCATTGCGGCGGGTGTTTCTGGCGCACTTCTTGGTGGAAGAGGTGATTTCGGCTTGTGGTTTGTCGCTCAGTTGATTTTTTGTACTCGATCTACTACTGCAGTCTAAAAGTTTGAATTTTGGGCCACAAAAGTATATAGTGCAAGAATTTATTCACGATAATGGGCACGAACTACCTTTCATGGTAATGTGCTAATTTTCGGAAAAACGTGTTTCTATAGATCTAAAAGAAAGTGCAAAATAAGGCTTTTCCATTTTCCGAATGGCTAGAATGAGACTGGGATACATTGTCTAGATGAAGCAATTAGGTACAGTACAGTTTCATACAACGTGCCAAAGAAAATATCAGGCTGGCAACACAATGAAAGTCATCCTCATTATTCGAAATAACAATCTATTCGCATGGCGGCTCTTTCATCACCCTTCGAAAATCATCTGCCTGCAAAGATGCGCGGAGAATCTCTGCTCGTTCTTTGACCTGTTCCAAAACCGTCATGTTGATCTCATTGACATCTGCATTAGCCGAATTGGGAACACGATTTTTAGCGACTAACTTCTGAAGATCAGCGGCAACATCAAGGCCATCTTCAATAGTAGAAATCCATCATTGGTTCAATTCTCTGATCCGCCGAGTGGCTGTGTCCAAATCCTTTTGGAGAAGCCTAATCTTAGCTTCGGCCATGCACCATACTTCAGTTTGATTCGTATAAATGGTTGTATCACTGTCACGCTGAATATCTGTGCAGCGAACCTCCTTGGCAGGGACATGATCATGCACTTGCTTCTACAAATTCCAATGCAGCAAATCAATCAGTAAATAACATGCAATATACAAAAAATAGCCATGTTTAGGGTACTCGACCAGGCCATGTTTCTGTACCAGTTGTGTTGTGCCGAGCGGGGCTAGATCCGCATGTCCAAAACTCCTCAGGATTCCTTGGCAATACAGGGCATGTTTCAGCAGTACATCATCTTCCATGCCTTACAAAAAATATATACTAGTATGGCAAGATAGGGAAAGCAAAGGCTGAACTACTCTCAAAAATAAAATGCATAACGACAGCGCGCGTATATGCAAAATGGAGGCAAACCATTGTCTGGGGAGGATTGTTGGGGTTATCACTGGGCTGGCGAGGCTTCGTACTAGTGCGAGATAACCAATTTGGCTTGACGACTAGCAGTTGCCTTCTTTTCTCTTTGAACCGATCCCATGGTACTGCAACTAGCATACATTAGAAATAAGTGGTAACAAGAAGGCACAGCAAGGAAGCGATGAACTACATTCGGAAGTAGTAGTAGTAGTAAAGTGCAAGGAAAGCGGGCATAGTAAGTGTGCAACAACCTTCGTCTCGGTTGTACGGACTTCTAACCATCGCCCTGGTGAGGGGTCTGCGTGGCGTACCCATCTCTCGGTTGGGGTGGTGGGGAAGCTGACACTCTGAGTGGGGTAAGCAAATGCGACGAAGCAACAACGGTAGCATGGATGACAGCATCGCTGAGTAGACTCTGACAACCTGGAAGTCGGCTAAGGAGGGATGGGATAGAGGATGATGTGAGTATGAATTGTGGAGTCGGCGGGCGAGTGAGCGAGAGGCCCCGTCAGTATGAAGGTAGCTAGCGTTTGCCGAGAACTGAGAAGTGAAGGAAGGGTTAAATTTTGGGAAAGGTAGAAGGGAGGTTCCCGCCAATAATCCTCTAAAATTTTGAACTAGAAGATCCTGCCAATATCACGCAAAAATTTAGTGCTGAATCGCGCTTGGCTCACCTCCCGAGTAGTATTAAAAGGAAGGCTCAAAAAGCAGCACGCATCGAATGCGATGGGACGGTGGCGTGTGCAGCTTGTGAAGAAAAGTCGGAGTCATGCACGGTGGCGGATAGATGAAAAAGAAAATTGGGGTGGTGCTGGCTGCCAGCCGTGGCCCTCATAAAAAATATATAAATATTTCAAATTCGTGTAAATACATCAAATAATTGATCCAACGGTTAGCATTCAATGTTATTTGTATGAATGGGGCCCATATACTGTAGTGAGCGAAACAGCTGAGTGAACTTGGGTTTCTTAGATAAACGGTGCACGGATGCATATGCCAACTCATTTGAACTAATTTAGGTAGACAGACCTAGAAATTACAACGAAAACATGCATGCTCCGCAATGGCCGGAAACATGGCGCGCTTGTCGCATTCCGAGCCAAATTCTTTTGATTTTCTTTACTTGTACGAAACATCCTCGTAATCACTTGGAAAAGTGAAAAATGTTCTTTCATAATTCTCCGAAACTCCTATGGTCAACATTGTTTACTACGCCAATACCCACTCATCTACCTGATGTGAGAACCGTATCATAAAGTTTATCTAGGGTATTGATATATATGGCCATGACCTTATTGGTCCTTCGGACCGAAACCCAAGAATTTTCATACATTGTAGGCTACTAGTAAATTGCACGTGCCATGCACGTGAGACTCAGATAATAGACATATTTCATATCAGTATTATATAAAATTATAATAGGCAGAGCACAAAAAATTATAAATTTGATTAACATATATAAAGTATGGGTGTATATTTGGTTCTTGTACTTTGTATCATCATGTAGAAGTCAAAGATTATTAGCTACCTAACACTTGAAATTTCTGGTGACATGGTCTAGAGAAACGAGGGAGAGGATTCTAGGAGTATGATGGAGAAGTGTGTTTTGAGGTTTGTGCATAGCATTCATTCTGCTAAAGACTATCTATAGAATTTTCTAAATGCTCGAATGGAAAAGAAGACCCAACGGTTGGAAATATTGAGATTCACTAGTATTGATCCAACGGTCATCATTCAAAGTTATTCGTATCTTACCAATATTAGTAAATTGCACATGCCCTGCACATGAGACTCAGATAATAGACGCCTGACATATCATCACTATATAAAATTATCTCTACTATTATAATTGAGCAGTTTTGAATTGGATCCATAACACCAATCCTAACCGTTGGGCTGTTAGATCCAATGGTTCAAAGCAGCTAGATTCGTGTTAAATAGTACCTAGAGCAAACTCCACCATGTTCTAGAACCATCATTTCAGCACCCCCAAAATTTCATAGCACGGTAGGTTGTATTCTCAATAGGTGTAGATAGTTATTATTAATAGACTTAATTTATGCATTTTGGGGGTGGTGACATGATGGTTCTAAAACATGGTGGAGTTTTCTCTAGGTCTGTACTATATATTCAACATGAAACCAGTTGCTCTGAACCATTGGATCTAACAACCCAACGGTCAAGATTGGTGCTATGGATCCAATTCAAAACTGCTCCACTACAGTAGTAGAGAGAATATAGCCTACCGTGCTATGAAATTTTGGGGGTGGTGGCATGATGGTTCTAGAACATGCATGATGGAGTTTGCTCTAGGTACTATTCAACACGAATCTAGCTTCTCTGAACCATTATTGGATCTAACAGCCCAACGATTAGGATTGGTGCTATGGATCCAATTCAAAACTGCTCTATTATAGTAGTAGAGATAGAGATATCTTACCACTATATAGTGTACACATAACTTTGAATATTGACTGTTGGATCAAGACTCATGAATCCCAACATTTCCAGCTGTTGGATCTTCTTTTCCATTCTAGCATCTAGAAGATTATATTGATAGTCTTCAGCATAATGAATGTTATGCACGAACCTCAAAACACACTTCTTCATCATACCAGAATCTTCTCCCTTGTAGCTAATAATCGTTGAATTCTACATGATCTTATCTTATCTTATCTTACCACTATATAGTGTACGTATAACTTTGAATGTTGACCGTTGGATCAAGATTCGTGAATCCCAACATTTCTAGCTATAGGATATCATGTAGAGGTCAACGATTATTAGCTATATAAAACTTTAAATTTTCGGTAACATGTTGGTCTAGAAAAACGGGGGAGAATATTCTAGAATGATAAGTGTTAGTTGAGTTTTGTGCATAACATTCATTGTGATGTAGACTATCAATAGAACTTCTAGATGCTTGAATGGAAAAGAAGATCCAATGGCTCGAAATGATGGGATTCAAAGTTGTTCGTACACTATATAGTGCTAAGATAAGATCATGTAGAAGTTAACGATTATTAGCTATCTAAAACATTATTTTTTTGGTAACATGGTCTAGAGAAACGAGGGAGAAGATTCTAGAATGATGAGGAAAGTGTGTTTTGTGCATAGCATTCATTGTAATGCAGATTATCAATAAAATCTTCAAGATGCTAGAATGGAAAAGAAGATCCAACGGCTGGAATGTTAGGATTCGCTAGTCTTGATCCAACGGTCAATATTCAAAGTTATTCGTACACTATATAGTGGTAAGATCATGTAGAAGTCAACTATTATTAGCTACTAGTAAGTTGCACGTGCCTTGCACATGAGACTTGGATAGTAGACATATATCTATATACAATTATAATTAGTAAAGCATAAAAAAATATAAATTTGATCAACATCTATAAAGTATGGGTGTATATATTTGGTCCTTGTACTTTGTATCATCATGTAGAAGTCAAAGATTATTAGCTACCTAACACATGAAATTTTTGATAACATGGTCTAGAGAAACAAGGGGGAAGATTCTAGTATGATGGAGAAGTGTGTTTGAGGTTGTGGATAGCATTCATTTGCCGAAGACTATCAATAGAAACTTCTAGATGATAGGATGGAAAAGAAGATCCAATGGTTCGAAAAGCTAGGATTCGCGAGTCTTGATCCAACTGTCAACATTCAAAGTTATTCGTACATTGTATAGTGGTTTGTAATAAAGACTATCAATATAATCTTCAAGATGCTAGAATGGAAAACAAGATCCAACAGCCAGAAATGTTGGGTCGCGAATCTTGATCCAACGGTCAATATTAAAAGTTATTTGTACACTATATAGTGGTAAGATCATGTAGAAGTCAACGATTATTAGCTACTAGTAAGTTGCACGTGAGACTCGGATAGTAGACGTATGACATATCATCATCACTATATACAATTATCTTACCACTATATAGTGTACGAATAACTTTGAGTGTTGACCATTAGATCACGATTCGTGAATCCCAGCATTTCTAGCCATTGGATCTTATTTTCCATTCTAGCATCTAGAAGATTATATTTGTAGTCTTCGTCATAATGAATGCTATACACAAACCTCAAAACACACTTCTCCATCATACTAGAATCTTCTCCTTTTTTCTCCAGACCATGTTATCAAAAATTTCATGTGTTAGGTAGATAATAATATTTGACTTCTACATGGCATACAAAGTACAAGGATACACCCATACTTTATAGATCTTGATCAAATTTATAAGTTATTGTGCTTTACCAATTATAATTTTATATAGTGATGATATGTCATATGTCTACTATCTGAGTCTCACGTGCAAGGCAGGTGCAAGTTACAGTAATTGGTAAAGCACAAAATAATATAAATTTGATCAACATCTATAAAGTATGGGTGTATATTTGGTCCTTGTACTTTGTATCATCATGTAGAAGTCAAAGATTATTTAGCTACCTAACACATGAAATTTTTGATAACATGGTCTAGAGAAACAAGGGAGAAGCTTCTAGTATGATGGAGAAATGTGTTTTGAGGTTTGTGCATGGCATTCATTATGTCGAAGACTATCAATAGATTCTTCTAGAAGCTAGAATGGAAAAGAAGATCCAACTGCTAGAAATACTGGGATTCGCGAGTCTTGATCCAACGGTCAACATTCAAAGTTATTTGTACACTATATAGTGTAAGATAAGATAAGATAAGATAAGATCATGTAAAAGTCAACGATTATTAGCTACTCTGTACTAGGGAGAAGATTCTAGTATGATGGAGAAGTGTGTTTTGAGGTTTGTGCATAGCATTCATTATGTTGAAGACTGTGTATAGAATCTTCTAGATGCTAGAATGGAAAAGAAGATTCAACAGTTCGAAATATTAGGATTCACGAGTCTTGATCCAACGGTCAGGATTCGAAGTTATTCATACACTATATATTGGTTATATCACTACTACTATAATGGAGCAATTTTGAATTGGATCCATAGCACCAATCCTGACCATTGTGCCGTTAGATCCAATGGTCTAGAGAAGCTGGATTCATGTTGAATAGCACCTAGAGCAAACTCCACCATGCATGTTGTAGAACCATCATGTCACCACCCCATAATTTCATAGCACAGTAGGATGTATTCTCTCTACTACTATAATGGAGCAGTTTTGAATTGGATCCATAGCACCAATCCTGATTGTTGGGCTCTTAGATCCAATGGTTCAGAGCAGCTAGATTTGTGTTGAATAGTTCATACCTAGAGCAAAATCCACCATGTTCTAGAACCATCATGTCACCACCCCCAAAATTTCATAGAACATTATTAGGCTGTATTCTCAATATGTGTAGATATAGTTATTATTAATACACTTAATGTATATGCATTTTTTCTCTAACAAGACTATTGGTTAATAACAACTCATTTTTTGTTAAATCAAATTTCATACATTAGAGAAAAAATGCATAAATTAAGTCTATTAATAATAATTATATACACATATTTAGAATACAACCTATTGTGCTATGAAATTTTGGGTGTGGTGACATGATGGCTCTAGAACATGGTGGAGTTTGCTCTAGGTACTATTCAACACGAATCCGGCTGCTTTGAACCATTGGATATAACAGCCCAACGGTCAGAATTGGTGCTATGGATCCAATTCAAAACTGCTCCATTATAGTAGTGGAGATCTAAAACATGAAATTTTTGGTAACATGGTCTAGAGAAATGAGGGAGAAGATTCTAAAATGATGGAGAATTGTGTTTTGAGTTTTGTGCATAGCATTCATTTTGATGAAGACTATCAATAGAATATTCTAGGCCGTTCAAACAAATAGAATCTTCTACATGCTAGAATGGAAAAGAAGATCCAATGGCGGGAAATGTTGGGATTCACGAGTCTTGATCTAGCGGTCAATATTCAAAGTTATTCGTACACTATATAGTGGTAAGATAAGATTATAATAGGAAAAGTAAAAAAAATATAAATTTGATCAACATCTATAAAGTATGGGTGTATATATTTGGTTCTTGTACTTTGTATGTCATGTAGAAGTCAACGATTATTAGCTATCTAAAACTTTAAAATTTTGGTAACATGGTCTACAGAATCGAGGAAGAAGATTCTAGAATGATGGAGAAGTGTGTTTTGAGTTTTGTGCATAACATTCATTGTGATGAAGACTATCAATAGAATCTTCTAGATGCTAGAATAATGGAGAAGAATATCCAACGGCTAGAAATATTGGGATTCGCGAGTCTTGATCCAACGGTCAATATTCGAAGTTGTTCGTATATTGTTTACCAATTGCAAGATATGCACATCTACTTGCTTGTAGTACTACCAAATATGGGAAATTTACCATAAACTATGATGTGGATATGTCCACGACCTTGCGAGGTTGCTCGGTCTGAAACTTGTTCATAAAAAAGAAGATGATTATTAATCCAGTAGATGGCTTGAATTTCGGGGGGGGGGGGGGTTGCTGGAAGTAGATCGGTGTGGACGAGGAAGAGACAAGCCAGACTGTGCACCCGTGGCTTCAGAGAAGAGATAGATGGAGGATGGATGGTGAGAGCCAGCGAAGTAGAGAGAAAACACAACTTGTTTTGCATGCATATTACTACTAGTAGGTCCATATAATTACTAATAGTGGAGTGTACCTCATGTCAACATCCCATCATAGCTTTGCTCTGACATCGCACCACCTTCCGACTCCTCCTCCCTCTGCTCTCGTGATGCCTCCTTTTTTTGGAGAAGGAGCCGCCTCCCTTTTCGAGTAGTACTAGTACAGAAGTGGAGTACTTTGCTTTATACAGAGAAAAATATTTCAATCGCTTAGAAAATTGGAGTTGTTACTTTTCCTAGTATTTGGGAACTCCCATTGGCAAAGCTGTTTACCAACGCCAAGATGCGCACATCTACTTTCTTGTAGTACTACTACAAAATTCCCATAAACATGGATATGTCCGTGACCTTGCTTGGTCGCTCGTCCTGAAACCTGTTCATACTTATACATGGTAGGCCATTTTTGTGAAGCGGCTTTTTTCAAAAGTTGTGAAAAACTCATGTTTATTATTTTTCATGGCAGGTAGTACAATCAAAAGGACGCCATGCATGAGTCCCCCTGTTTTTTTGGACTATATCTCTCTCTTTTTTCAAAGCAGGGTCAACTTTGCCGGCATGCAAATTCTAGAAAGAAGTTGAATCTCTGAAAACTCTCGGTCATGTTTTCCATATTTTGGCTGTCTGGTGGGCAACTTCAAAACATTTTTGTGGAATTTAAAGAGCAATTGGCAGCTCACATGTGGATCAAAATAAATTGACATAATTTCGATAGACTCCCTCTGATACATATTTAATGTTCATAGATTCATCTAGATTCAAATGTATATAGTCATGTTTCTATGCTAGATGCATATACCGGAATCTAGACAAATCTGAGAACATTAATTTGAATCGGAGACAAATCAGATAAGAGACGTCTAAAATATCATCACTATATAAAATTATAATAGGTAAAGAATAAAAATATAAATTTGATCAACATATATAAAGTATGGGTGTATATTTGGTTCTTCTACTTTGTATCGTCATGTGTAGAAGTCAAATATTATTAGCTACTTAACACATTGAAATTTTTGGTAGTAACATTGGTCTAGAGAAACGAGTGATAAGATTATAGTATGATGGAGAAGTGTGTTTTGAGGCTTGTGCATAGCATTAATTTTGCTAAAGACTATTAATAGAATCTTCTAGATGCTATAATGGAAAACAAGATCCAACGATTGGAAATGTCATTCGAATTCGTGAGTCTTGATCCAACGGTCAATATTCAAAGTTATTTGTATTCATACACTATATAGTACTAGTAAGTTGCTCGTGCCTTACACGTGAGACTCAAATAGTAGACGTATGACATATCATCATCACTATATAAAATTATAATTTCTAAATCACAATAAATTATAAATTTGATCAACATCTATAAACTATGGGTGTATATTTGGTCCTTGTACTTTGTATCATCATGTAGAAGTCAAAGATTATTAGCTATCTAACATATGTAATTTTTGATCACATGGTCTATATAAACAAGGGAGAAGATTCTAGTATGATGGAGAAGTGTGTTTTGAGGTTTATGCATAGCATTCATTATGCCGAAGACTATTAATAGAATCTTCTGGGTGCTAGAATGGAAAAAAAGATCCAATGGCTAGAAATGCTGGGATTCGCGAGTCTTGATCCAACAGTCAACATTCAAAGTTATCCGTACACTATATAGTGGTAAGACTTTGTAAGATAATATTGTACGAATAACTTTGAATGTCGACCGTTGGATCTCAATACTCGTGAATCCCAATATTTCCAACCGTTGGATCTTCTTTTCTATTATAGCATCTAGAAGATTGTATAGATAGTCTTCAGCATAATGAATGCTATGCATAAACCTCAAAACAAACTTCTCCATCATACTAGAATATTCTCCCTCGTTTCTCTAAACCATATTACCAAAAAAATCAAGTGTTTTGGGTAGCTAATAATCTTTGACTTCTACATGATGATACAAAGTACAAGAACCAAATATACACCCATACTTTATGTATGTTGATCGAATTTATAATTTCTTGTGCTTTACCTATTATAGTTTTATATAATGATGATATGTCATATGTCTATTATCCGAGTCTCACGTGCAGGGCACTCCTCTCGCTGCTCTCACGCTGCCTACCTTTCGGAGTAGCAGTACAGAATGAGGTGGAGTACTTTGATTTATAGAAAAAATATTTCCATCGCTTAGTAGAGTTATTACTTTTCCTAGTATTTGGAAATCGCATTGGCAAAGTTGTTTACCAATGCGAAGATGCACACATCTACTTTCTTATAGTACTACCAAATTACCATAAACTATGATGTGGATATGTCCATGACCTTGCTTGGTCGCTCGTCCTAAACCTGTTCATACTTATACATGGTAGGCCATTTTTGTGAAGTGGTTTTCTTCAAAAGTTGTGAAAACTCATGTTTATTATTTTTCATGGTAGGCAATACAAGAAAAAGGACGTCATGCATGAGTCCTCCTTTTTTTTGCCTATTTCTCTCTCTTTTTCCAAAGCAAGGTCAACTTTGCCGGTATGCAAAGTCTAGAAAGAAGTTGAATATTTGAAAACTCCCGGTCGTGTTCTTGATATATTGACTATCTGGTGGGCAACTTCAAAAGATTTTTATGAAATTTAAAGAGAAATTGGCAACTCACATGTGGTTCGATATAATTTGACCTAATTTCGACAAACTCCCTTCGATCCATATTAATGGTCATAGATTCATCTAGATTCAAATGTATCTAGTCATGTTTCCGTGCTAGATACATATATCCGAATCTAGACAAATCTGAGAATATTAATTTGAATCAGATACAGTAGTGTAATTTAATTGGGTTAATGTATCTACGAACCTTGAAAACTCAAAGAACCTAGGAATCGCAAGTAAAACATGGATGGTTCGCTATGTCCGGAAACATGGCGCGCTTCTCGCATTCAGTGCCACATTCTTCTGATTTTCTTCACTGCTAGTACAAAACATCCCCATAATCAGTTGGAAAAGTGAAAAATGTTTTTTCCTAATTGTTCGAAACTCCCACGAGCAACAATGTTTACTAGGCCAAGACGCACCCATTGATGACCCACAAGTATAGGGGGTGTATCGCAGAATTTTCGATAAGTAAGAGTGTCGAACCCAACGAGGAGCAGAAGGTGCTGGCTAGTGGTATGGATCAGGAATTCTATGCAAATACTTACCAAACAGAATTTTAGGGGTTTTCGATAAAGCAAGTAAAAAAAGTTCGAGTAAATAAAAGACAGTAGGAATAAATGCAGCAAGTGGCCCAATCCTTTATGCAGCAAAGGACAAGCCGGTTGTATTTCTATAGATGACCAAACGTTCTCGAGGACACATGGGAAGACTGTCAAGTGCTTTCGCTTCATATAGTCGATTAATCTTCTTTAGCTTGCTAAGTGTTGTGTGGGTGAACCTGTGCTAATGTACCGCCCCATCCAAGACTAAATACATACTTGTGATTCAACCCCCTTCCAAACATCCGTAAGTACAAGAAAGTAATTAAGGTAGAAACCTAACCACAGCTTTAAACTATAAGACCCTTACGTCCCTTGTGCAATGGTTTCCTAACGGGGGTTCAGGTTTCTGTCACTCCGACAACCCCTACGATTAGTAGCCAAATACATAATGCATCCCCCTAGGACCATATAGGTGAAGTGTTATGTAGTCGACGTTCACATGACACGACTAGAAGAAGTACACCACAACTTAAATAACAATCTATTGAATCTTTCTCAATGCAACTCCACTACTAACAACAAGACTTCTCCCATGTCCTCAAGAACAAAACGAACTACTCACAAGACATCATATGGATCATGATAAAAGGTGGAATAATGATGTATACCAATCTGAACATAAACAATAATTCAATGGTTCACTCAATAGCATCAACTACAAGGAGTAATCAACATCGGGAAAGTTTCCCGTATGAACTAATCCAAGATTCAACTCAATTGTTACAGCAATATGGAGATGGTGATGAGGGTTCTGATGGTGATGATGGTGGTGATGATGATGATGATCCCGATGAAGTCCAGCTTGATGGTGGTGTTGATGGCGATGATCTCCCCTATCCAGGAAGGAATTCCCCCGGCAGAAATCTGTCTGCCGGAGATATCTTTCTCTCCCGGTGTTTTCTGCCCCGCAGAGGCGGCGGAATCTTTCTGTGGTCGCTCCCCTAGTCTTAGGGTTTCGGTAGGTTGATATATGCCAGAGGGGAGAGGCTGGAGTGGGCCAGGGTGGCCACACCACTCCCTGGTGTAGCCTAGGCCTGCCCGCGCCATGGGGTGGTGTGGGCCCCCTGTGGCCCACCTCCACGCCATTTTCTGGCATCTTGAGTCTTCTGGAAAAGTAGAATTTTCCGTATATTTTCCCGGATTTTCTGATCTTCGCGAATTTTGCCTCCAAATAGCACCTTTTCCATCAAAATCCTGACTACAGCTATCCATGCTCCAAAAGTCATCAACCATGCAAAAACAGATGAAATAACATAAGTATCACCTCTCAATACGAAATATATCAATGAATAATAGTGAATTAAGACATAGAATAGTGATGCAAAATGGATGTATCACCCATCTACCCGATGTCAGAACCCTATGTAAAAGTGTAGCTAGGGTATACATCAATATAGAAGGCCATGACCTTATTGGTTCATGCTGAAAACCTAGAATTAATAATGTTACATCATGGTGGGCTATAATGTGAATCTGTTTTCCCTAAGGTTGTCGAATCTCAAGTTTATCATTATTCTTGGCAATTAATAATACTACTAGCAAAAGTACCCCAATCGTAATGAAGTCTCATGTTTTTATTTTACTCTTTATTTTGTTTGAATGTTTTACATACACTGTCAAATTTGTCAGTATGCAAATACTAATCAGTAATGTCATTTTTCAAAACTATTGTTGGCCCATGATATATAAGCTGTCTGGGTACCTTCAAAAGAATTTTTGGATATTTTCAAGAGTAATAGTCTATCATGCTCACATGTATTCAAGTTTGACCTAATTTCGTTTAATCGACTTAGGGTCATGCATTTAAGTGCACGTGGAGCTTTAGCTTGGAAGTTTGAAAAATACTTAAACTTGGGAACTGTAAGAAAGAATTGTCCACTTTGTACGAAAATTTGGTGGGGCCATTCTTTCTTATTTTTCTACCAGTAAAAGTACTTGAAAAACTCAAACTTCTGGTATTGCCTACTATATCATGTACTACTATGTATGAACTTTCTTGGGTTTCAAGCCAAATGATCAAGGTCATGGACATACCCTGTCTTCATCAAGATAATGACCATGTACCCATATTTTGGTATAGTTAGGTCGGTGCATGTTACCATGCATGGTAAAGAAGTAAAAGTATTTTTTGGAAGGAAGTGTGATCAATATGGCTTAGAGTTCATAGCATGTGCCATTTATTTACTATAGTACATAAAGTGGTTGGATAAATTACATGTTATATTTTTCAAGCTAATTTCACCCACTCAGACGACTTTCTATCGATTTATCGAATTAGGTCTAAATTAATATTCTACAAGTGCGTGAGAGCTAGTTCAATAGTATAACCGAGTGTTAGGTATAACAAAGTGACACGTCATCTATTGCGGGCTTTATACCAGCATGTACAATACCTAACATTTGAACTATAGAACAACTAGCATTACATGCAGCAACCTCATCAAAAAGCAAGAAGATTAAACTGGAGTAAAATGAAAAATATTTCTATGCCCGCTTGAAAAATCCTAAAAATTGGGAATTGTAAGAAAGCATGGTACACTTAGTCTGAAAATTGGGGCAGTGGCATTCTTTATTTCTTTTTGGAACCTGGGTACCGTAGGTCCTGAAGGAGAGAGACACTCCAATTAGCGCACTAGGGTTTGTAGTCGTCGCAATGTGGTTTGAGGACCTTTTTGTAATTATTATTATTACTTTTGAGACTTTTTGTATTGGTGTAGATGATTATTAATCCCGTAGATGGCTTGAATTTCAGAAAAAAAATGGTTGCTGGAAGTAGATCGGTGTGCCATACCAAGTCACACATGCACAGCGCCACACTGTGGATGAGGAAGAGACAAGCCGGACTATGCACCCGCGGCTGCAGATAAGAGAACGATGGAGGATGGATGGTGAGATCCAACAAAGGAGAGAGAAAACACAACTTGTTTTTCGTGCATATTACTACTAGTAGGTCCATATATTTACTACTAGTGGAGTGTACCTCATGTCAGCAGCCCATCATAGCTTTGCTCTGACATTGCACCGCCTTCCGACTCCTCCTCCTGCTGCTCTCTCGCTGCCTCCTTTTTTTTGGAGAAGGAGCTGTCTCCCTTTTGGAGTAGTACTAGTACGGAAGTGGAGTACTTTGCTTTATACAGAGAAAAATATTTCCACCGCTTAGAAAATTGGAGTTGTTACTTTTCCTAGTACTCCCTCCATTTCAAAATATAAGATGTTTTAGCTTTGTGAAAGGAGTGTATGTAGACCCCTTTTAGTGTGTAGGTTCACTTCAAACCTAGATGAACCTACATACAAAAAGGGGTCTAGATACACTTTATTCACAAAGCTAAAACATCTTATATTTTGAAACGGAGGGATTATTTGGGAACTCCCATTGGCAAAGTTGTTTACCCGTGCCAAGATGCGCACATCTACTTTCTTGTAATACTACTACAAAATTCCCATAAACATGGATATGTCCGTGACCTTGCTTGGTCGCTCGTCCTGAAACCTGTTCATACTTATACATGGTAGGCCATTTTTGTGAAGCGGCTTTTTTCAAAAGTTGTGAAAAACTCATGTTTATTAATTTTCATGGCAGGTAGTACAAGCAAAAGGACGCCATGCATGAGTCCCCCTGTTTTTTTGGCCTATATCTCTCTCTTTTTTCAAAGCAGGGTCAACTTTGCCGGCATGCAAAGTCTAGAAAGAAGTTGAAACTTTGAAAACTCTCGGTCGTGTTCTCCATATATTGGCTGTCTAGTGGACAACTTCAAAAGATTTTTGTGGAATTTAAAGAGCAATTGGCTGCTCACATGTGGTTTGAAATAATTTGACATAATTTCGATAGACTCCCTCTGATCCATATTTAATGTTCATAGATTCATCTAGATTCAAATGTATCTAGTCATGTTTCTGTGCTAGATGCATATACCCGAATCTAGACATATATAAGAACATTAATTTGAATCGGAGACAAATCAGATAAGAGACGTCTAACATATCATCACTATATAAAATTATAATAGGTAAAGCAGAAAAATATAAATTTGATCAACATATATAAAGTATGGGTGTATATTTGGTTCTTTTACTTTGTATCGTCATGTGTAAAAGTCAAATATTATTAGCTACCTAACACTTGAAATTTTTGGTAGTAACATTGGTCTAGAGAAACGAGTGATAAGATTCTAGTATGATAGAGAAGTGTGTTTTTGAGGTTTGTGCATAGCATTAATTATGCTTAAGACTAGCAATAGAATCTTCTAGATGCTATAATGGAAAAGAAGATCCAACGGCTGGAAATGTTGTTCGGATTCACGAGTCTTGATCCAATGGTCAATATTCAAAGTTATTTGTATTCGTACACTATATAGTACTAGTAAGTTGCACGTGCCTTGCACGTGAGACTCAGATAGTAGACGTATAACATATCGTCATCACTATATAAAATTATAATTGGTAAAACACAATAAATTATAAATTTGATCAACATCTATAAACTATGGGTGTATATTTGGTCCTTGTACTTTGTACCGTCATGTAGAAGATTATTAGCTATCTAACACATGAAATTTTTGATAACATGGTCTAGAGAAACAAGGGAAAAGATTCTAGTATGATTGAGAAGTGTGATTTGAGGTTTGTGCATAGCATTCATTATACCGAAGACTATCAATAGAATCTTCCAGGTGCTAGAATGGAAAAAAAGATCAACGACTAGAAATGCTGGGATTCGCGAGTCTTGATCCAATGGTCAACATTCAAAGTTATTCGTACACTATTGTACGAATAACTTTGAATGTCGACCGTTGGATCCCAATACTCGCGAATCCCAATATTTCCAACCGTTGGATCTTCTTTTCCATTATAGCATCTAGAAGATTGTATAGATAGTCTTCAGCATAATGAATGCTATGCATAAACCTCAAAACACACTTCTCCATCATACTAGAATCTTGTCCCTTGTTTATCTAGACCATATTACCAAAAAAAATCAAGTGTTTTGGGTAGCTAATAATCATTGACTTCTACATGATGATACAAAGTACAAGAACCAAATATACACGCATACTTTATGTATGTTGATCGAATTTATAATTTTTTTGTGCTTTACCTATTATAATTTTGTATAATGATGATATATCATACGTCTATTATCCAAGTCTCACATGCAGGGCACTCCTCTCGCTGCTCTCGCGCTGCCTACCTTTCGGAGTAGTAGTACAGAATGAGGTGGAGTACTTTGCTTTATAGAAAAAATATTTCCATCGCTTAGTAGAGTTATTACTTTTCCTAGTATTTGGAAACTCACATTGGCAAAGTTGTTTACCAATGCCAAGATGCAGACATCTACTTTTTTGTAGTAGTACCAAATTACCATAAACTATGATGTGGATATGTCCATGACCTTGCTTGGTCGCTCGTCCGGAAACCTGTTCATACTTATACATGGTAGGCCATTTTTGTGAAGTGGTTTTCTTCAAAAGTTGTGAAAACTCAAGTTTATTATTTTTCATGGCAGGCAATACAAGAAAAAGGACGCCATGCATGAGTCCCCCTGTTTTTGTTGCCTATTTCTCTCTCTTTTTCCAAAGCAAGGTGAACTTTGCCGGTATGCAAAGTCTAGAAAGAAGTTGAATATTTGAAAACTCCTAGTCGTGTTCTCGATATATTGGCTATCTGGTGGGCAAGTTCAAAAGATTTTTATGAAACTTAAAGAGCAATTGGAAACTCACATGTGGTTCAATATAATTTTACCTAATTTCGACAAACTCCCTCCGATCCATATTAATATTCATAGATTCATCTAGATTCAAATGTATCTAGTCATGTTTCTCTGCTAGATACATATATCCGAATCTAGACAAATCTGAGAATATTAATTTGAATCAGATACAGTAGTGTAATTTAATTGGGTTAATTTATCTATGAACCTTGAAAACTCAAAGAACCTAGGAATCGCAAGTAAAATATGGATGGTTCACTATGTCCGGAAACATGGCGCGCTTCTCGCATTCAGTGCCACATTCTTCTGATTTTCGTCACTGCTAGTACAAAACATCCCCATAATCAGTTGGAAAAGTGAAAAATATTTTTTCCTAATTGTTCGAAACTCCCACGAGCAACATTGTTTATTAGGCCAAGACGCACCCATCTACCCGATGTCATAACGCTATGTAAAAGTGTAGCTAGGGTATACATCGATACAGAAGGCCATGACCTTATTGGTCGTTTGTGCTGAAAACCAAGAATTAATAATGTTACATCATGGTGGGCTATAATGTGAATCTGTTTTCCCTAAGGTTGTCGAATCTCAAGTTTATCATTATTCTTGGCAATTAATAATACTACTAGCAAAAGTACCCCAATCGTAATGAAGTCTCATGTTTTTTACTCTTTATTTTGTTTGAATGTTTTCCATACGCTGTCAAATTTGTCGGTATGCAAATACTAATCAGTAATGGCATTTTTCAAAACTATTGTGGGCCCATGATATATTGGCTTCCTGGGTACCTTCAAAAGAATTTTAGATATTTTCAAGAGTAATAGTCTATCACGCTCACATGTATTCAAGTTTGACCTAATTTCGTTTAATCGACTTAGAGTCATGCATTTAAGTGCACGTGGAGCTTTAGCTTGGAAGTTTGAAAAATACTTAAACTTGAGAACTGTAAGAAAGAATTGTCCACTTTGTACGAAAATTTAGTGGGGCCATTCTTTCTTATTTTTCTACCAGTAAATAACTTGAAAAACTCACACTTTTGATATTGCCTACTATATCATGTACTACTATGTATGAACTTTCTTGGGTTTCAAGCCAAATGACCAAGATCATGGACATACCCTGTCTTCATCAAGATAATGACTGTGTGCCCATATTTTGGTATAGCAGGTCGGTGCATGTTAGTATGCATGGTAAAGAAGTAAAAGTATTTTTTGGAAGGAAGTGCGATCAATATGGCTTAGAGTTCATAGCATGTGCCATTTATTTACTATAGTACATAAAGTGGTTGGATAAATTACATGTTATATTTTCAAGCTAATTTCACCCACTTAGACGACTTTCCATCGATTTGTCGAGTTAGGTCTAAATTAATATTTTACAAGTGCTTGAGAGCTAGTTCAATAGTATAACTGAGTGTTAGGTATAGCAAAGTGACACGTCATCTATTGTCGGCTTTATACCAGCATGTACAATACCTAACATTTGAACTATAGAACAACTAGCATTACTTGCATCAGCCTCATCAAAAAGCAAGACGATTAAATAGGAGTAAAATGAAAAATATTTCTATGCCCGCTTGAAAAATCCTAAAACTTGGGAATTGTAAGAAAGAATGGTACACTTAATCTGAAAATGTGGGTAGTAGCATTCCTTATTTCTTTTTTGGAACCTAGTTATAGTAGGTCCTGGAGGAGCGAGACACTCCAATTAGAGCACTAGGGTTTATAGTCATCGCAATGTGGCCTGAGGACCTTTTTATAATTATTATTATTACTTTTGAGACTTTTTGTATTGGTGTAGATGATTATTAATCCAGTAGATGGCTTGAATTTCGGGGAAAAAATGGTTGCTGGAAGTAGATCGGTGTGCCGTACCAAGTCACACATGCGCAGCGCCACGCTGTGGACAAGGAAGAGACAAGCTAGACTGTGCACCCACGGCTAAAGAGAAGATATCGATGGAGGATGGATGGTGAGAGCCAGCAAAGGAGAGAGAAAACACAACTTGTTTTGCGTGCATATTACTACTAGTAGGTCCATATATTACTACTAGTGGAGTGTACCTCGTGTTAGTAGCCCATCATAGGTTTGCTCTGACATCGCACCGCCTTCCGACTCCTCCTCCCGTTGCTCTCGTGCTGCCTACTTTTTTTTGGAGAAGGAGCCGCCTCCCTTTTCGAGTAGTACTAGTACGAAAGTGGAGTACTTTGCTTTATAGAGAGAAAAATATTTCCATCACTTAGAAAATTGGAGTTGTTACTTTTCCTAGTACTTCCACTGTTTCGAAATATAAGATGTTTTAGCTGTGTGAAAGGAGTGTATCTAGACCCCTTTTAGTGTGTAGGTTCACTTCAAACCTAGATGAACCTACATACAAAAACGGGTCTAGATACACTTTATTCACAAAGCTAAAACATCTTATATTTTGAAACGGAGGAATTATTTGGAAACTCCCATTGGCAAAGCTATTTACCAACGCCAAGATGCGCACATCTACTTTCTTGTAGTACTACTACAAAATTTTGATAAACATGGATATGTCCGTGACCTTGCTTGGTCGCTCGTCCTGACACCTGTTCATACTTATACATGGTAGGCCATTTTTGTGAAGAGGCTTTTTTCAAAAGTTGTGAAAAACTCATGTTTATTATTTTTCATGGCAGGTAGTACAAGCAAAAGGACGCCATGCATGAGTCCCCCTGTTTTTTTGGCCTATATCTCTCTTTTTTCAAAGGAGGGTCAAATTTGTCGGCATGCAAAGTCTAGAAAGAAGTTGAATCTTTGAAAACTCTCAGTCGTGTTCTCCATATATTGGCTGTCTGGTGGGTAACTTCAAAAGATTTTTGTGGAATTTAAAGAGCAATTGGAAGCTCACATGTGGTTCGAAATAATTTGACATAATTTCGACAGACTCCCTTCGATCCATATTTAATATTCATAGATTCATCTAGATTCAAATGTATCTAGTCATGTTTCTGTGCTAGATGCATATACCCGAATCTAGACAAATCTGAGAACATTAATTTGAATTGGAGACAGTAGTGTAATTTAAGTAGGTTAATTTATGTACGAAAATTGAAAACTCAAAGAACCTAGGAATCACAAGTAAAACATGGGTGGTTCGCTATGTCCGGAAACATGGGAACCTCAAAACACTTCTCCATCATTTTAGAATCTTCTCCCTCGTTTCTCTAGACCATGTTACCAAATTTTGAAGTTTTAGATTAGCTAATAATCATTCACTCTACATGATATACAAAGTACGAGAACCAAATATACACCCATATATTATAAATATTGATCAAATTTATATTTTTTTTTACTTTACCTATTATAATTTTATATAGTGATGATATGCCATACGTCTATTATCTGATCCTCGTGTGCAGGGCACGTGCAACTTACTAGTTTACTACTAGCACTACATGAATTTGTTGGATAAATTACATGTTATATTTTTCAAGCTTAATTTTATACTCCCTCCGACCCAAATTAGTTGACTTAGTTTTATCTAGATTCAGATGTATCTAACAGTAAAACAAGTCTAGATACATGAATCTAGACAAATCTAAGTCAACTAATTTGGGTCGGAGGGATTAGATAATTTCACCCGAAAGTGCATCATGCTTCAATCAACACGTTCAGTGGATTTAAAGGTTACATCAAAAAATAGAAAATTACATCCAAGTCCATACAATTCGCACAAAGGCCCCTAAAAATTATCTTGGAAAGGCAGTCGGGTCCGGCTCAATTTCAACCGAGCAACTGAGCCATACTGTTGCTACTACTGTTTGCTTCACACAGGAAACACAGCGCGCACCTGCGTGTTGATCATGGTCGAAGGGGCGAGATTGCTCGGAACGAGTACAGGAGCACACTGCCCCTAACATGGGTATACCCTACAGGTGGTCGAGCTTGGTATATACGGTCCAAATACATACAGGCCCATGGTGTCGCCAAGGCCCGGATGGAGGGACTCGAGTAACCTACGGACTCTCGATTGCTTGAAGGACAAGAAGAAGCTAAAGATAGAAAGTTTGAAGGGGAAAACCCTAACTTGTAACCGACTCGACCTGCTACCCGATACCTAGCCTATCTATATAAAGGCTAGGAGGGGGCGACAAGGAGAACACACACAATCCTAGTTTCCACAAACCCTCGCCAGATTGCATCTGCGCACCGTTGTAACTTTTGACTCCCTCAATAATTCCACGAGCAGACAAGCAGGAGTAGGGACCTCTACGAGGCCTGAACCTGGGTAAATCCTTTGTCCCCTGTGTGCTTGTTTGCTAGCCGATAGATGTCTCCAGCGCTCCCTCCTTCTCCAAAACCCAAGTCCATAACAATGGGCATTGACGAGTTAAACCCTCGTCAATTGGCGCCGTCTGTGGGAATTGGGAGTGCTGATGTTGCGGCTTCTTCGGCCCCGTTGAACGCGATCTACAACTCTGCAACAGCGGAGATTCTCCAGCTTTTCGGCGCCTTCGACTTCACCGTCCACACGCCGGCTACTCGCCCGGCCTTCGAGTCCGTGGGCGACGGAATCAGCCTGGCGATTGGGAGCTTTCGCTTCCAAGTTGGTCAGATGGGCACGCTTCGCATGCCCGATCAGCCGACGACACCGGCGATTGCTACAGCCGATGGCACCCTCAGTGAGCTCAATGCTCTGGTGGTAGTTGGGAACATGGTCAGCGGCCGTGATCGTGATCTAAGCGATTCACATCAAGATGGAACCCACGGTTCCGGATCTGAAAGATGTGGAAGCAACAACTTCCCAAATCACTTCATGTGCGTCGTCATCAACGCGGGCGACACCTCCGCCAACCGCGGTAACGGTGGCAACACCGGTAATGGCATCGATCCACCCAATCGTGGCAACGGTGGTAACACCGGCAACGGCACCGACCCGCCCAACGCCGCCAACGGCGGCAATGGAGGAGCAGTCGAACCTCCCAGCATAATCAACGAGCAAACCGACGAACGCGTCGTGATCAGGCTCAACGAGCAAGAGTGGGAACGCTGCCGCGAAGCCCTACGAGGTGCACCTCTACCCTTCGGGTCCCCGCAGGAACTGCTGATGGGATACCACTGGCTCCTAAAAGAGGAATTCAAGCGCCAAAAACAAGCAATCGTGCAACTTGAGGCGCGTAAAAAGGCGGCGGACGGGTCAAGCCTTCGTCGCGCTGGGCTCTCCTCCTATGGAGGATCCTCCTCAAGAGGCAACGAGCATGTCGCCAGGAAGAGGCAATCACGGATGGCTCACCTTACCAAACAAGAACGCATAGATGCCGCGAAATTCCTCGACTTCGTCTCTATGACAGTCGACACGAGAGGCAACGTGGTTCCCAGGACACCACAGGCCACGGTGACAACGGCCACCATGTACCTTCTCAATAACCAGCCACGAGCTGGAGATCCCCGAACGGCCATGCACCGATCTACGATCGCGGGCCTGGGGCTAATCGAGGTCGCCCTCGATAAAGAACCAGTACCAGACCCAAAAAAGGGCAAAGCGTTAGCAAAACGCTACTCCTCGCCCTCGTCCAGCGATGACAGTCACGACCTGTCTCGGCGCCGCCGCTCATGGCGACACGATCGCGACTACGATGCACACGATCAACTCACACAGCGCAAGATCGACAAGTCAAGGGCACGACGTGCTAGGTCGACTGATTCGGAAGAAGAACATGGGAGCTCTGCGGCGCCAGATGCTTCAGCAGATCCATCAGGCAAAAGCGAATGCCTAAAGGGTTCAAACTCCCATCGGAGAACCCGAAATTTGATGGTCTGCAGGACCCCAAGATCTGGCTGGAGGATCACATCTCCTCCGTCAGCTACGGAGGCGGCAATCGCCATGCAATGCTTGCAGCTACAGCTGCAGGGCGCTGCCCGGGCATGGCTCAATAACCTCCCAAGAGGATCCATTCGCAGCTGGGATGAGCTGGTCTACAGCTTCGTGTGCAACTTTAAGGGCACGTACAAACGCCCCGCTTCAATCGAAGAACTGAGATGCTGCCAGGAAAGATCTGGCGAATCGCTGCGCTCTTACATCCAAAGGTGGTCCATCATCAAGAACTCCGCGAAGAACATATCGGAAGACCGCGCGATTGATGCATTCAACGATGGTGTCCACCGCATGGAACTCAGGCAGGAACTAGGCCGCTCAAAGCCCAAGACCATCGACCACCTGATGGAGATCGCGAATCCGTGAGCTGATGGAGAAGATTCGGTGAAGAACCGCGTTCACTCTGACGAGGAGGCATAACTCGAACGAAGACGCGACCGCCGGAGTAAGCATCGCACGCGCGTCTACGACGATCGCGATGACGTCAACATGGTCGCAGCCGGCTACGCCGATAGACGCGACGATAACCGCAACAGCGGATACCGCAGCGGCGGATACCGCGATTCCGGGAAAACCACGCAAGTGTGGCAACGCCGCACTCGCGATGAAGCACCCGCGACCTCCATCGAGGACAAACTGTCCGGGCCATGCACGGTACACTTCTACATCGACCAGCATGATGGCAAGAGAAAGTCCAGCCACCTCCTCAAGGACTGCCACGAGTTCCTCAAGCTACATGAGGGGTTGGTTCGGATGAACCGCAATGCAGTCGAAAGAGGCTACGGAGCCGCTCCAGGCGCCGTGGCACATGGTGCACCACCACCACCACCTAGGCCACCCCCGAACAGAGCTGCACCGGACCAGCACCACGGAGGCGAACCATACCCACGGGCCATGGGTACCATGATGATACAAAAGGGGCGCCCCTCCAATAGGGTGCAGAAGGCCATCACTCGCCAAGTCTACTTGGCCACGCACTCGCCACCATCCACCACTGAGTACCTCAGTGGCAGTGAGTCGTGCATTACCTTCGATAAATGCGACCACCCGCCTCAAGTACCTCGCCCAGGTCATTGACCCCTCATACTCGAGGCACAAATTGGAGGGTTCGACATGAGTCGCGTCTTCATGGATGGCGGAAGCGGCATCAACCTCATATTCGCGAGTACCTTGCGAGCAATGAGGATCCCTCTAACCTGCTTGGAGGCATCGGACACAACGTTCCATGGCATCGTCCCAGGGAAAGGCGTATACCCCCTGGGCAAAATCAACCTCGACGTCATATTCGGCACACCAAGGAACTTCCGGCGTGAGCGCATCGATTTTGAGGTCATCGACTGGCCCTCACAATACCACTTCATCCTCGGACGCGTCGCGTTTGCTAGGTTCATGGCAGTACCCCACTACGCCTACCTGCAGATGAAAATGCCAGGTCCCAACAACGTCATCACGATCAACGGGAGCTTCGAGCGATCTGACAGTTGCGACAGGGAATTCAACAGAATCTCCCAGTCCTTCGGCATGCAGGAGGAGCTCGCGCGATTGAAGGAAACGACAGACAACAGTCTGCCCCTCCTGAGTAGGCCAAGCTCACCTGACCTCTCCTTCGACTCATCTGTGCACACAAAGAATGTGCAGGTCCATCCATCAGATCCTGCTAAAACGGCCCTCATTGCCAATAACTTGAGTCCCGCATAGGAACTCGCGCTCGTCGAATTCCTCCGTGAGCACTAGGAAATTTTCGCCTGGTGTCCTGCAGACATGCCAGGAGTTCCCAGGGAATTCGCCGAGCACGCACTCAACGTTAACCCCGACGCAAGGCCAGTCAAGCAAACAATCGCCTCGAGCTACGGGCACGCAAATGAATGGAGATCAACAGACTCCTCGAGGCCAAATTCATACGCGAGATCAAGGAAAGCACTTGGCTCGCCAATACGGTGCTGGTGCCAAAAAAGGACACGGATATCCTGCGGATGTGCGTGGACTTCACTTCTTTAAACAAGCACTGCCCAAAAGATCACTTCCTGCTACCACGGATCGATCAAATCATCGACTCCACCGCTGGATGCGAACGCCTCTGCTTCCTCGATGCCTACTTAGGCTATAACCAAATTCGAATGAAGGAGGAAGACCAGGAGAAGACCGCGTTTACAACGCCCTTCGGTGTGTTCTGCTACAACACAATGCCCTTCGGGCTAAAAAACGCAGGAGCCACGTACCAGCGGTGCATGCATGCTTGCCTCAAGGAGCAACTAGGTCGCAACATCCAAGTCTACGTCGACGACATAGTAATCAAAACCAAGGAAGAAGCCTCTCTAATCGACGACTTGCGCGAAACCTTCACCAATCTCGATCGTTACCGGATAAAGCTCAATTCGAACAAATGCTCCTTTGGCGTTCCCTCTGGGCAGCTGCTCGGGTATCTCATCTCCGCGAGAGGGATTGAGGCAAACCCGAAAAAGATAAAGGCCATACTGGCCATGGAGAAGCCAAAGAACATAAGAGGCGTTCAGCAACTAGCCAGGCGAATCGCGGCCCTCAGTCGATTTATCAGTCGAATGGGAGAAAAGGCGCTACCCTTCTATCAGCTCCTCCGCAAAGCTGACAAATTCGAGTGGACCAATGAAGCGCAAGAAGCATTCGAAGACCTCAAGCGCCTGCTATCCACCTCGCCAGTATTGGTAACTCCACGAGAAAGGGAACCACTACTGCTGTACATCTCCGCCACTAACCAAGTGGTTAGCACAGTGCTCGTTGTCGAACGGGCCGAGGAAAACAAGGTCCACAGCGTACAACGCCCGGTATACTACCTCAGTGAGGTCCTCACGCCAACAAAACAGCGGTACCCGCACTACCAGAAGCTGGCGTACGGCGTCTTTATGACCGCCCGGCGACTGCGCCATTACTTCCAGGAACACCCAATCGTGGTAGTCAACGACGCCCCATTGGGACATATCCTCAATAACCCCGACGCCATAGGGCGAGTCGCGCTTTGGGGAATCGAACTGTCTCCACGAGACATCACATACCAAAAGCGCGATGCAATCAAGTCGCAAGTTCTCCCTGACTTCCTCGTACATTGTATGGAAAACCAACTCCCGGACAAGCCAGACATGTCCTACCTCTAGACAATGCACTTCGATGGGTCCAAGAGGAAAGATGGAGCAGGAGCAGGTGTCATACTGACATCGCCTCAAGGGGACAAGCTGAAATACGTCCTGCGAATGCAGTTCACAGCCTCAAACAACGAGGCTGAATACGAGGCCCTGTTACACGGGATGAGGATGGCAAAAGCCTGCGGCGCAAAGAGGCTAATCATATATGGCGACTCCAAGCTGGTCGTCAACCAAACAATGCACGAGTGCCACGCACTGAACGACAACATGATCGCATACCGCGACCTCTACAACACACTTGAAGGAGACTTCGATGGTTTTGAGTTGCGACACATAGGTCGCGAAAGCAATGAGGAGGCGGACACACTCGCCAACATAGGCTCCACCTGCGCACCCATACCACCTGGGGTATTTCTCGAGCGCATATGCGAACGCTCCATCAAGCCAAAGGCCGCAGAGAAGAAAACAAGCGCAGCAACGGACTCGGGGGCTACGCCACCCAATGAGCCAATAACACTCGATGACTTGGAGCTCAACACAGGACTCGAGGGACCAATGAGTGTCATGATGATTGAATAATCCTGGACGCAGCTGTACATTACGTACCTCCTCAGCAAGCGCCTACCGGATGACCCGACAGACGCACGACACATCACGCGACGCTCCAAGGCATTCGCCGTTATCAACGGCGAACTGTATAAACGCAGCATCACAGGCGTGTTACAACGATGCGTCTCCCTAGACGATGGAAGAGCAGTCCTCCTCGACATCCATGAAGGGACCTGCGGGCACCACGCCGGCAGTCGCGCCCTCGTTGCCAAAGCTCTACGAGCTAGATTTTACTGGCCCACGGCCATGCGCGACGCCAAGGATATAGTCCAAAAGTGCAACGCTTGTCAGCGATTCGCAGACAAGCCACACGCACCAGGCGCAGAACTCCGGCCTATTCCATTGGACTAGCCCTTCGCCTAGTGGGGACTCGACATGGTTGGCAAACTTCCAAGGTCCTCGCAAGGAGGCTACGTCTACCTCTTGGTCGCACTCGACAAATTCACCAAGTGGATTGAGGCCATGCCAGTGACCAAGCAATCAGGGCACAACGCAGTCAAGTTCTTCGAGTCCATCGTCTACCGCTTCGGCGTGCCGCACAGCATCATCACCGACAACGGAACGAACTTCACATCCAAGGATTTCCAAGAATTCTGTGAGAACCTAGGGATCAACATCAGCTACGCCTCAGTAGCACACCCACAGACCAACGGTCAGGTGGAAAAGGCAAACGGGCTCGTCTGCAGCGGCATCAAGAAGCGACTCCTCCGACCACTCGAACAAGCCGCGGGCTGGTGGCCAGACGAACTGCAATCCATACTCTGGAGCTTGCGTACAACTCCAAACAGCGCCACCGGCTACATGCCATTCTTTATGGTACACGGAGCAGATGTAGTACTACCCGCCGAGGTACGGTACAAAGCGCCACGCGTAGTCGCCTACAGCGAGCAGGAGTCATCCCTCGCACTCGAAGACTCCATCAACCTCCTTGACGAAGCAAGAGAAATCGCCGCAGAAAGATCCATGATCTACCAGCAGAACCTGCGCAACTATCATAGCAGAAGGCTTCGCCCCAGATCCTTCGTCGAAGGTGACCTAGTCCTGCGACTGAAGCAGCAGGGGCATCTCAAGCTCGAGTCCCCCTGAGAAGGACCATACGTGATTACAGAAGTAATCCCAGGTGACGCCTATCGCCTTCAAGATTTAGAGACAGGAGTCGCACACTCCAACCCTTGGAACGTCGCACAATTGCGACGCTTCTACCCTTAGTCGTTTTTCTTTACTTTTGCATCGCAAATAAGGCTATTCAGCCAAGGCTACTTAGCTGCACATTATACTTCATACTGTTCTTCGAATAAATAAAAGCTAAGTGCCCCTAAACTCCGTGTTCTCCTTTACCTTGTCAACTTTCATACTCGGGGGCTACGCCACCCTATACACATATGTTCTTCGAACAATAACGCTTCATCCTGAGTAGCTGGCACATCAATCGAACCCCTTAACACAAACTCAACCCAGCTGCAACGCACCTGACAGGTTGACAAGGGAACGATACAAAGATGGCCAGGCTAACAAAAAGGACTCGCATAAGTGCAACACACCCCACGCTTAAAGCTAATTGTACACATTCAACAGTAAATTATCTACAAATGTATACGAGCTTTACAACACTAGTACACTTATGTGCAGGATACATATTTGGCTACCCTTGCAACAGAAGAACATTAGTCTGTTCCTCGAAGAAGTCGATGACCTCCTCGGCTGGACGATCCACCGCCTGATAGTGCGGCACCATGTTCCAGGAAGATCCTACTGGTGGCACCGGTGCCCAGAGGCAATGGCGGCGACATCCACGTCAGGCCTGTGCAAACACACCATGGAAAGGGCAGCCTTGGCACCAGCCACCAACTGCTGCCGTGTGCACTCGCGAACCGCTAACATATCTTGAAATTTGGTCAGGAGAGCCAGCAGGCTTGATGGAGTATCATCTAGCGGAAACATCGCCCGACTCCAAGGGTCGCTAATGCAGTCGCACGATCATGATCTACCCAGAAGTATCCACTCTCCTGAAGTCGCTCCTGGGTGAGATCATGAAGACGGATGGCAATCCTATCCCTCTCCTCCTGCGGATGGCGTGCGCTAACAACTACACGAAGCAGCATCAACAGCATGAGTACAACGTACCATTGCGATTAACTACAAAGGAAAAGACGAGGATGAGTAAACTAACACTTAAACTGGTCGCCCAGTTGCGTCACCTTTCCAAGCAGACATTGCTCACGGACGGCGGCTTTTTCAGCCTTTGACTTCCACACGTCCACGCTACCGCAGATCACGGGCAATTCACGCACCAGTTGCTTAACGTGATCACGAAGTCGCGAAAGCAAGGACAGCTCCTCTACCCTGGAGAATGGTGGTGCCATTGTATCCTCAAGAGATGGCAAGTCCGGGGTTCCCCCCATAGGACCACTTGATGTACCCTACCAAAAATCAAGCCAGAGGCAAATAACGCGACCAACTCAAAAGTCAAAAGTAACAGATGCATTCAGGATCAGCATAAAAGTATCTACAAACACATTCGCCAACAGGCATGTTCTCCAATCAAAAGATCAATTCATCAACTATTACAAAGAAACTAACTACGAGGCAGCTGGCTTCTTCGACTTCGATGACCTCGGGGGCTTCATCAAGTCCGTGGCAGTATCAGATGCCACTGACTTTCCGCCGGCCCCTGAGGCCGAAGTTTTCGCCGCCTTCTTTGCACGATTGAGCTCCTCCGAATACTTGGCAACAGTGTTTATCAAGGAATGGCCATATTTGGCACAGACAGTCACAAAGGGAGCGAATACTACCTGCTGACCATCTGCGCCAACAGGCATCGTCTTCGAAACCACAGAAGGATCTACTTCGACTCCGTGGGCTTGCACCATGGCAAGCGACATGGTCGCTCCAGCTGCGCGGAGGGAGTTCTTGTACGTGGCAGGCACACCCCCAGCGAGCGACTCCACCAGCTCTTCCACATTGTCGACCAGCTCCGTCTTCGGCATCAGCTCCTCCCGGAGGCGACTCAGGGTGGCCTTGGCCTTGGACAGCATATTTTGGACAGCGGCGCTACGATCCTCGACCGCAGATATCAAGGCCATCATCGCGACAAAGGGCTTGTGGATCAAAACTCAAGCCGCCAGCATCTACACAAAAATACACACATGGATCAAACTTCTAGTGCCACTAGCACTACAGAGGAAGAGAAGAACATCAATAAAATATCTACCAGTAAAGGTACCTGAGAGGGCCTTGGCGACTGAGAACAGTTGCTCTTTGAACAACTTCTCCCTGACCACAAAGGAGGCGCGCAGATCCTCTTCGCGCTTCTGGGCATCATCACGAGCCGCGATTGCCTCGTCGTGCCCCTTCACAGCTGCGGCTAGTGTCTTCTCCAACATGGCGACATCGCGCAGTAAAGCGTTATGCTCAGCTACATGGCAGTCAATAATTGGTTGTCAGTCGATTATACCAAAACAGAGAGAAGACGAAAAGAATAAGTATAGAACACTTACTCTCGACCACGCGGTGGCGCGTCTCCAGCATCGCATGCTGGCGACCCATCGCCATCACCTGCTCCGCCACCTGCATGGCTTCCTTTACAAGGAGTTGTCGCACAAAACAAGGAGTTAGCAGAGGGCAGCAGAAGGCGTTGACTACCACATTAAAAAAATAAGGAAAGCTATACTTACATGGTCCTCCAGCGACTCCGAAGAAGTTCGCTGAACCGTCGTCCGAGCAACTACTCAATGCTCCCCTACGTGAGGAGAGCTCGAGGAATTGTGCCCGGAGTGGGCCGCCGCCGGAGAAGGAGCACGCTCGACCTCTACCTTGGCCCTTGAAGTCGTGACTCCCGATTCCTTCAAAAATTCGACGTCGCTAGAAGATGATGACGCCTCTTGACTGCAAGACAAAATCCGCACTTAGAAAGGGCAAACTCCAGAACAAAGCCAAGAAGAAGAAAACAGAGAAGAATGAATGCACTAGCACCAGTCAAATTTGTCAAGATCAAACGTGGCCTTCGCCGACTCCGACGAAGACTCCTTGGGAAATCGCATCTTCTTGCAAGAAGACGGTGCCACAACCCTCACAGGAACGGCGGGAATTGGCGACTCCACGCCAACAGCCGCGCCTCCTAGAGTTGAAGGAGTCGACGCGTCGGAATCCCCGCTACGCGAATGCTTGCGACTATTCGGGCTCTCGGACTCGGGGGCTTCCTCTTCCACATCGGAAGGGACAGTCGACTCACACTCGTCCTCTTCCAAAGCTTCACGAGGAATAATCCCCTCAGGGAGGGGAGGCATACAAGGCGACACCACCCACTCCTGCATACAAACAGTAAAGATCAGCAAACATAACAGATAAGCAACAGAAAACGCAATCGTGAAAATAAGCTACTAGGTAGCACAACTGTACCTCAGGAGGAGGATTCGAAGCATCGAAAGGAGGAACAACTGGCTCGTTCGGAAGCACATCCTTGAGGGTGTACTTCGTGACCAGTCGCACCCTCTTATCTACCTCACTCGGGGACATGCCATCAGCAGACATGCGAGTGGCATCATCAGCGCCACCCAATTGAAACATGGGATGGACCCTGGCCTGGAGAGGCTGGACGCGATGACGCAGCCAAGTCCTAACAAGGGCGCAGCCTCCCTCTTTTGTGCCTATGTGACTCTCGAGGTCGCAGACGCGCTGATATAGCACATCTGTCTCTGCGAGTTCGGAAGGCATGATCACGTTCTTCCAAGAACGCATCTTCTTGCAGGGAGTCACGGGATCGAAAGGCGCGAGTCCAAAGTGCTCGTCCTTGGCCTTCTGGTCGTGAACATAGAACAATTTGTCCCTCCATCCCTGGACGGACTTGGTAAGCTTGATATCGAAGTAGGTGGCGGATGGGTTGACGTGCATTCCGCAACCACCTACGTCATAAACTAAAGAGCCAGATGCGGACTGACGCTTCAATTTAATGATGTGCTTGAAAAGACCAAAGTGTGGCTCGATTCCGAGCCAGCACTCGCAGAGAGTGATGAAACAAGTGATGTGGAGGAGCAAACTTGGGGACAGCTGATAGAGCTGGAGCCCCTAGAAACAAATAAGACCCCAAAGAAAGGGGTGAAGAGGCAAGGAAAGACCACGAATGATGAATGCAAGAAACATCACTCGAAAACCAGCGGGAGGAGTAGGAATAATCTCACCACAGGGGACGCGCGCATCGGCGACTGCCGCAGAGATAACTCCATCTTGACGAAGAAGACGGAGATCCGACGCCTTGATGATAGAGGGGCGCCATGCGCCATTGGTTACGCGGGTGCCCGCGACCTTCTTCTTCCCGACGGCGGCGGTGCTGGTGCCCGCAGCAGCGGAGCCACCTTTCTTCTTTGCTGCAGCGAGGGTGGCCGCGGAATCAGCGGCAATGCCTCCCTTCTTTTTCCCCATTGTGCGGCGGCGATGTGAGCGAAGGAAGTAGCTCGGTAACGAACGGAGCTGGTCCAGCGTCGTGGAGAAGATGGGCGCAGGGGAAAGCAGAAAAGCAACATCAATGGCGATGGCAGCAAGGAAGAAAGAGCGTAGATGGGAAATTACCGCCGCAACATCGCTACTTAACCCCTGGGAGATGCAATCCAACGGCTGAAAAAACCCTATTAGACGCGTGGCACGCATCGCGTTGGACACGTGGAGAAGAGGAAGCGCGAACCATCCCCCCACTTCTACCATTACACGCGGAAATTGAGGAGGCACAGTTAAAAATAAGATTACGCACGCCCAGTCAAATCAAAGTCAGAAAGTGGGACCCACCGCTCGTCACGTCCCGTCAAAATCGCTCACGCGGGCAACTAAGGTCGCCTGGCGTCGACCGCGTCACCAAGGCTATGCAGTGGAAAACTTCGACTATTTTTAGTCCTTGCTGGAGTTTTTGACTCCACCAAGCACTCGGGGCTACTCCCATAGGGAGCGTTGGCCGCACACCCTACGACTTTTCTTTTTCTTGTTGCAGGAACATGGACAATCACAAAAGCAAACCCAACCACAGGAAACACAGTTCGATTATGGACATGTGTTACTCCCATAGGGAGCGCCGGAAACAAGCAGGCAAAAGACGACAGCAGTCGCAAAAGTATTTTAGTACCTGCCTAAGTCATCGACTGAAACAAGCAGGCAAAAGACGACAGCAGTCGCAAAAGTGTTTTAGTACCTGCCTGAGTCATCGACTGAAACAAGCAAGCAAAAGTCGACAGCAGTTGCAAAAGTTCTTTAGTCCCTGCCTGAGTCTTCGACTCAACCAGGCACTCGGGGGCTACTCCCCTAGGGAGCGCTGGTCGCGCACCCTATGATTATTTTTACAAAAAACTGTGTGTTGATAACATCCACACTCGAAACTCATGGAGACACCGCCTCATAATTTTTCCCCTACAAAGAGACTGCGTCTCCTGGGTTACCCGAATCGTCTCCGCGATGATAAAATTTGGATGACGGCCTACGGCGTTAAGGTAAGACCTGAATAAGGCCTGGCAACGCATTTAACTGCGCACTACCAGAAACATATCCGTGCCTACAGGCATGATGAACATGCCTTGACGGACGCGTCAAGTGCTCACACCCATATAACTGGAATTCGACTCCTGTAAGACCTCCGTGGCCTAAGTCGAATTACACCAGCACTTTTCCGGATTCGAGTCCGGGGACTCGAATTTGAGTAGATTGCGTTGTTTCACCCTAAGGTGGTTAAGTGATACCGATACTTCGGCTATATCAGGCACGTATATCAACAATCCCTATGACACAAATAAAAGCAATCGAAATGTACTCATTTAGGCACTCGAAGGCTTCAAAAAGTCCCCAGTCGAATCTGCGATTCCACTGGACACTCGGGGGCTACTGACATGGGTATACCCTATAGGTGCTCGAGCTTGGTATATACGGTCCAAATACATACAGGCCCACGGTGTCGCCAAGGCCCGGATAGAGGGACTCGAGTAACCTACGGACTCTCGATTGCTTGACGGACAAGAAGAAGCTAAAGATAGAAAGTTTGAAGGGGAAAACCCTAACTTGTAACCTACTCGACCTGCTACCCGAGACCTAGCCTATCTATATAAAGGCTAGGAGGGGGCAGCGAGGAGAACACACGCAACCCTAGTTTCCACAAACCCTCGCCAGATTGCATCTGCGCACCGTTGTAACTTTCGACTCCCTCAATAATTCCACGAGCAGAAAAGCAGGAGTAGGGACCTCTATGAGGCCTGAACCTGGGTAAATCCTTTATCCCCTGTGTGCTTGTTTGCTAGCCGATAGATGTCTCCAGTGCTCCCTCCTTCTCTAAAACCCAAGTCCATAACAATAGGCATTGACAAGTTAAACCCTCGTCAGCCCCCCTACCAAGTCGATTCCCCCAGCCGCACCTTCGCTGACCGTAGGTTCCTCGCGCTCGAGCTCGAACTTGAGCATGTCCTGATGGTGAGAGAGGGCCAGCATAGGATCGATAGGCTCTAGGGGACCTAGGATGGCGTCGTCTGCCACGGCCACGGGTCTGGGGGCCCACCCGAGTTTTCTGCCCCGGTCGCATGCTCGCTTGCCGCAGGTTCCTCGTGCGCGAGCTCGAACTCGAGCATGTACTGATCGTAAGCAAGAGCCAACATAGGATCGATAGGCTCGAGGGGACCCAGGACGGCGTCGTACACGGCCACGGCAACCTGGCTCCCACCCGAGTTGTCTGCACCGGTTGCATTATCGCTGGCTGCAGGTTCCCGGCGGAAGGATTGGCTGTTGTCTTACACGAGCTTAACTTGGCCACGGTTGATGTCCAGCCAGAGCGCCTGCCCGGATGCAGCTCCGTCACAGTCAAAAGGGAGGCCCACCGGGACCGGCGCTTTGTTGTAGAGGTCCACTTTTGTTCACCTGCCGTGTTGACGCCTCCGTGACATAGCCAGCGCAGGATCGGTAGCCTCGAGGGGGCCCAAAATCACAGCGTCGGCCGGCAGGGCCAACACACGTTTAGCGCGGGCGACCAGGCGCTATACAACTACTAGAGGTGCTACTCAGTTTTGACCCAGCATTTCTCCAAGGAGTACTTTTTTAGATGCTCCAAGGAGTATGCAGAGCGACCGCTTGGCGGCACATGAGTTTTTCGCAGTTGGTGGTTAGCCGGGGCATTAACTCAGAAGAGATGTGTCATATCGGTACTTGTAGCGGCCGTACTTTCAGCTAGCCACAGTTTAATCGAATAGTAGGAGCAGTAGTACTATACACTCTCGAAACAGAGGTGGCGAGCAGCTGGTAGCTCGAGCAACGAGTCTGGTAAATTCTTGGAGTATGTACTCTAGTATACAGTAGTAATAAGTTGCACATGCCTGACCGTATAGTGACACAAGGTACAAGAACCAATTATACACCCTATACTTTATGGACGTGGCTCAAAATTATAATTATTTTTTAGTGATATCAACACAATCTCTTTCATCATTATAGTAGGTTGATTTCTACATGACACAAGGTACAAGAACTAATTAAACACCCTATACTTTATGGACGTGGCTCAAAATTATAATTATTTTTTAGTGATACCAACACCTCATCATTAATTGACGTGACACATAAGCATTTTCCATGCATGTAATAAGGTCTTTGTCAATGGGGGAGTCTCTTAGCGTGACATACTAGGAAAAATGCTTTTGTGGCATGTCAATTACTAGTAGTAGCTAAGATACACCCCTTGCGTGTAATCATAAGCAAAAAGAGTTGATTGCCCAATAAAATGCATGCATGAGAGAAAAAACATTAAATTAAGGTACAACCTCTAAAATACAATGCATTGGAGAGGTTGTCTATTAGGTATTTATAACTCCTATGGTAAGCTACACCCCACTGTGAAAGGCCTAATGCATGATACAACACGTACCACCTGATACCCCCATTGGGGCTAGTCTCATACTCTTATCCCAAACAGAGGTATAGTAGTAGTACTAGTACCTCTATCCGAGAGTAGTACTAGAGTACAGTATTTAGTCTTCCACGTAGCCCTAGATCGTCAAAGCGACGTGTACACCGGGTCAGAGGGAGATAATTAATCGGAAAACACAACACTTCCCTAGTTTTCTCCACGCAGGTCTCTTACCAAAAAGATAAGGTATCGGTTCATGGCCGTTGAATTTGGATGGACAAACGATATTGCCTAGAGTGAGATGATGAGTCTAGTACTCCTAGTACTTAACTATTGTACCAGTCTCTCTCGCTTGCTCTCATCAACCCTCTTAGATCTGCGCTCCTCCCTCTGCTCTCTCGCTCGGTCTCAAAATCCCTCTCAGATCCGCCGCAGTTGAAGAAGATGGCTCTATGGCGGACGAGTGGTTTGAAGCTATGATTGACATGAGTGCAATGAGCCAGGTCTTAAACTATAGGCTGTGTTCTCAAATTGTCCGTCATCCTGCGTACATGGTTATTACTACTTCTTTCTTCATGATGTTCTCCACACTGATTCGATACAACTCTTGTTTTTGGGCTAAATCTCTTTTCCTTGCACAAGCAGTGCTTTGGCAAGGGCGCAGTACTCATTGCATGCGCACAATGTGTTGGAAAATTGTCCGATGCCCAGTGCGCAGGATGTGAATACGGAGGCGTCTTCGAACCAACCACTACCGTGGATCAGATGTCCTCGGGAATGAAGCTCAAGTGCAGCAACAAAGGTTGCGACATGGCTGGCAGCTTCCTCGAGTTCATCGAACACCAGATGGTGTGCCCGCATGGGCAGAGGGCAACATAGGTTCTTGACAAAAAAGAACCGTATGATATTCGGGTGTCTATGTGTGTGCTGATTCAATCTAGAGTATGGTTTAGTTTCTGCCGTGGTTGTGTTGTACCTATACTAGTTATGTTATATAAATAAATTGAATCATCATTGCATCCACATAGTTTCTCTCTTTTACCGATAGGAAGGGGAAGTACCACCAACCTGTGCATCTACATAGATGCTCTCTTTTAGCTAAAAAGCTTGGAAATCCATAGAACTTGGGTGGCCCTCCACAGCGTATGCAAATATCGGTGCCCAAACCACTTCTCATCCATCCGGCACCGGTGCCTACGTTGCACAAACGATGCCACAAAAAAAACCAAGAATATGTTAAAATATTTGTCTTCCCTGTCCAGCTCAACAACCCTTCCTCTATTTAAGGCAGAGACAACAGCCATCCCTCTCGTCACGTGGGAGTAGTAACATGCATGTATTGGTGACATGACATGATAATTAATGATGAAAAAGAGGGAGTTATTACCATAACATCACACATTTATGTGAGTCTAGAACCTAATTAATTAGGTCTTGCATGACACCACACACGTGTTATCATCCACTATGAAGACAATAACATATGCAAGTTACTAGTATATTTAGGCTGGTCATGGTGGGGAGTAACTTAACATGCATATGTTACTAGTCTAAGTTACTACCTCCATTTTCTCAAAATAAAATAAAATAAAATAAAATAAGTTACTACCTCCATAGTGGAAAGTAACATAGGTGTGGTATCATGCAAAGTCTCATTTATTGCAATGTAGACTCATTTTGTCTTGAAATTCTGCCACAAGCGCACTGTGTAGTGAGGAGAGAGAAGCAATGATTTTCTAGTTCTTATGGCCGGGTCATACTGGTATGGTCGACCGCAAGGTTTCTTAGCTTAAGACCGAGTGCTACAATGTTTAAATTCCACTAAGGTCGACCACAGGTGTCTTATATCCGTCCTTATTTTCACATTGGAGACGCCCTTATGGTAACATAGCTAGTTACCCCAAGGCTCTCTCTCATCATTTAATTGCATGCCATGTCATCTAAATGCTTAGTTGGAAATACATGTAGGACTATCTAGTACTACCCAAATTACTCCCACTAGCACTATGACGAACCTAAATAGAACCATGAAGAGAGGACAAGCCAGGGATAACGTTGGGGAGTGACGAGGTAGCACAGCCCCGCCTTTTGTTCGAGTAGTCCACTATCAGGGTCCATTTGATTCCAAGGATTTTCCTAGGAATTTTGTAGGAGTAAATCCTATAGGAAATTTTCCTATGACGATTGTTTGATTTGTAGGATTGATTCCCATAGGAATTTTCCCTAAGGATTCCTTTGTACGGTACTAGTTTTCATAGGAAATCAAACATTCACCCATACCTATTTTTTAGATTCCTACTATGGTGGAATCAAACACACTTTGGTGCATATGAATTCCTATAGGATTGGAGTGGACATGATAATGCAATCCTAAATTTTTCCTATTCCTACGATTTTCCTATCCTACAAATCAAACAGGCCCTCACCCATTTCCCCTGACCTCTTCCCCCTCATCCATGCCAGCACCATAGACTAGCCCCCGCCCCCCTCCCGTCCCCCTCCCCTCCCCCACCCCCCAAAAAATATCCCCAAATGGCGGTGCCGCCAGAACTGGAGAGCTCCTCACAGGAGCGCATCATCGAGTCTGGCCCCCATGTCTTTCGTGCCTGCTGCATCTCTACAGCCACAACTGACTTCTCCGTCTTCGAGCAGCAGTTAGTTAACGCGGCGATGCCGTACACAATGACACTGAAGATCTTCTTCTCGAGGACGTACGAGCTCAGGAGGATGCCTGGCTCCATCCCAGCCCCTCTGGAGGAGGACGATGTCGCGACCAAACCCTGCAAAGAGGAAGTGTTGAATCTCAGCCTGCCTCCCAGCAAGCTGCGAAGAGCGAGCAAGGTTGTGGGAACTATGCGCAAGGTTCTTGGCCGTGTATGGCTGCTGAAGAACCTACAACACACGACGGAGGAGTGGGACATCATCATGTCATACGATATTCTGCATCGGCTCTAGCTTGAGGCGTGTATGTGGGTCGATGGGTTCCACTTCGACCTAACCGTCAGCCTGAATCTCTGGCTCATCGTCAAGTTGTCGGCGCATCAAGATAGTTGGTACCTGGTTGAGCATGAGGATGGCCACTGCAGCATATGCATGAAGGTGCTATCGAAGCACACAATTGTGCGTATCTGGGGATGCAACCATCCGTACCACCACAAGTGCATATTCACTTGGTTTGAGACCAACGCCAGCTGCCTTATATGCCGAGACAATGTGCTCGCCCATCTCTACTGACAAGAGGTGCATATGGCCCCTTATGTATGAAACTGGTCCTATGGTTGATAATTAATTAATGTACTGAACCAATGTTTCTGCTACACGCCAAGTGAACCTGTTCTATATATGTTTGCACTTGTCGAATCAAGCTTAATCCAATTTAGACAGGGAAAACAATTAGTCTAGGATTACAATCCAACAGGAATTTGTCATCATGTCTCATACATTTTACAAAGAGAAAACCAATATGAATCATTGTTCATCATATCACTGCATAATATGAAACAACAGTCTAATCATCGTCACCATCATCGCTTTCGGCACCGCCGTGTTCTAGATCCACATATTCCCACTGGGTTGGATCTTCTTCCCCTTGCCATTCATCATACATGTCCTGAGATTCATCAGGTAGAACTAGTTTATTCCTGTCTTTGTCGACTACACTAACCTCGACAGTGAAATCTACTTGTCCATCATGCGTAGAGCCGCCTCTGGCAATCAAATTTTCATCAATGTCAGCCAGTTCAGTTACCATACAACCACTGGGATCATCTTGGTGGGCAACATCTGTGGTGACTGGCTCGTCATACTCATTCACATCATAGGTGCTCCTTGCCTCAAACTTTTGCACATATTGCCAGTCCTTATTATCTCTGTCATCCAAGAAAATTACCTTGGAATCTTGAGTTACCAAAATATAAGGTTCCTTCTTGTACCACTCGGCAGTAGTATTGATCGATATGAAATTCCCATCATTTCTAGGGCCTCTTTTATTGTTCGGATCTTGGTCATACCAATAACACTTGAATAAAACCACAGATCGACCACCAGTCTTATCATTATAATTCAACTCAATAACCTCTTTTATGCAACCATAATGATCATAATCATCTGACTTCTTCATTTTGGCTGTCAAGTGCTCTCCACTGGTCGTGATGCAACTGTTTTGTGTCTTCAGATGTTTCTCATGCTCATAAGTGTTGTAGTGGATACCATCGTCATTGCAAGTTGAAGCTGTCTACACCCTCTTTGCCGGACCACGTGATAGGGCATAGAGACCATCACTAACATCGCCCGGATTCTCTTCATGCAGCTTTGTGATCTGTAGTTATACAAAATAATCAAGAGGTCATCTCATGTGCATAATTCGTATGCAATTCAAAGTTCAATTAACCATCTTACATGATTCATAAACTATTACTGAAACCCACCCCCACATACTGGTGCAGCATAATCTTTTCCTTTGGTTGCTTTAAATAACCTACAAAAACGATACTCAAGTAAGACATCTGAACATATCTTGCTACAAGTTTCATTTCATATATGTGAGGATATGTATGAATAGTTCTTACGCAACAAATTTTCTAGCCTCATCAGCGTTATTCAACACATACAAAGTAAGCTGGTCATATTCGTGCTGCATTAATGTTCTATGTCCTTCTTTCCTACTAGGCAAACACTATGGTTAAAAATAGATTTTTCAACTTCTTCAATTCTGTCACCCATACTGGATCTCGTTTTACGATCAGGAATGTATCTTGAGAAAAATCCAAATGCTTTAGCTACAATGTATGCCTCTGCAATGCAAGCCTCTTCTCTAGCCTTGTTCTTAACAGTACCCTTGAAAGTACAAAGTCGATGTTCTATAGGGTACATCCATCCGTACTGTACGGGACCTCTATAAAGTGCATCTTCAGTCAGATGAACAACCAAATGCACCATCACATCAAAGAAGGCTGGTGGATATATCAGCTCAAGCTTACACATGATTTCTGCTATGTCCGTCTAAAGACTTTCTACAACAATTTTGTCCAGAGTTTTGCTACAGATTTCCCTAAAGAACTTTCCCTACTCTGCAAGCACGTTGTACAAATCCTTGTTCACTAAACCTTTAACACCAAGAGCAAAAAGCCTTTGTAGTAGGATGTGGCAATCGTGAGTTTTCAACCGTTGGAGCTTGTTCCCCTCTGCATTGATACAATTTGCAATGTTGGAAGCAAATCTAGATGGGAACTTCACACCTCGGAGCAAGTCACAAAATAGTACCGTTTTATTCATTGGCAAGGTAAATTCTGCACCTCGAAATTTGTAATGTTTTTCACCGCCCTTATCAACCGTATCTTCAGGATGTAGCTCCAAGTTGTTGTTAACGTTGAGTTTTTCGCAGTCAAGCCTATCATTATAGCTATCTTTTGTCTTAGATGGAATGTTGAGTAATGTGCCTATAATTCTGTCACATATATTTTTCTCCATGTGTATGACATCAATATTATGTCAAAGTGTTTTACCAGCCCAATACGGCAAGTCCCATAGAGTGGATCTGCGCTTATAAAATATTCTTGGTTCCTTTTCCTTCCCTTGGGAATCTGCTGCTACTTCTTCCGCTCTCTTCCTTTTGGATGTTGCTCCTATTGTCGGTGTATCTTCTGTATTCTTTCTTTTACCTCGTCTGGCAGCTGTTTGTTTTCTTGGTTTGACATTTCTGACCTTTTGTAAATGCGCCTACAACTCAGCTGCAGTGAACTTTTGTGGTGCAGTGTCATATTCAGTCCTCTTTCCATAGAACTGCAATTTTTTCAAGTTTTTTCGGAATTTGTGGCCTTGAGGAAGAAAAACCCGGTGGCCAATGAAACCAGTATTATTTTGTAGCCTCACTGTGACCTACTTTGTCTCACAACGAACACATGGATTATAACCTGTTGTCACTCTGCATGACATAGTGCCAAGAGCTAGAAAATCATGGGTGCAGAATAACACAGCAGCACGCATAGGGAGCTTGGCATCTTCATGGTTGCTGGCAAGGATATCAGGAGTCATGACACCCTTCCATAGTTCCTACAAGTCTCGTATAAGAGGCTGCATGAACAGATCAAAATCCTTCCCAGGTGATTTGGGACCTAGGATGAGTAAAGCCAGAATGTTGTTCCACTGATCAGTGCATGCACAGGGAGGCAGGTTGTAAAGTCTAACAAGTACTGGCCACATGTTGTACGATTTACTCATATTGTCAAATGGATTAAATCCATCTGTAGCTAGGCCAAGTCTCAGGTTCCTTGGATCCGCTCCAAATCCTGGATGGGCCTTGTCAAAGTTCTTCCATTCATCGCCATCAGCTAGATGTCTGAGTAAGTAATCGTCTGGCTTGAGAATCTCTTTGTGCCATCTTGTTTCCTTAGATGTTTGTTCTGACTGAAACAACCTCTTCAATCTATCTATAATTGAAAAATATCTCAGAACCTTACAAGGATCTTTCTTCTTTTTATCACCATTTTTCCATCTTGATTCATTACATACTGGCATTCATCGAGGTTTTCATAATCCTCCCAGAACAGTACACAGTTATTTGGACAAAAATGGATCTTATCATATGATAGTCTAAGTACCTTGATGTACTATTTCATCTCATAAAAGGATTTTGGCAGTCCTTCCCTAGGGATTGACTCGCTGTACACCTTCAATGAATCGAAAGCTTTGTCGGTAATCTTGTTGAACGACTTCTCCTTTAGTAATTTCATTACCAGTTCGAATCTTGAGATACCAGAATCAGGGGCCACTGGACACTTGGCATCTTCTATTAGGTTAGAGAAAAGTAAGAGAAGGAGCGCCTTTTCTGCTTGTAGTGGGGTACAGGTCCCTTAACAAACCAGAAAGGTCCTCATCCTCGATCTAATGAGCTTCAGGCAGATCAGCATGAACTAGAGGATCAAGAACAGGCTGATCATATGGTTCACCATGTTTAGTCCACCTAATATATGTGCGTTGCATCCCATTAACGAAAGTATGGTCTACGACTCTACTCTGACTCAGCCTTTTATAATTATGGCATTGTCGGCATGGGCAAAACACATCCGAGTCGTCGTTATGCTATCTAACAAACTTCATGAATTCATTAACACCTTCCCAATATGAAGGTGTTGCTTTTTTTCCATTCAGTATCCAATATTTGTCCATCTGTTGAGGATAGAGATGGTCAGAAGCTTTCAAGATATTTCACCAAATAGGATGATTACAGATCTAATTAAGGCAAGATTTCTGAGCAACCTGATTGAATATAGAACTATAAATGCCACATAATTTTAGCTTATTTCAGAAATTAAGTGCAGAACTATGTTACATATTTGAGAGACATATCGACCAAGCACAAAATGACAACCAATTCGAACAAACAGATCAAGTGCAGAACAATGTCAAATGAGCAGATGCAGTACGAAACTACTTCTAGGGAATGATTGAGCGAACTAAGGATATTATAAGCATATCATGGGGATCGACCAGCTGACCGCTGGCATGTGTGCGTCTTGAAAAGAACGGTGCCACTAGCAATGGTGTGGCTGGCCGGCTGATAGACGGAGTGTGAATGTTTTGGTGCGCGGCTTGTGGTTTTGACCGCCTGTGCGTCTCCAGAAGAATGGCGCAAAGAGACAGTAGCTGGCTGCTGGAGTGAAGGCGCGAGTTGGAAGGCACGAGAGGGAAAGTTTTGGCACGCGTGGGGTATGTGTCCTGGTTGTCAACAATTTTCACGCAAAAATATCGGCCAAAATATTCTCCCTCGTTTTTTCTTCCTTGTTGAGGTCTGCAATTTTTATTACTTAGCCCATGAAATTATCCTATCAGACCCAATCATAGCCCAAAACCTTCAATTCGGGCTTTTCATTGTCTTATCGCCGCCGACCATAGCGCATTCAGTTTCAGAGTGGGCCCATGAAGAATAGGGCATCCGCCCCCGGTTATCCCAGAATCTTTTTAATTCGGCCTTTATGGTCATCCCCTTCCCTAGCCCCCCCCCAGAAAAAACTCTGCCTACCTATGTTGTTTTGTTGAAACTACTGCATTACTGGTAAGTTCCATGTACCCTGCACGTGAGAACCAGATAATAGACATATGACATATCATCACTATATAAAATTATAATAGATAATTTTCAAAAAAAAATTGATTGACATCTATATAGTATGTGTGTATATTTGGTCCTTTACTATGTACCATGTATATTTAGACCTAGCAACGGACCGATGTCAAAACAGCGGACGAGGCTAAAAAAGTCCATCATGCGCACGTTTCATTTACAGAGAGGTTGACACATGGGACCCAGCAGCGCGGCCTTATAGAGATGATGCATCAAGTAACATTGCCAAGTTCGAATTAGGGAGGCGCGAGCGAGAAAAAAGTCCAGTGTGGTGAGAGGCTACATGGAGGACCCAGCAACGTTATCAAGTTCGACCCGAAAAAATAGTCCAAATACACACACGCCTTTTCGAGGTCAGAGAGCTGCTTTTTTAGCGCAGGGTCAGGGAACTGCTGAGTACAGGCCAGTGAAATTTGATAAAGGATCCCATGGAGCATGGGCAAGAACATTTTGATTAGGCCTTGTCAGGATCAAGGGACTGCTTAGCACAGCCCAGTGAAATTTAAGAAAGGAGCCCATGGAGTATAGCGCATGTAGATGGCCCATGTAGAATAGCCCAAAATATGTTTAATTCGGCCTTTTGAGCATTGCCCCCCACCTCTTAAAAAAGCTCCGCTATATTTTTAAGAAACTAGTCCATTATATATGTGGCATTTTATAAATTGAAATGCCCAGGAGGATGCCCTTTTATTTTTAAAAATATAAACACGGACAAAAGACATCTTTTTAAAAACATTAAAACATAACTTGAAGGTACTAAGGAATGTTTAATAATATATTTTCTATAAATATCTTTGGCGTAGTGGCGACACACATATTTTAAATCTATTGGAAGTCCAAAACAGCAGACGCGACCGAAAAAAAGGTTTATCATACATACACACATTTCATTTAAAGATAGACCGACATGTGGGTCCCACCAGCGTGGCCTTATACAGGTGTTGTATCGATCAACATTACCAAGTTCAAAAAAAGAAGGCGCGAGCGAGAAAAAAGTCCATCATGCACACGTTTGTTCTAATGAGAGGATGACATGGGGGACCCAGCAGCCTAAAAAAACGGCTGATGCAGTGAACAACGTTATCAAGTTTGAAACATGGAGCATGAGTAGAGAAAAAAGTCAATCATACAACCGATCCTTCTAATGAGAGGCTATCATGTGGGACCCAGCTGCGTGACCAAATGGCAAATTCGTCAAGCAACGCTATCTAGTTAGGAACAGGGTGGCGCTAGAGTAGAAAAAAAAGTATGTCATACCCACGATTCTTCTAATGTGAGACTGACATAAGGAACCCACCAGCACGGCTAATGCAGCGAGTAACGCTATCAAGTTCGGAACATGGAGGCGCGACTGAGGGGAAAAATTCCATCATACACACGTTTCTTCTAATGAGAGGATGACATGTGGGGCCCAGCATCATGATTAAACAGTAGACGCATCGAACAACGCTATCAAGTTCGGAACAGGGTAGCACGAGCGAAGGAAAAAAATCCATCATACACACGTTTCTTCTAATGAGAGGATGACATGTGGGGCTCAGGAGGTTGGTTAAATGGTAGATGCGTCGAGTAGCGCTATCAACTCGGAATGGGGTAACGCCAGAGAAGGAAAAAAATTCCATCATACACATGTTTCTTCTAATGAGAGGATGACTTGTGGGTCCCATGAGGTTGATTAGACGGTAGATGCATCAAGCAGCGCTATCGACTTTGGAACAGGGTAGCGCGAGCGAAGGAAAAACATTCCATCATACACACGATCCTTCTAATGAGAGGCTGACATGTGGGACCTAGCAGCCCGACTAAACGGCAGACACCTCGAGCAATGTTATCAAGTTCAAATCAGGGAGGCACGACCAAAAAGTATGGTCCGCTAGAGACACTGACGTCCTAGACCCACACGCCTCAAAAGACTTCGGCGAGTCAACCTCGCGCGAGGAAATGAAAATTTGTGCTTTCAACATCGCCTCAAAAGACTTCGGCCGTCTTCATCATCATGCAAGCCTCCGGTGTAATGCGTGAGTAGTTCATCTCTGGACTACGGGTCCATGTAGTAGCTATATGGCTGGTTTTCCTCCTTTGTGCTTTCGTGTCTAGATCTTGTGAGCCACGGTCGTGTGTGGGCCAGGCCCCTATCGGCGGTAGACCACATAGCCATAGCGCACCCTTGTGAAGTGCGCTACAGGTGTGGCCGGTAGTCGTGGTGCACATGGCCTCCGTGCGCTACAGGCAAGATCGGGCCACCCCTATCGTTCTGGGGGACAACACGTGCATGGCGCCTCGCCGTAAGTGCGCCACGGATGTTCTTACTCTGTGGCGCACTTCCCATGTGCGCCACGGATGTGCGTTCTGCTACTTCTTTTTGGCAGATATCACCTTTGCACATTTGACTAGATCTCACCATCTCACACTTCACTTTCCCCTCCTTCTTCCTCCTTGCATCTCGCCCCCCTCCTCCTTCCACCTCAATTTCTCCACTCTTTCACCATTTGTAGCATGTAAAACTTACGTTGGATGCTACATACATAATAGAGGAAAGCTCCCCTTCCGGCCACCATCTCTCGGTCTCTTACCTCTCCTTCGATATCTTCTCGGTCTCTCATCTTGGTAAGTTGTCTATGTAAGAGGATGTGTTTATGTGTATGGATGATATATGGTCACATATCTATGGAGAGGATCGATGCTCTCATGTGTTTGGAGAGCATGCATTGTATGATCTCTCATATAATGGCATTGTTTTGCCAAAATGTTGATCCATTTCCATTTTGGCAAGACTTTGGCATTTCGCAAAGGTCCTAATTTTAGGATAGGTCATGCCGAAATTTTCCATCGACCATTGCATGCATGCATTGGTTCTGTGGTTGTAATAAACTTCTAATTCTACCTTGTACACCGCGCAGGCAACCATGGTCCGCATAATGAGCGAAGGCATTGTGGCTAGATTTTTGAAATGTGCGATGGCCGACATGATACGAAATAACATGACGGAGATAAGATGTCCGTGCAGAAGATGCAAACTCAATTGGTTGATTGACCCAAATTCCAGAAATCTGCAGGCGCACCTGCTCCGCCATGGTTTCATGGATGGCTACACTCGGTGGATAAGTGACGACGAAGACGATGAGGCCGTAAATGGGGCGGCGGAAAATGAGGAAGGCGGGAAACATGATCATGATCACGGCAAGGACATGCGAGATGAAGAAGAGTCTCCTGGATATGGTGAAGGTGCGGAAGCAGACCAGGATGATGATGATCTAGATGCCGGAGCAGACGATGGAACAACATCAGGCTGGGTGCAAGACCCTTATGTTCAAGAAATACTTCTCAAGCAAACGAGTAACACCAGGGCTGCCGCTAGAGAGAAAGCCAAGCTTGCGCAACTTGAGAAAGACGCGGTTACTCCATTGTATGAAGGATGCAAGCCCGATGATACCCGGTTGAATGTAACGCTCAAGGCTATGGAGATGAAGGCAAAACACAAATGGACCGACGCAAGCTTTGACAATATGATGGCATTCTGGCACGATCGTCTCCCGGAGGGGAACACGTGTCCAACTAGTATCGAGGACGCCAGGAAAAACGTGTGTTCTCTTGATCTACCGCACATTAGATACCACGTCTGCATCAACAATGGCATCATTTATCGGGGCGAGGACGTGGAGAAAACCACATGCCCGGTGTGCGGTGTTAGTCGATACAAGAAAGGGAAGAAAGCTCCTCGAAAAGTGGTATGGTACTTTCCTATCACTCCTCGTCTACAGCGCTATTTTGCAGACCCTAAGGAAGCAAATCTCATGCGCTGGCATGCAGAAAGAAAGAAGCCAGCAGATGACGATGACCCTAAAAAGGACGAGCTGCTGACGCATCCATCAGATGGTAGCCAGTGGAAAGCATTAGACCTCAAATTCCCAGAATTCGGTGGAGATTCGAGAAACATCAGGCTAGGTGCAAGCACCAATGGACTCAATCCATTCGGTAGCCAGAGCAGCACGCACAGCACTTGGCCCGTGTTTGTATGGATGTACAACCTCCCTCCCTGGTTGTGCATGAAAAAGAAGTACATACAAATGAGTATGCTAATTCAAGGGCCAAAACAACCTGGTACCGACATCAATCTTTATCTTGGGCTGTTGAAAGAGGAGCTAGCCATGTTATGGGAATCCGGAGCCAATACGTATGACGCTGTCGCACAAGATTATTTCACTATGAGAGCCGCGTTGGTCACTATGGTGCAAGACTATCCAGGTTGTGGATATTTCTCGGGGCAGGTTATCCAAGGATTCTACACATGCGTTAGGTGCATGGATAACACGATCTATCTCCAACTAGAGAAATATCTAGGGTCTTCGGAAACCGTGTTCATGGGGCACCGAAGGTGGCTTGGAAAGAATGATGCATGGAGAAAACGTGGAGATCTATTCAATGGAAAATCCAAGACCGGAGGAATCCCAGAGCGGAGGAGCAGTGAAGAAGTGGATGAATTGCTGAAAAACTGGAAAGAGTGTCCTAAACCGGGAAAGAAGCAAAAGAGGCAGCAAGACAAGCCGTTGATGAAGGTATGGAAAATAAGGTCTGTTTTCTGGGAGTTGCCATACTGGAAGTTTCTCCGCACGCCTCATAGCCTTGACATCATGCATATCACGAAGAACATGTGCGAGAGTCTAGTCGCCACCCTAATCAACATGCCAAATAGGACAAAAGATGGTCCTAAAGCAAGGAACGACTTGATATTCATGGGCATCCGGAAGGATCTTCACGGAGGACGCCCTACTCCTGATGATCAGGAAGATGACGATGATCATAAGTCGGAGGCGACACATGGTCGTCGAAAGGGTAAAAAGGTCAAGAAGAACGAATATTACTGTCCTCCTTCGTGCTTCACACTAAGCCAGGATGAGATCAAACAGTTTTTCAAGTGCCTTCTAGGAGTCAAATTTCCTTACGGCTACGCTGGCAAGATAAGAAGGTACCTAGATGAGGCTAAGCAGAGGTTTAGTGGGATGAAGTCTCACGACTGTGCCGTGCTAATGATGCAGATACTTCCGGTTGCACTACGAGGTATAATGGACGAGCATGTCCGAGAAACATTGTTTGGGCTCTACAAGTTTTTCGACGTCATCTCTCGAAAGTCAATTGGCGTGAAACAGCTTGGGAGGCTACAAGAGGAGATCGTGGTGATACTATGTGAGCTCAAGATCTACTTCTCGCCCGCATTCTTCGACATTATGGTGCATCTGCTGGTCCATATCGTGGAGGATATCATCCAACTCAGGCCGATGTTCCTCCGCAGCATGATGCCGTTCGAAAGGATGAACGGACACATCAAAGGATACGTTCGCAACAGGTCCCGTCCAGATGGAAGCATAGCCAAGGGCTTTCTGGACGAAGAGTGCATCTCTTTCTGCATGAATTATCTAGGCATCGACAACCCTGTCGGTCTTCCCGTCAATAGGCACTTTGGCAAGCTCGATGGATCGGGTCACCGAGAGGGTCGTCGCGTACTGCATGCAGACTACGATTGTCGATGCGCAGACTTTGATAGAGCAAACCTAGTCGCGCTACAACATCTGGTCGATCCTTGGGTACAAAAGCACAAAAGGTCAATCGAGAAGAAGTATAGTGACCGGGGCATACAGAGGACGCAGGGAGAAATAATCAAAGAGCACAACTCAGATTTCACGCGTTGGTTTAGGCAGACGCTCCTAGATAATCCCCCGCAATCGCATTCTGCGGAGGAAAACATCATATTCACCTTGCCGCAGGGACCCCTGCACAACCTGGTGACCTATCAGGCGTATGATATCAACGGCTACACATTCTACACGGAGGAAAAGGACAAGTGTTACTATCAAAACTCAGGCGTAACATCGAAATTCTACACCGATGACAACATGAAGGAAAGATTTTATGGAAGGATCAAGGAGATCTGGGAGCTCGACTACTGTGGAGAAAAGGTGCCGATGTTCCATGTCAGATGGGCCAAGAGCGTCGAAAGAGAAGACCGGTATTTCACAACCATGTTAATACTCGAAGCAGCCAAATACAAGGCCGTCGGTGTGCACGTCGCCGCGAAAAATGAACCGTGGGTATTGGCTAGCAAAGTGGACCAATGTTTTTTTATTACTGACCCGACAAAGCCTAGCCGTGTTGTCGTGAGGAAAGGAAACAGAAACATCATCAGAATGGATGGAGTCGCCAACGAGCAAGGCTTCGACCAGAACGGTGATCCAAAGATTGAAGATGACGACGACTACAATGAAAAACATACATCACAAGAAGAAAAAGGACAACCTTACCCAAAAAAGGTAGCCCGTTCGAGTGAAGAAACATAAAAGTGCCAGGGCTAAATTATTCAACCGCGAAAAAGAAGGGAAAAAAGATTGTAAAACGCTAGCTCAAAAAAGTTTGTAATTTCTTTCTACTTTGAATCACTTTTGTACCATTTTTATGATATATATGTACCACTTTTGTCATATAAAACATATAACAGATATTTTATATAGTTTACATAGTTTTTGGAATATTTTTTAACATTTTTAAGTAGTTTTAAAATAAAAACAAAAAAAGGGGGGGCACCAGGGTTCGAACCTAGGTGCTCACACAGGTTTCGAGCATAGGGCGGAACCATTGGGATACTGTAGTGCTAGTGTCAACAACAGGGGCGGCCGCCCTCTTATTTGACCTGTCACGGCACTTAGCCGTAGCGCACCCTAACCTAGTGTGCTACGGTTACCGTAGCACACTAGGTTAGGGTGCGCTATGGCTAAGTGCCGTGACAGGTCAACTGTCGACCCGTCCCTCTCCCCATCATCCTTAGACACTAGGTTAGAGAGGAGACGCGCTGCCGCCGCCGCTCGATCTGCCGCCGCACTCGCCGCTACCGAGGAGGAGGCCGTGGAAGAGGAGAGGAGGCCGCCGCGCGTCCAAGGAGGAGGAGGTCATGGAGGCCGAGGAGGCCGCCGCTCTCCGTCCGCCACTCTTCGTCCATGCGTCCAAGGAGGAGGAGGCCGCCGCTCTCCGTCCGTCGCTCTTCGTCCACGCGTCCAAGGAGGAGGAGGCCGCCGCTCTCCGTCCGCCACTCTTCGTCCGCGCGTCCAATGAGGAGGAGGCCGCCGCTCTCCGTTCGCGCGTCCAAGGAGGAGGAGGCCACCGCTCTCCGTCCGCCGCTCTCCGTCCATCGCTCTCCGTCCGTGCGTCCATGGGCTCTCTGCTTAGGTAAGTCATGGATTCATGATCTATACTGAAGTTCAGTTGATAGATATCACTATATTGGCAAAAATAGTTGATCTGATGTTAAATTTGGTAGTGCTGTGGTGTTGTGTTGTTAAGCTTGCAGCTAGCTTAGCAACCCTTGATCAATTTTTGGACCTGAGCAATGTGTAGCTAGCTGGCTGATAGGTTTGATTCCTAAATGTTACAGTGACTTGAGACTGAAACCCTAGCTTGATATTTCTAGTTCTTGTGTTGTAGCTATTGGGTAGCTATTAGATAGATATGGGGTCCTGGTAGTGTTGTAGCTATTGGGTAGCTATTGTACCTGGTTTTGTTGTAGCTATTGTGTTGTAAAATTTAGTTAATCTAGAAAGTTATATTTATTTTTCCTCAGCATGTTAAGTCGATATCTATTCTAACTGAAAATAAAAAAAGAGCACAAATAGATATGAGGTCCACCCAGTCGACTGTAACTGATTATGTTACAGTGCTTGTGTTGTAGCTATTGGGTAGTAGATGTATATCTTGAGTAAGTGTAATTGCCTAGGCTGCTGAGGCGTGGTTTTCTTTTTATTCTCTTTCGTGTACTACATCCTATACTAGAGAAACTAGTAGTGTTTCTGTAAATTGGTTGTAATCTGTAAATAACCATCACTAAAAGAAAATCTGTAAATAACCACAGTTGTAAATTGTAACTTGTAGATATTTATTTCCGTGAATCTGGACGTATGAAAGCTGGTCTGATTTGCTCTACCACTAGGTTTATATTGGAGAATTATTGGGATTTTTTTGATTTTGTGATATATATCGGCTATTCTTTCAGATAAACATGAAACTTAACTATAAATTGTCTTTCATTCTGAATTTTACTTTGTGATGATCATAGTGGTATCAGTCTACGGAGCAGCAGTTGCTGTCTTTTGCTCTCGGTCACTGCCATTTCCATGCATTGACTCCAGACTGATCATAGTGGTATCAGTCTACTAGTGTAGATGCATACATCATTTAGAGCTAGGGTACTGCTTGTTTTGGAGGTGAAGTGATCATAGTGGTATCAGTCTACTAGTGTATATACAGGAAAATACCCTGCCTAGTTGTATTCGTATGCAGGTGCTTGTATGAAACGAGTCCTGATTTTCGCTAAAATGTTGATTAACTTCCGTTTCGGCAGAAATCCGGCACTCCTAGTTTAACAAAAATGAGCAATGGTCATGCCGGATTTTTCCGCGCACTTTACTAAGCAGTATTTGCCTTTTATTAGTGCAAACATGTGTGACAATGACGAGGATGGATCTTCTCAGCGTATCAATGCTGAAGGAGAAGTGAGACCTCAAAACAGACCCTTATCATTCTGGAAGGAGGTCGAGCGACTAGAAAGAATGACAGAGGGTGATGAAGAATACAACCCTTCCGAGAGCGACGCTGATGAGATGGAAGACGCGGAGGAAGAAGAAGCAGCCAAAGGAACAGCAGATGATGAAACCACTGATGGCGGCGAGGGCACAACAAGTGGTAGTAATCCGCCTAAGAAGAAGGAAAGGCGCCCGAACACGGTCGGCACCGCCAGAGAGGAAATTACCGAAGTGAGCCCAAAAGGGGTTCCTTTGGCGCCCGACCATGTGGTCAAAGGGTATGGTGGGCAAGTGGCGGCTATCACCCGGACCACCATCTCGATCAACACCGAGAATCTCTGGCATAAAGATAATGGCCATTGGCGCACACTCCTCTTCAAGAAGCTGCACGCAAGATACAAGTTCCCCCTTCAGTATCGGAACACAGATTATCATGGGAATGAAGTAAATAAATTCGCCCTCATGAGGATGAGCATCGCCCTGGCCAGCTGGAGAACTCGGATAAGGAAGAAGATATTTAAAGAAGAGAAAAGTCTCGAGGAGATCCAGAAGATTGACACGCAGATCACCGAAGATCAATTCCAGGAGTTCAAGGCCAAGTGCAGCTCCGAAGCAGCCAAGGCCTCGAGTAAGTGGGGAAAGGAATTGCAGGAGATGAATATAGGTCACCACCATCTCGGATCTGGTGGTTACAGAGCTGCGGAGCCCAAATGGGATAAGGAGGACGACGAGTATAGAGCTAAGGGGATACCTAACCCCTTTTCGAAATTCGAAAACAAGCAGCTTCGAAACTTCATCAGGGCTCGTTACCATGTGGACCCCAAAACCAAAGAACTCACCGTGGAAACTAAGGTGAAGGACTTCGAGGTTCTTGCGGTATGTAATTTAATTACCGTGGATCAAGTCAATTACATTATAATCGACAAGTCGAATTTCTAAAAGGTTCATGTTACTTCTTCTGCAGGACGAGGAAATTGCTAGTCAGGGATCCCATGGTTCCTCATCCCATGGGTCGACGGCGGCCACCTGGTGGGATAATCCTTTTAACAGGGCGATGAACCGGGTCAAGAAAATCACGCCGGTTACAAAGAAGCCATCGTCGGCTGGCCGTCTGGCCGGCTTCGGGGCTAAGAATTTGGTGTATCATTTTGGTCCACCCCCGAGGACGCGTGCGGAGGGAAGGAGTGACGAGGAAAACCGCGAGGTTCAGGAACTTAAGGAACAAGTGGTGCGGATCCCGCAGATCGTCCAAGACAACCTGGCAATCACCCTCACCTCCATCCTTCCTACCTTGGTAGAGTCAATAGCAAACTGGAGTGCGGGTAGTCGACAAGGGCCGTGCCCGATTCCAAGCATGGTCAGTAGCCACTCAAACAATGCGGCGCCAGCAATCCCGGTGAATTATGTGTTAGTGACTTCGCCCGCTAGCACGGCGGCGCCGAAAGCATTGGTGACTCCGCGTGCTAGCACAGCGGCGCCGGAAGCATTCGTGACTCCCCCTGCCATCACCGCGGCGCCGGAGCTTAATGCAACCGATAGGGAGAATACATCGGCGACCGGCACCGTGCCATCAAGCATCCCCTCCGTCTCTTGCACTCCCGTCGTTGTATGCGGTGCCTCAACATTAGCCGAGCTCGACGCCATCATGGTAAACCAAATACTTTACCGCCTTGCCATTTATTACTCTTATGGCAACTTTTTAATGCCATACATGTTGTTCGCAGACGGATGTTCCATGCACTCTCTTAAGCTTCTTGAACAACGAGTTGAGGGATGTTGCCAAGGGTACCATCATTCAACCCTTGCACCGCACGTTCCACTCAAAACCGATGCTAGATAGCGTGCATAGGGTTAAAATTATCCGGGTTCTAAGGGGCTGTGATGACCTAGAACCTCCCATTCAACCCCTACGAGCGGATGAAGAAGAGTCGGCTGTCCTCAGAAGTTGATTTGGCTTATTCCTGCTAGGGCCAAAGAGCATGATTCGTTTGGGGACGGTCGGGGTCATCACCCCACAGACAACAACACTGCCTGTCATGCCAGCACCAAGCCATGGCAGGACCCCCACACCATCACCTCCACGCGATTGTTCAGCTGGTCATATTGACATGACCATGGCGCAGGATCCGAACGAGGATGACGAAGATTACTTCGATGATTTCATCAACACTAATCTTTCCCCGGCGACCTAAATGAAGACCCAGCTGGTGGCCCCACAGAGAAAGCCACTTGCAACAAACATCTCTTTGGTTCTCAGGAGACGCCTCTAGCTTGCACCTTCACCGAGTCAGCGGATACATCCAACCGGCCCTTTGTTCTAAGCCCTGACACACTACATAGGGAGATCGATGCTCAGATTGCGGTGCCTACCCACTTCCCAAAAGGCAAGAAGACCAGGAAAAGAAAATCTCGCAGCTCGAGCCAGCCGGTGGCGTCAACTGCGAATCCGATCAGGTTTCAGGACGGGCCAACAAGACTAAAGGGTATTATATGGAGGATGCATGTGGCGGGTGAGCCCATGCTAACTAAGAAATTGCTCAGGCTCGCCACTTCGAAAATCAGGAGTGTGCATGACAGTGTGCTGACGATAGAGAGACACCTTCTTGCGGAGAAAGATCCCTCGCACCCGGTATTCGTGGTTAAGGTGCCACGAGGCTTGGGCTACATTGATAATGTCCCCGCGGATCTGTTCTTCCTGTGGTTTGACGACATCTTCAATATGTTCCACCTGTATCCGCTGCACTATACCATGGTACGCCTGTTTTCTCTCGGCCTGGCCATTCAGATCATTAGAGAGAACACCCCGGGCATCGCTATAGTGGACCCCTACTACATGCGTGATGGCTACTTGGGAAGCGCCATTGAACGGCGATTCGTGTCCTCGTACCTCCAAGGCATCTTGGTGGTGAACAAGACAAAGGAATACATTCTCGTGCCTTTCTTTCCTGAGTAAGTCATTATTACTAACCGCCATAACATGCTTTATTAGATTTACATCATTCTTTTTCCAACACATTCTGTTTGAATTGTTTTGTGCAGAGATCAACACTGCACACTCATCTGCTTGTCGCCGAAACATTCGCAAGCCACATATTTCACGTGGAGTCAAGAGAAGAAGAAAAACTACGACAAGATCAAGGAAGTTCTGGATGATGCTCTCACCGGCTATGCCTCAGCGGAAGGCGCCACCTTCGTGCGTAAGAAGCTCAAGTTTGGAAGGCACGTCTTCACCCACATGACGGAATTCCCCTGCGTGAAGCAGCCGGCAGGCAGTCAGAAGGAAGCCTACTATGCACTCCATCACATGAGGGCGTTCCTACTAGAGCAACAGAATTGCTGCCAGATCATCTCAAAATGTGGGCCGAAGTCAATGCCAGGATCAATGATTCAGATATTAGACAAGAGATGTATCGCATCCAGCAACAGTTTGGGGCAATCATCAGCTGTGATGTCATGACTTCAGGGGGGGTCTTCTACGGAGGCAATCCCCTGAATAACCGTGACGTAGTAGATCGCCTAAAGATGTAGGGTGACTATAGGGCGTTCATGATGAAACAAGGCGTCCTCCCGTTCCCTGAGCCGAGCCAGAAGTCTTGATGTGTTGGTCTAGTTGTAGTTCTTTATCCCCACGCGTACTTCTGTGTGTCGACATGTACATGCTACTGCTTGGTATTTTTTGCTTACTTTGTTACCTTATTTGATAAGTATATCTTTATATGCGACTTTTACTTGTTTTTTCACCATCATTTAATTATTATTGCCAACTTTTAGATGGCATGGTACGTCGTGTACAAGGGACGGGTTCCTGGAGTCTATGATGATTGGGAAGACTGCCGGAGACAGGTGCACCGTTTCAGCGGCAATAGCTACAAAGGGTACAATACTATGGCAGAGGCAGAAGCTAGATACGCGCGTGCTATCTAGCGGGAGTTAGGACGAGGAACCGGATGAATACCTATACCTCCGTCGCGGTGATAATTATCGTCCTTGGTTGTCTGTCATGCATGTTCCTACTTTAGATGTCTAGGCGAGCTTCCGCGAGCTCTAACTTGGTTGAGACATGTATTCATGTCATCACAAGCTACTTTGTAACTTGATCGAAATAATATAACTTATACTATGTATTTATGTATGTGACTTATCTATATGTATTTGTTTCTATCTTGTCTGTGTATTTATTTCTTTATTGTATATCTGTGTATTTATTTCTGTACTATATATCTTTGTATATCAGCTGTATTGTATATAATCTGTATTGAATATCATCTATATTGAGTATTTTTTTTTTGAAAAGCTAAGCCGTGGCGCACATATACGTTGTTAGTGGAGCACCATGTTGGTGGCGCACCTGGTCAGCTACTAGTAGCGCACTATGTCATGCGCCACAGGAATAACCGTAGTGGCGCACAAGGCAGTGCGCTACTACTAACTACATACTAGCAACGCACTTGTCATGCGCCACAGGAAAAATAGTGGTAGCGCACTGCGTTGTGCGCCACTACTATGTCGAGATACCTGTAGCGCTTTTGGCGCAGCGCTGAAGTCTAGCCGTGGCGCACCCCTAGTGCGCCATGGAAGGGGAAAATAGGTGTGCCACGGATTAGCTGTTTTCTAGTAGTGTTGGATGGCCGTCTATGTATAATGTTGTAATGCCCAATCAAATCTCAAAGGAGTCAAGATGATTAGTATATGCTTGTATGCTTTCTTGATGTTTGTCAATTGCCCCACTGTAATTTGTTCACCCAGCATGTTATCTTTCTTAAGGAGAGCCACCTCTAGTGAACTATGGACCCCGGTCCTTTCTTTTACTATCAATCTACAATCAACTGTTTACTTATTTGTGTTTACTTTCTACAAACTATTACTTCCTTCCATTCAATACGTTTAATCCTTTGTTTTCAGTAAAACCAGTGAGATTGACAACCTCATCGCAAGTTGGGGACAGAGTTCTGTGGTTGTGTTGTGTAGGTCTCCACGTTGCTGCTGGCACCGATAGTGCGCCCGGCCAAAGTTCAGCTAGCTACACCTTTGGGGTGTTTCCTTGCTCCTACTTGATTGATAACCTTGGTTTCATAACTGAGGGAAAACATACTGTTGTGCTCATCATACCTTCCTCTTTGGGTTCTCTAACAAGCTCATTAATACACGAGTCAGCATGGATCCATGTGGTTTATGAAAAGAACACACATGAAATGACCTCTAGTAGATCCATGTGGTTTATCAAAAGAACACACATGCAATGACATCTAGTGGATCCATGTGGTTTATGAAAAGAACACACATGCAATGAAATCTAGTGGATTGATGTGGTTTATGAAAATAACACACATGCAATGAACTCTAGTGGATCCATGTGGTTTATGAAAAGAACACACATGCAATGAACTCTAGTGGATCCATGTGGTTTATGACAACAACACATATGCAATGACATCTAGTGGATCGATGCAGTTTATGAAAAGAACACACATGCAATGAACTCTACTTTATCCATATGGTTTATGAAAAGAACACACATCTAATGGAATCTAGTGGAAACATGTGGTCTATGAATAGAACACACATGCAATGAACTCTAGTGGATCCATGTGGTTTATGAAAAGAACACACATGCAATGGCATCTAGTGGATCCCTGTGTTTTATGAAAAGAACACACATGCTGGAGTGCCATCACTACATGTGTTCTTTACCAAAACCACATTGATACACACAGACATCCAAGTGGGTGTGGTAATGCAACAACTTTCAAGATGGTGGTAGAATGCATGCTGTAGTTGAATCCCAACATGCTGCTAGGGTTCCTAGACATGGTTGGACAATACATGCTGGCGTGGCATCGCTGCATGTGTTCATTTCCAAAAACCACAATGATGCACACTGATACACACACATATCCAAGTGGGTGTGCTGATGCATCATCTTTCAAGCTGGTGGTACAATGCATGCTGTAGTTAAATCCTAGCATGATGCTAGGGTTCCTGGACATGGTTGGACACCACATGCTGGAGTTGCGTCATTGAATGTGTTCCTTTCCAAAAACCACAATGTTGCACACTAATACACACAAAATGGGTGTGGTGATACAACATCTTTCAAGATGGTGGTACAATGCATGCTATAGGTGAATCCCAGCATGCTGCTAGGGTTCCTGGACATGGTTGGACATCACATGCTAAAGTGGCATCATTGCATGTGTTCTTTTCCTAAAACCACAATGATGCACATTGATACACACACACACATCCAATGAAATCTAGTGGATCCATATGGTTTATGAAAAGAACACACATGGAATGAACTCTAGTGGATCCATGTTATTTATGAAAAGAACACACATGCAATGGCATCTAGGGGATCCATGTGGTTTTTGAAAAGAATACACATGCCATGAACTCTAGTGGATCCATGTAATTTATGAAAAGAACACACATGCAATGACATCTAGTGGATCCATGTGGATTAAGAATATAACACACATGCAATGACATCTAGTGGATCCATGTGGTTTTGAAATATAACACACATGCAATGACATCTAGTTGATCCATGTGGTTTATGAAAAGAACACACATGCAATGAACTCTAGTTGACCCATGTGGTTTATGAAAAGAACACACACACAATGAAATCTAGTGGATCCATGTGGTTTATGAAAAGAAGACACGTGCAATGAACTCTAGTGGATCCATGTGGTTTATGAAAAGAACACACATGCAATGACATCTAGTGGATCCATGTAGTTTATGAAAAGAACATGCATGCAATGAACTCTAGTGGATCCATGTGGTTTATGAAATGAACACACATGCAATGAACTCTAGTCGATCCATGTGGTTTATGAAAAGAACACACGTGCAATGAACTCTAGTGGATCCATGTGGTTTATGAAAAGAACACACATGCAATGACATCTAGTGGATCCATGTGGTTTATGAAAAGAACACACATGCAATGAACTCTAGTGGATCAATGTTGTTTATGAAAATAACACACATCCAATGGCATCTAATGGATCCATGTGGTTTAGGAATAAAACACACATGCAATGAACTCTAGTGGATCCATGTGGTTTATAAAAAGAACACACATGCAATGAACTCTAGTGGATTCATGTGGTTTACGAAAAGAACACACATGCTGGAGTGGCATCACTGCATGTCTGGTTTTCGAAAACCACGCTGATACACACAGACATCTATGTGGGTGTGGTGATGTAGCAACATTCAAAATGGTGGTAGAATGCATGTTGTAGTTGAATTCCAGCATGCTGCTAGAGTTCCTGGACATGGTTGGACAACACATACAGGAGTGGCATCACTTCATGTGTTCTTTTCCAAAAACCACAATGATGCACAGTGATACACACACATCCAAGTGGTTATGGTGATGCAGCATCTTTCAAGCTGGTGGTACAATGCATGCTGCAGGTGAATCGTAGCATGCTGCTAGGGTTCCTGGATAAGGTTGGACACCGCATGCTGGAGTGGCATCATTTCATGTGTTATTTTCCTAAAACCACAATGATGCACACTAATACACACACATCCAATAGCATAAAGTGGATCCATGTGGTTTAGGAGTAGAACACACATGCAATGAACTCTAGTGGATCCGTGTGGTTTATGAAAAGAGTACACATGCAATGGCATCTAGTGGATCCATGTGGTTTATGAAAATAACACAAATGATGGAGTGGCAACATTTCATGTGTTCTTTTCCAAAACCACACTGATACACATAGACATCCAAGTGGGTATGGTGTTGCAGCAACTTTCAAGCTAGTGGTAGAATGCATGCTACAGTTGAATCCCAACATGCTGGCAGGGTTCCTGGACATGATTGGACAACACATGTTGGAGTGGCATCACTTCATGTGTTATTTTCCAAAAACCACAATGATGCACACTGATACACACACATCCAAATGGGTGTGGTGATGCAGCATGTTTCAAGCTGTTGGTACAATGCATGCTACACGTGAATCCCAGCATGCTGCTAGGGTTCCTGGACATGGTTGGACACCACATGCTAGAGTGGCATCATTGCATGTGTTCTTTTCCTAAAAGCACAATGGTACACACACATCCAATGACCCTAAACCCTAAACACAAATGCTGGAGTGGCAACACTTCATGTGTTCTTCTCCAAAACCACACTGATACACATAGACATCCAAGTGGGTATGGTGTTGCAGCAACTTTCAAGCAAGTGGTAGAATGCATGTTGCAGTTGAATCCCAGCATGCTGCCAGGGTTCCTGGACATGATTGGACAACACATGTTGGAGTGGCATCACTCATGTGTTATTTTCCAAAAACCACAATGATGGACACTAATACACACACATCCAAATGGGTGTGGTGATGCATGATACATTGCAAATGTATCTATAATTTTTGATGTTCCATGCTTGGTTTTATCCACTTTCTTGTGCTTTTTCCACACTTTGGAGTACTTTTCATATGATTTCTTGGACTAACCTATTAACAAGAGCCACAGTGTCAGCTGCCTGTTTTCTGCTGTTTTTGGTTCCAGGAAAGTCAGAAAATGAACATTCTCGGAATTGGACGGGACAAAAGCCAAAGTGCCTATTTTTCCGGAAGTCATCAGATGCTAGAATACAAGACGGAGAGGAGCCAGGGGGCCACCACACCACCTGGCCACACGGGCCAGGCCTTGCCGCACCAGGGGGTGGTGTGGCCAGCCCAGGCACCCCCTCGGCCTCTCCTTCCACCTATAAGATGCCCTCTGGACGAAAACCCTAAGTACCCAATCAAAAATCCACGAAGAGTCTCAGAGTCGCGTCATCTCCATCCCTAGATCGGGAGGGATCTGAAGCTCTTCTCGGCACCCTGCCGGAGAGGGGAATTCACCCTGGAGGCTTTCTTCAAAACCATGCAAGCCTCCAGTGTGATGCGTGAGTAGTTCATCCTTGGACTATGGATCCATGTAGTAGCTAGATGGATGGTTCTCCTCCTTTGTTCTTTCATGTCTAGATCTTGTGAGCTCCGTTCATGATGAAGATCATCTATTTGTAATTCTGCATGTTGTGTTTGCGAGGATCCGATGGATATTGAGATGCTATTTCAGATTGATTATTGATTCTATCATGTCTTTGTAATTGGTGATCTTCCATGCTTTCCGTTGTTAGTAGCTATCTTGGCCAAGTAGATGCTAGCAGCTCCAAGAGTTAGTATTTATGCTCGATAGTGGGTTCATGCCTCTGGTAATCTAGGGAAGTGACCGAAATCTCTAAGGTACTAGATGTGTTGTTGCTACTAGGGAGAAAACAAAAATAATTTGTTCATAGAACAATCATATTGTTTACATTACACGCAATTCGTAAAGCAATAATCTGTTGCTTGCAACTTAATACTTGAGGGGGGTCGGATGATAACCTGAAGGTGGATTATTAGTCATAGATGCAGTTGGATGGCGGTCTATGTATAATGTTGTAATGCCCAATCAAGTCTCAAAGGAGTCAAGATGATTAGTATATGCATGTGTTGCTTTCTCGATGTTTGTCAATTGCCCCGCTGTAATTTGTTCACCCAGCATGTTATCTATCATAAGGAGAGACACCTCTAGTGAACTATGGATCCCGGTCCTTTTCTTTTACATACAATCTATAAACTGTTTACTGCTTTGTGTTTACTTTCTACAAACTATTACTTCTTTCCATTCGATACGTTTAATCCTTTGTTTTCATCAAAACACGGTGAGATTGACAACCTCATCGCAAGTTGGGGATAGAGTTCTATGGTTGTGTTGTGCAGGTCTCCACGTTGCTACTAGCACCGGTAGTGCGCCCTGCCAAGGCTCAGCTAGCAACACATTTGGGGTGTTTCCTTGCTCCTACTGGTTCGATTAAACCTTGGTTTCATAACTGAGGGAAACTTGCTGCTGTGCTCACCATACCTTCCTCTTGGGGTTCCCAACGAGCTCTGCATCAACACCGAGCCATCAAGCATTTTTCTGGTGCCGTTGCCGGGGAGTCAAGGACATCTTCACAAGGGGAGTCCCTCATAACCAATTTCTTTACTTTGTTATTTTTGTTTTGCTTTGTTTGCTTGTTTCTTTATCAAAAACACAAAAAAATTAGTTTTTATAAGTTTGCTTTCTTTATTCAAAAACACACAAAAAAATTAGTTCCTACTATAGTTGGTATTTTCGTTGGTCTGTTATTGTCTTGCTTTATCATGCTTACTATCAATGGTTGGTTTCTTTGAAACTGAATCTTATTGGCAAGGTGGGTTCATGGAAGAACAAAAATATTATTATAAGGAACACCGCTTGTCACAAAAAGGGAAACACTTATGGGAACAAATTGATAAATTGTATACCATTGCTATAAACGTGTGCTCTTCTTATAATGTTACTTGTTGCTTTGATAAATCTTGTTGCTGTAGGAGGTATAAACACCTCCCTTTTCAATGTGAGTATAATGATAATGTTACCATATCTTCTTATGCGAAAGGAAATTATGACTTTTATGATATGGAACAAATTGAAGAATTTATTGGTTGGAAGGGTGCATTTGAACATGCTAGTTTGCTTGAAAATACTGATGATTCACCTTATAAATATGAGGTTTATGATATACTTAAATTTTGCTTTGATAATTACAAGGTAGAAAATGGCTATATTATTGAATATCTTAATAGATGCTCTCCACCAATGGAAGATACTAATGCCTTGCGGGAACCTTTGGAAGAAGAAATTGCTGAAACTGGAAGCTCATTGGATGAAAAAGAGGACGAGAGTGATGATCAAGAGTAGGAAGAATGGATCTACCCATCCCTACCTTCTAATGAGAGTAACTCTTTACCCCTTACATTATTTGATTGTCCCCCATGCTTACCAAAGGAGGACGAATGTCATGTTCCTGATGATTCTTTTGAAAATGTTTATCATAAAGCTATAGTATTTGTAGATCATGAAAAGCATGCTTTATGTGATAGTTATATTGTTGAGTTTATTCATGAGGCTACTGAAAATTACTATGAGAGAGGAAAATATGGTTGTAGAAGTTTTCATGGTAATGAAACACCTCTCTATGTGCTGAAAGTTTTTATGTTGCTCTTGTTTTATCTACCCATTCTTGTTACTATGTGCTTCTTTGACTTATTTTCTTACAAGATTCCTATGCATAGGAAGTGGGTTAGACTTAAATGTGTTTTTAATTTGCTTCTTGATGCTCTCTTTTATTTCAATTCATATTTCTTATGTGTGCATCTTCTCAAACTATCATGCCTAACTTAAAGGCGTTAAAGTAAAGTACTTATTGGGAGATAACCAAAAAGTTTTAGATGAGTCTTGGAAGTTATTACTTCAGTAATAACCACTCCTTATCCTTTTTATTTTCTTTTCGTGCCAAGAGAACCTCTAATGAGAGAGAAGTAATGATTGGGAAAGTTGCTGTCCCGAAACAGATTTCTGTGCTTCACCATAAAAATTTGTGTAAAATCTCTGAACGTCTTTTTGAGGCTTGAATTTTTTTGCTTCTTCCCCATGTTGGTATCTAACTTTCGTTAGTTCAACACTTTTTGATTTGAGCAACATAAGGTCTTCGAAAAAATTCGTCTTTACTTGCTGGTCTGTTTTGACAAATTTCTGCCATTTTCTGCATTTGCTTCTTGTTGGTTCCTTTTTGAGTTCTTTTGGGGAATTGAGATTTTTGAGGGAAGTGCTTCAGTAGCCAGTGTACTAATGGAAGTTTATTTGTGTTAGAACTAAGCTTTAAGACTTATTTATCTTGAGTGCACTAATGTTGCTAATAAAGATTGTGTGATGTTTTGTATGAAGGAAAAAATTCAGGTGTATGGAAGGAATGAGTAATGAGATGAAGGATGGACTAAAGCTCAAGCTTGGGGATGCCACGCGTGTCACTCCAAGAAATATCCAAGAAGTACAAGCGTCAAAGCTTGGGGATGCCCAAGGCATCCCCTCTTCATCAATAAAAATTCCAAGTTTCTTCCAAACGCTTCATTTTTATTGTTTCATGCACAGTTGTGTTGTTCTTGGAGCGTCTTCTTTTTCGTTTTGGTTTTGGTTTTTCGTTTGCTTTGTTTGCTTAGTTTTCTGAATAAATTGGTTGGCACCCTCTTTTATACACTAGTTTGCAAATAGTTTGGTTTGGTTTGGAAAAGAGTAGGAAAGTTCATGCTTATGTGGTAAAAAGAGCTTGTTTTTGACTATGGCCTATGCTTTGTCATGCCATGCTTGATATTGTTTTGGATTTATGCTTAGTATTCTTTGATGCAGCATGACTTGTTATAAACAATTGAGATTGCTTAATGTGCCTTGGATGAATCATGCGTTGTTTTAGCATATTAAAGCATAGTATTATGGTATTCTCCTTTGATGCTTTATTTGGGTTGACTTAGCGCATGCTCACACCATGTTATGACTATCTCAAGTCACCATAGCCTTTATAATCCTTTAGTTTTCAACTTGTAGTATCACTTTATGCTTTGATCAATGATGTTTTGTCGCTCTGCATGATGATGGACATTATTGCTCTCTTAGTTTGTCGCTCCCAGTCTTTTGCTAGCCTCCACAACTAAGTATGAGTTCCACTCATGCATCCAACTCCCTAAACCAAGTTATTCCAAAGAGTCCACCATACCTACCTACTAGCTTATGCTATTCCAAGTATATTTATGCTTTTGTTTACCTTCCAAATTAAACTTGTTATGAGAAAACTAGTGATTAAAGCTCTCACGAACTTGATGGCACACTTTACTTTTCTTGCCCTTAATAAACTTGAACCATTGTGTCGTCTATGTTGTATATGCTTGCACTTATTTGTTGGGGATTAGCAAAACCATGCTTTCATGGGGAACGCTTTCAACATTGCACTTGGTACTTGTACCTAGTTGATATCATGCTCTTTTGTATATGGATGTCGTCGGTGTGAAATGAAAGGGGAGCTTGTAAGTCCATGGAGTTATGTATATGTGTTAGAGAAACGCCTGGGCCGCTGGTCTAATCCATGCTGACATGGTAGAAACCTGCAACATAACCATAATGAGCCGTCTATGAAGCATTCTTCTTATAAAAAAGAGTCCTGTATTGAGAAAAAAGAAAAAAAAGAAAAAAAGAGATTATGAAAAGAGGAAAGAGAGAAAAAATCACCATATTCCCATGGTAAATAAGAAGATTGCTGAGATGCTCATTGTCTGCTTGCCTTGTCATTTTGATATGGGGATTCTTCCGTATCATCGGGCAAGGGGTACCCCGTTGGCGGTTCTCTATGATACACATGTACTTACAATGACAAGAACTTACCGGTGACTAAACTTGAGTAGCATGAGGAGTGGCCCTCGTATACAAGGGACATGAGATCTCTGACTTATACTTCGTCAAGGATGTACACCATAGTTTGTTCACTTTAACCTTAATCACTTCAAGATGCTTATGATAGGGGCAATGAGAGCTGAAAGCTGTAAGTACCATAATTTTTGGAAGCTCTTTATGAGACTTGAATCCCTACTTCCTTTTATAAAGGCCTTTCTTCCACCATTATATTGAGTCTCCACTTTCTATCTTTATGCACCTACTTTGAGAGCATAGTGGCCATTCTTAGTTCTATGTGCATTGTCCCAAGACTAGTTGATTGATGCATAATTTGATATTGCTTGTTTAAACTATTTGTATCTAGTAACTCTTATGAACTTTGAAGGTGTCCTATGCATTTATATTTGCTACTCTATGAGGGACAAGCTGAATACTATTATGCTATGTTTTCTTTATGTGAAACAAACAAACGTCTTGCAAAGCATTGTTATTCATGAATCTTTTGTTTGTGCATTTTCATGTTGCATCATAGTTTCTTTGTCTTATTGCTAGAACTTTGTCTTTCATGTTATGATTGAAGTACTATGATCCCAGCTTTGAATGTTTTACAAATACTTTGATCAAGTCTTTGATGGTGCATGTCACCTCAAAAATTATTCTTTCTTTTTACACTTAACTACTCGAGGACGAGCAGGAGTTAAGCTTGGGGATGTTGATACATTGCAAATGTATCTATAATTTTTGATGTTCCATGCTTGGTTTTTTCCACTTTCTTGTGTTTTTTCCACACTTTGGATTACTTTTCATATGATTTCTTGGACTAACCTATTAACAAGAGCCACAGTGCCAGCTGCCTGCTTTCTGCTGTTTTTGGTTCCAGGAAAGTCAGAAAATGAACATTCTTGGAATTGGACGGGACAAAAGCCAAAGTGCCTATTTTTCCAGAAGTTATCAGATGTCAGAATACGAGACGGAGAGGATCCAGGGGCCACCACACCACCTGGCCGTGCAGGCCAGGCCTGGCCACGCCAAGGGGTGGTGTGGACAGCCCAGGCACCGCCTCGGCCTCTCCTTCCGCCTATAAGATGCCCTCGGGACGAAAACTCTAAGTACCCGATCAAAAATCCACGAAAGAGTCTGTAGCCGCCGTCATCTCCATCCCTATATCGGGATGGATATGAAGCTCTTCCCGGCACCCTGCCGGAGAGGGGAATTCACCCTGGAGGCCTTCTTCATCACCATGCAAGCCTCCGGTGTGATGCGTGAATAGTTCATCCTTGGACTAGGGATCCATGTAGTAGCTAGATGGCTGGTTCTCCTCCTTTGTGCTTTCATGTCTAGATCTTGTGAGCTCCATTCATGATCAAGATCATCTATTTGTAATTTTGCATGTTGTGTCTGCGGGGATCCGATGGATATTGATATGCTATTTCAGATTGATTATTGATTCTATCATGTCTTTGTTATTTGTGATCTTGCATGCTTTCCGTTGTTAGTAGCTATCTTGGCCAAGTAGATGCTAGCAGCTCCAAGAGTTAGTATTTATGCTCGATAGTGGGTTCATGCCTCTGGTAATCTGGGAAAGTGATAGAAATCTCTAAGGTACTAGATGTGCTGTTGCTACTAGGGAGAAAACAACAATCCTTTGTTCATAGAACAATCGTATTGTTTACATTACACGCAATTCGTAAAGCAATAATTTGTTGCTTGCAACTTAATACTGGAGGGGGTTCGAATGATAACCTGAAGTGGATTATTAGTCATAGATGTAGTTGGATGGCGGTCTATGTATAATGTTGTAATGCCCAATCAAGTCTCAAAGGAGTCAAGATGATTAGTATATGCATGTATTGCTTTCTCGCTGTTTGTCAATTGCCCTGCTGTAATTTGTTCACCCAGCATGTTATCTATCTTAAGGAGAGCCACCTCTAGTGAACTATGGATCCTGGTCCTTTTATTTTACATACAATCTATAAACTGTTTACTGCTCTGTGTTTACTTTCTGCAAACTATTACTTCTTTCCATTCGATATGTTTAATACTTTGTTTTCAGCAAAACACGGTGAGATTGACAACCTCATCGCAAGTTGGGGACAGAGTTCTGTGGTTGTGTTGTGCAGGTCTCCACGTTGCTACTAGCACCGGCAGTGCGCCCTGCCAAGGCTCGTCTAGCAACACCTTTGGGGTGTTTCCTTGCTCCTACTGGTCGATTAAACCTTGGTTTCATATTTGAGGGAAACTTGCTACTGTGCTCATCATACCTTCCTCTTGGGGTTCCCAACGAGCTCTACATCAACACCGAGCCATCAGTGCAGCATGTTTCAAGATGGTGGTACAATGCATGCTGCAGGTGAATTCTAGCATGCTGCTAGGGTTCCTAGACATGGTTGGACACCACGTGCTAGAGTGGCATAATTGCATGTGTTCTTTTCCTAAAAGCACAATGATGCACACTGATACACACACATCCAATGACATCTATTGGATCCATTTGATTTAGGAATAGAACACACATGCAATGAACTCTAGTGGATCCATGTGGTTTATGAAAAGAACACACATGCAATGAACTCTAGTGGATCCCTGTGGTTTTATTAAAAGAACACATATGCAATGGGATCTAGTGGATCCATGTGGTTTATGAAAAGAACACACATGCAATGAACTCTAGTGGATCCATGTGGTTTATGAAAAGAACACACATGCAATGAACTATAGTGGATTCATGTGGTTGATGAAAAGAACACACATGCAATGACATCTAGTGGATCCATGTGGTTTAGGAATATAACACACATGGAATAAACTCTAGTGGATCCATGTGGTTTATGAAAGGAACACACATACAATGGCATCTAGAGGATCCATGTGGTTTATGAAAAGAACACACATGCAATGACATCCAGTTGATCCATGTGGTTTATTAAAAGAACACACATGCAATGAACTCTAGTGAATCCATGTGGTTTATGAAAAGAACACACATGCTGGAGTGGCATCACTACATGTGTTCTTTTACAAAACCACACTGATATACACAGACATCCAAGTGGGTGTGGTGATGTAGCAACTTCCAAGCCACTGTAAGAATGCATGCCGAAGTTGAATCCCAGCATGGTGCTAGGGTTCCTGGACATGGTTGGACAACACATGCTGGAGTGGCATCACTTCATGTGTTTTTTTCCAAAAACCACAATGATGCACACTGATACACACACATCCAAATGGGTGTGGTGATGCAGCATGTTCAAGTTGTTGGTACAATGCATGCTACACGTGAATCCCAGCATGCTGCTAGGGTTCCTGGACATGGTTGGACACTACATGCTAGAGTGGCATTATTGCATGTGTTCTTTTCCTAAAAGCACAATGATGCACAATGATACACACACATCCAATGACATCTAGTGGATCCATTTGGTTTAGGAATAGAACACACATGCAATGAACTCTAGTGGATCCATGTGGTTTATGAAAACAACACACATGAAATGAACTCTAATGGATCCCTGTGGTTTATGAAAAGAACACATATGCAATGGCATCTAGTGGATCCATGTGGTTTATGAAAAGAACACACATGCAATAAACTCTAGTGGATCCATGTGGTTTATCAAAATAACACACATGCAATGAACTCTAGTGGATTCATGTGGTTTATGAAAAGAAAACACATGCAATGACATCTAGTGGATCCATGTGGTTTATGAAAAGAACACACATGCAATGGACTCTAGTGGATCCATGTGGTTTACGAAAACAACACACATGCAATGGCATCTAGTGGATCCATGTGGTTTAGGAATAGAACGCATATGCAATGAACTCTAGTGGATCCATGTGGTTTATGAAAAGAATACACATGCAATGGCATCTACAGGATCCATGTGGTTTATGAAAAGAACACACATGCAATGACATCTAGTTGATCCATGTGGTTTATTTAAAAAAACACATGCAATGAACTCTAGTGGATCCATGTGGTTTATGAAAAGAACACACATGCTGGAGTGGCATCACTGCATGTGTTCTTTTACAAAAGCACACTGATATACACAAACATCCAAGTGGAAGTGGTGATGTAGCAACTTTCAAGCATGTGGTAGATTGCATGTTCAATCCCAGCATGGTGCTAGGGTTCCTGGACATTGTTGTACAACACATGCTGGAGTTGCATCACTGCATTTGTTCCTTTCCAAAAACCAAAATGATGCACACTGACACACACACACACATCCAAGTTTGTGTGGTGACGCAACATCTTTCAAGCTAGTTGTACAATGCATGCTATAGCTGAATCCCAGCATGCTGCTAGGGTTCCTAGACATGGTTGGAAACCACATGCTGGAGTGGCATCATTGCATGTGTTATTTTCGTAAAACCACAATGATGCACACTGATACAAACACACACACACATCTAATGATATCTAGTGGATCCATGTGGTTTAGGAATAAAACACACATGCAATGAACTCTAGTGGATCCATGTGGTTTATGAAAAGAACAAACATTCAATGGGATCTAGTGGATCCGTGTGGTTTACGAAAAGAACACACATGCTGGAGTGGAATCACTACATGTGTTATTTTCCAAAACAACACTAATACACACATACATCCAAGTGGGAGTGGTGATGTTGCAACTTTCAAGCTGGTGGTAGAATGCATGCTGCTAGGGTTCCTGCACATGGTTGGACAACACATGATGGAGTGGCATCACTTCATGTGTTATTTTCCAAAAACCACAATAATGTACACTGATACACACACATCCAAGTGGGTGTGGTGATGCAGCATCTTTCAAGCTGGTGGTACAATGCATGTTGCAGGTGAATCCCAGCACGCTGCAATGGTTCCTGGACATGGTTGGACACCACATGCTGGAGTGGCATCATTGCATGTGTTCTTTTCCTAAAACCACAATGGTGCAGACTAATACACACACACACATCCAATAACATCTAGTGGATCCATGTGGTTTAGGAATAGAACACACATGCAATGAACTCTAGTGGATCCATGTGGTTTATGAAAAGAACACACATGCAATGGCATCTAGAGGATCCATGTGGTTTATGAAAAGAACACACATGCAATGACATCCAGTTGATCCATGTGGTTTATTAAAAGAATACACCTCCAATGAACTCTAGTGGATCCATGTGGTTTATGAAAAGAACACACATGCTGGAGTGGCATCACTGCACGTGTTCTTTTACAAAACCACACTGATATACACAGACATCCAAGTGGGTGTGGTGATGTAGAAACTTCCAAGCCAGTGGTAGAATGCATGCTGCGGTTGAATCCCAACATGGTGCTAGGGTTCCTAGACATGGTTGGACAACACATGCTGGAGTGGCATCACTTCATGTGTTATTTTCCAAAAACCACAATGATGCACACTGATACACACACATCCAAATGGGTGTGGTGATGCAGCATGTTTCAAGCTGTTGGTACAATGCATGCTACACGTGAATCCCAGCATGCTGCTAGGGTTCCTGGACATGGTTGGATACCACATGCTAGAGTGGCATCATTGCATGTGTTCTTTTCCTAAAAGCACAATGGTACACACACATCCAATGACATCTAGTGGATCCATTTGGTTTAGGAATAGAACACACATGCAATGAACTCTAGTGGATCCATGTGGTTTATGAAAAGAACACACATGCAATGGCATCTAGAGGATCCATGTGGTTTATGAAAAGAACCAACATGCAATGACATCTAGTTGATCCATGTGGTTTATGAAAAGAACACACATGCAATGAACTCTACTGGATCCATGTGGTTTATGAAAAGAGCACACATGCAATGAACTCTAGTGGATTCATGTGGTTTATGAAAAGAACACACATGCAATGACATCTAGTGGATCCATGTGGTTTATGAAAAGAACACACATGGAATGGACTCTAGTGGATCCGTGTAGTTTACGAAAACAACACACATGCAATGGCATCTAGTGGATCCATGTGGTTTAGGAATAGAACACACATGCAATAAAATCTAGTGGATCCATGTGGTTTATGAAAAGAACACACATGCAATGGCATCTAGAGGATCCATGTGGTTTATGAAAAGAACACACATGCAATGACATCCAGTTTATCCATGTGGTTTATTAAAAGAACACACATGCAATGAACTCTAGTGGATCCATGTGGTTTATGAAAAGAACACACATGCTGGAGTGGGATCACTACATGTGTTCTTTCACAAAACCACACTAATATACATAGACATCCAAGTGGGTGTGGTGATGTAGCAACTTCCAAGCCAGTGGAAGAATGCATGTTGAAGTTGAATCCTAGCATGGTGCTAGGGTTCTTGGTCATGGTTAGACAACACATGCTGGAGTGGCATCACTTCATGTGTTATTTTCCAAAAACCTAAATGATGCACACTGATACACACACATCCAAATGGGTGTGGCTATGCAGCATGTTTCAAGCTGTTGGTACAATGCATGCTACACGTGAATCCTAGCATGCTGCTAGGGTTCCTGGACATGGTTGGACACCAGATGCTAGAGTGGCATCATTGCATGTGTTCTTTTCCTAAAAGCACAATGGTACACACACATCCAATGACATCTAGTGGATCCATTTGGTTTAGGAATAGAACACACATGCAATGAACTCTAGTGGATCCATGTGGTTTATGAAAAGAACACACATGCAATGGCATCTAGTGGATCCATGTTGTTTAGGAATAGAACGCATATGCAATGAACTCTAGTGGATCCATGTGGTTTATGAAAAGAACACACATGCAATAGCATCTAGAGGATCCATGTGGTTTATGAAAAGAACACACATGCAATGACATCTAGTTGATCCATGTGGTTTATTAAAAAAAACATGCAATGAACTCTAGTGGATCCATGTGGTTTACGAAAAGAACACACATGCTAGAGCGGCATAACTGCATGTGTTCTTTTACAAAAGCACACTGATATACATAGACAGCCAAGTGGAAGTGGTGATGTAGCAACTTTCAAGCCGGTGGTAGATTGCATGCTGCAGTTGAATCCCAACATGGTGCTAGGTTCCTGGACATTGTTGTACAACACATGCTGGAGTTGCATCAGTGCATGTGTTCTTTTCCAAAAACCATAATGATGCACACTCACACACACACATCCAAGTTTGTGTGGTGACGCAACATCTTTCAAGCTAGTGGTACAATGCATGCTACAGCTGAATCCCAGCATGCTGCTAGGGTTCCTAGACATGGTTGGACACCACATGTTGGAGTGGCATCATTGCATGTGTTATTTTCGTAAAACCACAATGATGCACACTGATACAAACACACACACACATCCAATGATATCTTGTGGATCCATGTGGTTTAGGAATAAAACACACATGCAATGAACTCTAGTGGATCCATGTGGTTTATGAAAAGAACAAACATGCAATGGGATGTAGTGGACCCATGTGGTTTACGAAAAGAACACACATGCTGGAGTGGAATCACTGCATGTGTTCTTTTCCAAAACCACACTAATACACACATACAACCAAGTGGGAGTGGTGATGTTGCAACTTTCAAGATGGTGGTAGAATGCATGCTGCTAGGGTTCCTGGACATGGTTGGACAACACATGATGGAGTGGCATCACTTCATGTGTTATTTTCCAAAAACCACAATAATGTACACTCATACACACACATCCAAGTGGGTGTGGTGATGCAGCATCTTTAAAGCTGGTGGTACAATGCATGTTGTAGGTGAATCCCAGCATGCTGTTAGGGTTCCTGGACATGGTTGGACACCACATGCTGGAGTGGCATCATTGCATGTGTTCTTTTCCTAAAACCACAATGATGCACACTGACACACACACACATCCAATGACATCTAGTGGATCCATGTGGTTTAGGAATAGAACACACATGCAATGAACTCTAGTGGATCCATGTGATTTATGAAAAGAACACACATGCAATGAACTCTAGTGGATTCATGTGGTTTAGGAAAAGAACACACATGCAATGACATCTAGTGGATCCATGTGGTTTATGAAAAGAACACACATGGAATGGACTCTAGTGGATCCATCTGGTTTACGAAAACAGCACACATGCAATGGCATCTAGTGGATCCATGTGGTTTAGGAATAGAACACACATGCAATAAACTCTAGTGGATCCATGTGGTTTATGAAAAGTACACACATGCAATGGCATCTAGAGGATCCATGTGGTTTATGAAAAGAACACACATGCAATGACATCTAGTTGATCCACGTGGTTTATAAAGAACACACATGCAATGAACTCTAGTGGATCCATGTGGTTTATGAAAATAACACACATGCTGGAGTGGCATCACTACATGTGTTCTTTTACAAAACCACACTAATATACATAGACATCCAAGTGGGTGTGGTGATGTAGCAACTTCCAAGCCAGTGGTAGAATGCATGCTGCAGTTGAATCCTTGCATGGTGCTAGGGTTCCTGGACATGGTTGGACAACACATGCTGGAGTGGCATCAGTTCATGTGTTATTTTCCAAAAACCACAATGATGCACATTGATACATACACATCCAAATGGGTGTGGTGATGCAGCATGTTTCAAGCTGTTGGTACAATGCATGCTACATGTGAATCCCAGCATGCTGCTAGGGTTCCTGGACATGGTTGGACACTACATGCTAGAGTGGCATCATTGCATGTGTTCTTTTGCTAAAAGCACAATGATGCACAATGATACACACACATCCAATGACATCTAGTGGATCCATTTGGTTTAGGAATAGAACACACATGCAATGAACTCTAGTGGATCCATGTGGTTTATGAAAACAACACACATGAAATGAACTCTAATGGATCCCTGTGGTTTATGAAAAGAACACACATGCAATGACATCTAGTGGATCCATGTGGTTTATGAAAAGAACACACATGGAATGGACTCTAGTGGATCCATGTGGTTTACGAAAACAGCACACATGCAATGGCATCTAGTGGATCCATGTGGTTTAGGAATAGAACACACATGCAATAAACTCTAGTGGATCCATGTGGTTTATGAAAAGTACACACATGCAGTGGCATCTAGAGGATCCATGTGGTTTACGAAAAGAACACACATGCAATGACAGTAGTTGATCCACGTGGTTTATAAAGAACACACATGCAATGAACTCTAGTGGATCCATGTGGTTTATGAAAATAACACACATGCTGGAGTGGAATCACTGCATGTGTTCTTTTACAAAACCACACTGATATACATAGACATCCAAGTGGGTGTGGTGATGTAGCAACTTCCAAGCCAGTGGTAGAATGCATGATGTAGTTGAATCCCTGCATGGTGCTAGGGTTCCTGGACATGGTTGGACAACACATGCTGGAGTGGCATCAGTTCATGTGTTATTTTCCAAAAACCACAATGATGCACACTTATACATACACATCCAAATGGGTGTGGTGATGCAGCATGTTTCAAGCTGTTGGTACAATATATGCTACACGTGAATCCCAGCATGCTGCTAGGGTTCCTGGACATGGTTGGACACCACATGCTAGAGTGGCATCATTGCATGTTGTAACTACCTCGGTGAATTACGCTCTTAGTTACATGCCTGGATGAGCAAAAATGGTTAAAATAGTACGGTGGGGCCAAGGGCCACTCATAGGTAGACCTTTCGGCCGTCCTAACCATTTTCAGAACATCGGAACAGGAACGAGCGGCGTAATCGGCAGGCGAAGGGATCAACTACATACACAAATGAGTATGTATGCAAGCCACATACAACAGCCCTCAGAGCCATTCCATCTAAAAGAAATAGAAATATTGCAATGCCATACGGCAAGATCCAAATCTCCTAGATAGAGATAATATTTTAGGATAGCTCCTCATACATCAAACATCAGAGTATCAGGTGGAAGCGGAAAACACGATCCGAGTACAGATAAGAAGCAAATCGGCATAAGATGCCACATAAATAAACACATCCCGCCCACAGATCTCACGGATCCCCGTTCCCGGAATCTCTACACCGAGTGATCGTTGCCAACATTGTCCGTCTCCTCCACCCAGTATCCATCTTGCGAGTATACCTGTTCATCTAAATCAAACAATTTATCGTGTGAGACCCTAGGGGTACTCAGCAAGTCTTTATGCCTCTAAAGGGAACATAACCTGGGGTGACGCAATTGCAGCAAAAGATAATAACTAACAAGGCTATAGATACTCGCTATCCATCCGCCTAACCAATGATAGACGGTTGTTTGTGAATTAATAACAATAGTTATAACAGTAATTAACAGATCCATCCTCCTCCTCGCTTACCAACGAGGAAGCGGACAAACAACCCCCCATCTGTTGGAAGTTTTATTAACCATTCCATGAGTGTTGCACTATTTACTAGTCAGGTACTTAGTCAAATTAAAAGCGGTACTTTAGTTATACTTGACTATGATCGAGAAACTGTGCTCCAAGTCGTCCATAACCGCGGACACGGCTTTTAGGAAGATTTACCCTGCAGGGGTGCACAAATAGCAACACACACTCGATCAACCTCGGAAAAACCAACTCAAAACCCAACGAGGCATTCACGAAAAAGCGATCACAGGATTCAGAAATGTTTTAGGGGGCCACCCCAATAAGCTACCCGCAACGAAGTTGGCCGGCTCCGAGACAGACCCAGGGTTTGCGATGACGGCTGTAAACGACTAGGAACCTGAAAGTGTGACTAGGCTTGTCGATACCACGAAAACATGGCGCGTTCCAAAACAGTACAGGTGCTCCACGCACAATCTTAAATAAAGCAGTAAAGCATGGCATAAGTACAGGATAGTAATAAAGCCCGAAACTACTTTGTGGCCCCAAGAAATAAGAATGAATCAAGCTCTGGCTCAGGGGGGTCCATAAGGCCTCCCGGATGTGGATAGTGCGAATAGTCAAGGAACAGGAATCAAGTACTCGGGGTCCTATGGGACACAAGTGAGCATGAAAAACCAAATAGCAGATATTGCTCACCGGTGCCACTTTCATTAGTTATCCCATTAGTACTCAGGTTAAGTTGTTTAGGTACCTCGTGATCCATCAGACACTCACATACCCTACACATGCTGTTCTACGACTCGCATGGCTCAAACAACTCATGTAGTAATGGCTCGTGGGATGGAGGAACAAGCTTCGGTGGGGTTTAAAAATAAAGGCTATTCAGTACTTGGGATTCATGTTAATGCAATCGCGACTCAATGATACAAGAATAAAATAGAGGCTATAGGTACTATATGTATGCAAGCATGTGGTAGTGCTTGCCTGGCAGCTCAGTTGAAGTGAGGGACGGATCTGGGTAGTGCACCTGGGATTCCTGATATATCCCCTGCTCAGCGTCTATTCGAAGAAGAACCAAACAAACAAGGGCCAACATAAATAGAGTGCACAAGCATATGAATTAAAATGCGACAAGCAAACAATCATGCCATGATGAATGATGCACAATTTGCATGGCAATAATGTAGCATGGCATGGGTGAGGTGTGGGGTACAAGATTAAAGCATTTTATTAAGTTTTTAGCCCGGTTTGCTCTCATATAAGTTGCTGTATACTTTATATTTATATGATGCATGCTGCAATTCAGAACATGGAAAGCATAGATAGAACGGGCTCGTCGCGCTGATCGATTTAGACATATTATTTGTCAAATTTGCAGTTATAGATTTAAAGTTATTAATTTAATTAGAAAAGGGTATTTTATTTTAATTTTAATCATCTCGGAAATTTACAGTGTTCAAACATTATTTTGAATAGATATTTGAATTCCAAACATTTTTCTGATTCAAAAACATATATCATTTGTATTATTTGGATTTATAATTTAAAATTATTATTTTCTAGACTTAAACATATTTAACAATTTCTAAAATTATTTTTATTAACAGAAAAGATCGCAGAACTTTATGCACAGAGAGGCAGCTAGCCACAGTGACGATGTGACAATGACTCAACAGTGAGGAGTCAAGCGTTGGGTAAGGTGGGGCTTTTCTATAGACTTTTCTCACCGAGAGGTTGCCTAGCCACAGAGAGTGACAGGTGGGCCACCGGCGACGGCAGCCAACACAAGGGCCAGGCCTGTACATGTGGGCAAGCCGGGGCACGGGGGGTCTGTCTGTGACAGACAGGATCTGCCAGGGGGTTTTGTGCAAAATGGCCCAGCGAATCTGAATTCGATCCAGAAACATGGCTAGCTCATCTGATTTTCGGAAGACGGTGGCGAGCTAACCCTTGGGAATTTTGCGATGCTGCAAAAAGCAAAGCTGAAGAGGGCAGCAAGATGTACAACTTTCATGTACGGAGTTTCCAGTGGAGCAATGTGGAGCCCGGAAATTGACGAAGAACAGGGATGAAAAACGGTGTCTGAGACTGTCGGATGGGATGCAGAAAAATGACATTTTTCTCTGGTTTTCGCGAGACGATTCCGAGCTCATCTATGGACGGATCTGGGTGTGATATGGATCGTTGGAAAGAGGGTACTACCAGCTAGGTTTTTCGTTCTCGCGTTGTTCGAAGAAGAGCATCGTGACGACGACACCGACGCGTGGAACGGAGCAGGTTAGGCGCGGGCCGCGGTGCACTGTCGGACGCCTGCACGTGGGTTCAGAGCGGCTGGCGAGCGTGGCGGTGTAGCACGCACGCATGCGCGATGGCGGCGAGATGATCTACCAGCGTGCATAGGAGGGATCTGGGGTGCTCACCGGGGTGTGACGTCGAGGGAGAACATGGCTAGAACGAGGGACGGAACAGCGGCGAGGAGATGGTGCCCACGGCGGCGGTGTGCGGTGTAACTACCTCGGTGAATTACGCTCCTAGTTACAAGCCTGGATGAGCAGAAATGGTTGAAATAGTACGGTGGGGCCCAAATGCCACTCACAGGTAGACCTTTCGGCCGTCCCAACCATTTCCAAACATCGGGACAAGAACGGGCGGCGTAATCGGCAGGCGAAGGGATCAACTACATACACAAATGAGTATGTATGCAAGCCACCATACAATAGTACATCAGAGCCATTCCATCTAAAAAGAAAGGAAAATATAGCAACGCCATACGGCAAGATCCAAATATCCTAGATAGATATAATAGTTTAGGATATCTCCTCATACATCAAACATCAGAGTATCAGGCGGAAGCGGAAGACAAAATCCGAGTACGGATAAGAAGCAAATCGGCATAAGATGCCCCATAAATAAACACATCCCGCCCATAGATCTCACGGATCCCCGTTCCCAGAATCTCTACACCGAATGATCGTTGCCCACATCGTCCGTCTCCTCCACCCAGTATCCATCTTGCGAGTTTACCTATTCATCTGAATCAAACAATTTATCATGTGAGACACTAGGGGTACTCAGCAAGTCTTTATGCCTCTAAAGGGGACACAACCTGGGGTGACGCAATTGCAGCAAAAGATAAACCCTAACAATTCTATAGATACTCGCTAACCATCCGCCTAACCAGAGATAGACGGATGTCCGTGAATTAATAACAACAGTTATAATGGTAATGTCCACAGATCCATCCTCCTCCTCGCTTACTAACGAGGAAGCGGACGAACAACCCCCCATCCGTTGGCAGTTTTATTATCCATTCCATGAGTGTTGCACTATTTACTAGTCCGGTACTTAGTCAAATTAAAAGCGGCACTTTAGTTATTCTTGTCTATGATCGAGAAACTGTGCTCCAAGTCATCCGTAACCGTGGACACGGCTTTCAGAAAGTTTTACCTGAGGTGCACAAATAGCAACACACACTCGATCAACCTCGGAAAAACCAAATAAAAACACAACGAGGCGATCACGACAAAGCGATCACAGGATTCAGAAATATTTCAGGGGGCCACCCCATTAAGCTACCCGCGACGAAGTTGGCCGACTCCGAGATGGACTCAAGGTTTGCGCCAATGGCTGTAAACGACTGGGAACCCGAAAATGTGCCTGGGCTTGTCGATACCGCGAAAACACTCCATTTTCCTAAACAGATGCGATCGCATTACCTCGCACAATTTAAATAAAGCGATAAAGCATGGCATAAGTACAGGATAGTAAATAAAACCTCAAACTAGTTTGTGGCCCCAAGAAATAAGAATGAATCAAGCTCTGGCTCAGGGGGGTTCATAAGCCTCCCGGATGTGGATAGCGCGAATATTCAAGGAACAGGAATCAAGTACTCGGGGTCCTACGGGACACAAGTGAGCCTGAAAAACCAAATAGCGAATATGGCTCACCGATGCCACTTTCATTAGTTATCCCATTACTACTCAGGTTAAGTTGTTTAGGTACCTCGTTATCCATCAGACACTCACATACCCTACACATGTTGTTCTATGACTCGCATGGCTCAAACAACTCCTGTAGTAATGGCTCATGGGATGGAGGAACAAGCTTCGGTGGGGTTTAAAAGTAAAGGCTATGCAATACTTGGGATTCAGTTTAATGCAATCGCGACTCAATGATGCAAGAATAAGATAGAGGCAAAAGGTACTATATGTATGCAAGCATGTGGTAGTGCTTGCCTGGCAGCTCAGTTGAAGCGAGAGAAGGATCTGGGTAGTGCTCCTGGGTATCTTGGTATATCCCCTGCTCAGCGTCTATTCGAAGAAGAACCAAACAAACAAGGGCCAACATAAATAAAGTGCGCAAGCATATGAATTAAATGCGACAAGCAAACAATCATGCCATGATGAATGATGCACAATTTGCATGGCAATAATGTAGCATGGCATGGGTGAGGTGTGGAATACAAGAATAAACCATTTTATTGAGTCTTGGCCCCATTTTACCCTCATAATAGTTGCTGTACACATTATATTTATATGATGCATGCTGCAAAACAGATAAAGGATTGCATAAACAGAAAGGTCTCGTCGAGCTAATCATTTTAGACATATTATTTGTTAAATTTGGAGTTATAAAACAAAAGTTATTAATTAATTAAGGAAAAAGGGCATTTTATTGTAATTTTAATCAACTTGGAAAATAAAGTGTCCAAAATATATTTTGAAGGCCATATTTGAATTCCTCACATTTTTCTGATCTCAAAACATATATTATTTGTATTATTTGGGTTTATAATTTGAAAGTTATTTTAAAACAGATTTAAAATTTGAATTTGAAATAATTTGAAAAAGATTTGAATTAAAAAAGATCACAGAAATACTTTTGTTACTTGCCCCAAGCTAGCCACAGTCAATGACCAGTGGGGCCATGCTGACTGGACGACACAGGCGCACAAAAATTCTTCTGTCACCGCGAGCTAACCTAACCACTGCGTTTGACAGGTGGGGCCTGCGGCCACGGGGTCCACGTGACAGCGGCGAGAGGAAAAGAAACTGACTGGTGGGGATGAGCTGGAGTGCGGGTTGAGGTCCTGGAAACAGGGGGTTCCTCTGCAAAACTTACGCGGAGGCAGACAGGTGGGTCCAAGAGGAGCGCGGGTTGCGTGCGCAAAACAGCAGGTGGCGATCAAAAAGGCGTCATCTGTTCCTCTTCTCTCGCGGAAGGACAGATCGGTCTGCGTCCAGCATGGCCTTGAGATTCGAACTCGGACTGGCGTGCGCGCACGGAGGCGGCAGCCACTGGGCTGGGGGCGGGTTGGTGTTTGGTGGGCGGACGGGGCCTAGTTGGGGCTTGGCGCTTCTGGGAGTGAGCGAGCGAAGCGGCGGCGGCGGAGGACGCTTCAGCAAAGGCCGGCGGATCTAGGCGATGATGGCGAGGCGGAGCATGTCCAGGGGGTTTAGGGGCTCACCGAGAGTGTGTCGGTGGTGGCGGATTGGGCCGGCGAGCAGCAGGACGACGGTGATGCAGAGGCCCAGCGGTTTAGGGTTTCGGGGTCGGCGTCACGATGTTCTTCGGCTCCAGCCCTTCTCCTCCTCGCTGACGGTTACTGGACGAAGCAGAGAAGCCTCCTCGTCCTTCTCGATCACCTCCTCGTCGCGCTCGTTGGCTGGATCGGCCGATGTGGTTGGAAGCGAGCAGTGGCAGCGTTGAGGGGTAAAGCAGTGGTGGAGAGGAAGGAGAAAAGAAGGCGAGGCCCTGGGCGGATCTGGGAGAGGCCAGAGGCAAGAGAGAGGGGGTAGATAGGGACGGGAGAGGAGAGGGGTGCCGTGGGGGAGTGGTATATGGGAAAGGTGGCTTCAGCCACCTTTTTCTCCTTCCTCCTACTCACGTGCTAGGGCGGGAAGGAGCAGGGCGAGGTGGTGATGGGGGAGCTGCCAGGTGGGTACGGTAGGGCCGGTGGGGGGCTCGGTTGGAGGAGCCCTCATGGCAGAGAGAGAGAGCTACAGAGAGAGAGGGGAGGCTCGGGCTAGGTGGGAGCTAGGGTGATCAGGTGGCCAAGTGGGGCCAGCTAGGTAGAGAGGAGAGAGAGAGGCCGAGAGAGAGGGGTGGTAGCTTAGGGTTTTGGTTTAGATGGGGGTGTGGTTTATATTAGGATGGGGTAGAGGGGTATGGTGATTAGGGAGGGTCTAGATAGAGGATAAGAGAGAAGGGGTGGTGGCTTAGGGTTTATAGAAGATTGCATGCTCCAAACGAGATCAAGCAAGAACATGCGGAATAGGTGTAGGGCTTGGGTTTTGCTTAGGGTTAGAGGTAGGTCAAGGTGGTAGGGTATGGATGGAGATAGATGTAGGTTTTTAGCATGACCCAAACTAACAAGCATGAAGAGAGGTAGAGATAGATGGGAGATTCACCCAAAAATCCAACTAAAAGCAAAGGAGAACCAAAGTTGGAGATGGTTGCATGGCCCATGCAAAATTAATTAATGCCATGCTTATTTTGTGAAAACAAGATTATTTACATGGCATTATTCTTATGCATTCCAAAATGTGGGGTAAGGCCTAAGCAAAAGAATTGTGGGAGTAGATCCATCCTATCTCCCATGAGCTAGATTACAAGCCCAAAAGAAAATAAAATTACAAGCTCATGGAGATGGGGTGGTGGAATTATAAGGTGGTGAAAGAAAGGGTGGTGGAGTGAATTAAAAGATATGCCCCCAACTCAACTTGGGCATGAAACAATATATCAAGAACCAAATACAATATCAAGAGGCAAATACAATTTACAATGCATATGAGATAAGAACCAAATGGAAAAGGGTTTTATATGATGCTCAAATGCAAGGAGGCATGATGACATGAGCATGATATAATGATGATGCAACAATTATATATTTGAAGTAGCCATTATATTACAAGACCAAGTAGCATTACAATTGTTAGACAATTGGGATGCTACAACTCTCCCCCACTAAACAGGAATCTCGCCCCGAGATTCTAGGAAGAAGAAGAAGACTCAAAGAGGGTAGGATACTTGGCACGGAGATCATCTTCACGTTCCCAAGTGGCTTCATCAACGGAATGGTGCGACCACTGTACCTTGCAAAACCTGCTAGACTTGTTGCGAGTCTTGCGGTTTGCTTCGAGAACAACGGATAGAAGAGTTGAAGGATTGTCGTGGGACAATAAGGATAGGATGGACATAGCTCCGGTTTTCCCAAGAAACATGATAAAAGAAAAAGAACCACTTGTGAAAGAAAAGGAAAAGATGATGTATCATGGATATATAAAGGCACACCGTTAAGATTAAAGATTTATCGATACTAGATAGGATGAATCTTTATCTCGCCGGAAGGAAAGAGCTAGATTGGAGAGATTTTGAACCACTATGACAATAGCATCGTATCTTCTCTTGGATTTGGGAAATGAAGTTCGGAAATAATATTGCCTTCAAACAATAGAGTCCCTTGATAAGAACAGAAAGATTTAGTTAGACATCGTCGGATTAGATTCTTGTTGCGCCGGTAGGAACCAAAGGATCACGCAATTGAGGTGCGCGGATATAACTTCCGGAGACGGATGTGAAGCTAGATCATGGTGGAATCCTGAGACGCAACGAATATGGAGGATGTGGGGTTTATTGTAGAGATACTTATTGCTTCTTTAGCCTTGAGGCTAACGCAATAGATTTGCGGCTGATGGCATTAACCATAATTGGCTTTACCACAGAAAAGAATTGATGAAACAAAGAGAGAGATAGCTTCCTTTCATCTTGTTTGGGGAGGTCAAGCACCGGTAGAAAGACGAGGATAGAAAAGAGTTTGCGTTTGTTTCCACCAGATAAGTGAGGATTTTGCTCCGTCTAGAATAGACAGACCACCAACAAGAGATTATTGATTACTCTCTTCGAGAGAGCACTCCGGAAAAACAAAGACGGAAGTAAAAGTATCGAGGGATAAAGTCCACTTCTAACTTCCGTGGAATGAGTGAAATCACATTAATTCCCCAATTCAATGTACAAGAGCGAATGATAAGAGTAGTGGTATGGTAGCTACTCCATCCCGCACTCAAAGCATTACTCCGCACATGAATAAGAAAACCATGCAACCCAACTACCGAAACAGACTGAAGGTATTGACAATAACTCATGGAACTCCGTTAGAAAACAAGGATAGATGCAATCGATTCGCCGGATTCATAGATAGATAAAGATGATGATGTTGTCGTCATGTCTGAAGTACCAAGCCACCGGAAAGATATGAAGGAAGATTACAGATAAGAATTGCAAGATTCAACAGCTACAGACAAGATAGCACCAACTTGAACAGAAGGAATACAAGATCTGGAAGGTCTTCATGGCCTCCGGTGGATTGAGCATAGACGATAGAGCGAGAGGGTTTCAAGAGATTACTGATTTAGCTGAGGTGAAAGAACTCCATGTTCTTCTTGAAATGATTGAGAGAGATTTAGCAGTTTTGAGGAAATCTACGGCGGAACGACGTTGATAACTTGCCAACAAGGAACAACTCTAGATTGGTTGAAGATGGAGGATGGAATTAACAATGGACTTGCTGATTCCAGAATTGAAGCGATCTATTTAGCAGAAGGACGTGGTCGAGATAGGTGACTTCAAGAAGCCAGAATTCACGCTTTGAGAACTTTGCACACATGCAGTGTTAACAAAGCTTGAGAGAAAGAGACACAGATGATCTTCCATGTTCTTCCATTGATATGTAATAGGCAAGCATATTATCAACATATACCACCATGGATTAACAAGATATTCCCAGAATACCAAGTTCAAAAGGCGAGAGAAATGAACATATGCTCGAACACTTCCTGAGCTCAACGCTCTTAGAAAGATCAATATTAAGAGCAAGGGTTCGTGTTGAAGAAGATGCACTGGAAGAATAGATTATCTGGTCCTTCGGAAGAAAAAGAGATGTCACCTGGTTCACATTGTCGATCGAATCACCGGTTACAAAGATAAAGAGATCTTGGATAAGAAAAGATGATAGATCATACCTTAAGCAAAGCTATCAGAGACGAAAAGATGCAATTCCCTCGTCTCAAAGAGAATTTTGCAGATATGGAGTTCAAAAAGATGTGCAGCATGATGGACAGATGTCAGACCGCCGTAGTACCTTGAGAAACTCTGGATTTCCAAAGATGCTTGAATATGCATAGATATGATCACAATGTACTCAAAATCACAGAAGATAACCGTCACCATTTGGAGGATAGTGGTGATTGCATTTTTTCCATATTCCACTCATGATAAATGTCATATAGCTATGCTGAGAACCAAATTACAATCACCAGCATCGGATCGACACATGTTATGTAATTAGCCCAAGAGAATTGGAGATGAAAAGAAACTCTAGGATTAAGCGCCGATGACAAAAGAATGAGTTAGCATGGACATGCTGATAAAAGGGAGATAGATAATGTTTCACACACGACTGGAAAGGAGTGTGGAAACACAGATATATCAAAGAAAAAATTTCCGCATTTTCGGCATTAAAATACCAATAGATGCGCAAAATCACTTATCAGATAGAGATTAGCAACAGATGCTTACATAGAATGTGGAGTTGCTAGAAGGAAGGACACCCTTAAGAAGATGGCACCGGTTAACAAGGAGTCAGGTAGATCGCGCCGGTTTTCAAAAGCCTGTCAGTATGGAATGTACCAACAGTTGATAACCAAAGGCGGATTGAGATAACAAAAAGGATGCAACAGATAGACAAGGAATTACACACACACACACACACACTTTCTATGGTACTACGAAAACCCAGAACACGTGAATCCTAGTTTGAATTTTAAGAAGAGGATTGAAAACGTTACACTTCCTTACCAGAAAAAGGGTGGTGGGTGGGTAAGAAGAAAAGTGGAAGCAGTCCTACTCTCGCGTTTTGTTTTCCCTAGTATACATAGCTACCAAAATATTTGCTAGACAGACAACGACCATTTGGCTGAGACCACGAAGGCGGGATGGCTCGATACCAATTGTAACTACCTCGGTGAATTACGCTCCTAGTTACAAGCACGGATGAGCGAAATGGTTGAAATAGTACAATTGGGGCCCAAATGCCACTCACAGGTAGACCTTTCGGCCGTCCCAACCATTTCCAAACATCGGGACAAAACGGCGGCGTGTCGGCGAAGGGATCAACTACATACACAAATGAGTATGTATGCAAGCCACCATACAATAGTACATCAGAGCCATTCCATCTAAAAAGAAAGGAAAATATAGCAACGCCATACGGCAAGATCCAAATATCCTAGATAGATATAATAGTTTAGGATATCTCCTCCTACATCAAACATCAGTATCGGTAGGCGGAAGACAAAATCCGAGTACGGATAAGAAGCAAATCGGCATAAGATGCCCCATAAATAAACACATCCTGCCCACAGATCTCATGGAACCCCGTTCCCGGAATCTCTACACCGAATGATCGTTGCCCACATCGTCCGTCTCCTCCACCCAGTATCCATCTTGCGGTTACTGCTCATCGAATCAAACAATTTATCGTGTGAGACCCTAGGGGTACTCAGCAAGTCTTTATGCCTCTAAAGGGACACAACACAGGGTGACGAATTGCAGCAAAAGATAAACCCTAACAATTCTATAGATACTGCTAACCATCCGCCTAACCAGAGATGAGCGGATGTCCGTGAATTAATAACAACAGTTATAATGGTAATGTCCACAGATCCATCCTCCTCCTCGCTTACCGACGAGGAAGCAGACGAACAACCCCCCATCTGTTGGCAGTTTTATTATCCATTCCATGAGTGTTGCACTATTTACTAGTCCGGTACTTAGTCAAATTAAAAGCGGCACTTTAGTTATTCTTGTCTATGATCAAGAAACTGTGCTCCAAGTCGTCCGTAACCGCGGACACGGCTTTCAGAAAGTTTTACCCTGCAGGGGTGCACAAATAGCAACACACACTCGATCAACCTCGGAAAAACCAAATCAAAACCCAACGAGGATCCACGACAAAGCGATCACGATTCAGAAATATTTCAGAGGCCACCCATTAAGCTACCCATGACGAAGTTGGCCCGACTCGAGACGGACTCAAGGTTTGCGCCAATGGCTGTAAAACGATTTGGGAACCGAAAATGTGGTGGGCTAGTCGATCACAAAACACTCCGCTTTCCTAACGATGCGGTGCAAGACCTGCACAATTTAAATAAAGCAGTAAAGCATGGCATAAGTACAGGATAGTAAATAAAACCTCAAACTAGCTTGTGGCCCCAAGAAATAAGAATGAATCAAGATCTGGCTCAGGGGGGTTCATAAGCCTCCCGGATGTGGATAGCGCGAATATTCAAGGAACAGGAATCAAGTACTCGGGGTCCTACGGGACACAAGTGAGCCTGAAAAACCAAATAGCGAATATGGCTCACCGATGCCACTTTCATTAGTTATCCCATTACTACTCAGGTTAAGTTGTTTGGTACCTCGTTATCCATCAGACACTCACATACCCTACACATGCTGTTCTACGACTCGCATGGCTCAAACAACTCCTGTAGTAATGGCTCATGGGATGGAGGAACAAGCTTCGGTGGGGTTTAAAAGTAAAGGCTATGCAATACTTGGGATTCATTTTAATACAATCGCGACTCAATGATGCAAGAATAAGATAGAGGAAAAAGGTACTATATGTATGCAAGCATGTGGTAGTGCTTGCCTGGCAGCTCAGTTGAAGCGAGAGAAGGATCTGGGTAGTGCTCCTGGGTATCTTGGTATATCCCCTGCTTAGCGTCTATTCGAAGAAGAACCAAACAAACAAGGGCCAACATAAATAAAGTGCGCAAGCATATGAATTAAATGCGACAAGCAAACAATCATGCCATGATGAATGATGCACAATTTGCATGGCAATAATGTACATGGCATGGGTGAGGTGTGGAATACAAGAATAAACCATTTTATTGAGTCTTGGCCCCATTTTACCCTCATAATAGTTGCTGTACACATTATATTTATATGATGCATGCTGCCAAACAGATAAAGGATTGCATAAATAGAAAGGTCTCATCGAGCTAATCATTTTAGACATATTATTTGTTAAATTTGGAGTTATAAAACAAAAGTTATTAATTAATTAAGGAAAAAGGGCATTTTATTGTAATTTTAATCAACTTGGAAAATAAAGTGTCCAAAATATATTTTGAAGGCCATATTTGAATTCCTCACATTTTTCTGATCTCAAAACATATATTATTTGTATTATTTGGGTTTATAATTTGAAAGTTATTTTAAAACAAATTTAAAATTTGAATTTGAAATAATTTGAAAAAGATTTGAATTAAAACAGATCACAGAAATACTTTTGTTACTTGCCCCAAGCTAGCCACCGTCACTGACCAGTGGGGCCATGCTGACTGGACGACACAGGCGCACAGAAATTCATCTGTCACCGCGAGCTAACCTAACCACTGCGTTTGACAGGTGGGGCCTGCGGCCACGGGGTCCACGTGTGCAAGGAGAGGAAAAGAAACCAGCAGTGGGGCTGAGCTGGAGTGCAGGTTGAGGTCCTGAAGCAGGGGTTCCTCTGCAAAACTTCTGTGAGGCGGACAGTGGGTCCAAGAGGAGCGCGGGTTGCGTGCGCAAAACAGGGGGGTTACATGCAAAAAGGGCGCCGTACTGTTCCTCTTCTCCATGGCGGAAGGACAGATCAGTCTTGCGTCCAAACCTGGCCTTGTGAGATTGAACTCGGACTGGCGTCTTGTGAGCAGACCCAGGCTGGGGGCGGGTTGGTGTTAGGAGGGCGGACGGGGCCTAGTTGGGGCTTGGCGCTACGCGGGAGTGAGGAGAAAGAAGCGGCGGCCAGCGGATGGCGCTGTGAAAAGGGCAGCGGATCTAAGCGGCGATGGGCGGAGCATGTCCAGGGGTTTAGGCTCACCGAGAGTGTGTCGGTGGTGGCGGATCGGGCAGCGAGACAGCGGGACGACGGTGATGCAGCCCAAGCGGTTTTAGGGTTTCGGTGTCGCGATGTTCTTCGGCTCCAGCCCTTCTCCTCCTCGCTGACGGTTACTGGACGAAGCAGAGAAGCCTCCTCGTCCTTCTCGATCACCACCTCGTCGCGCTCGTTGGCTGGATCGGCGCAGCGTGGTTGGAGCAGACGGTGGCCGGCGTTGGGGGTAGACGGTGGTGGAGAGGAAGGAGAAAAGAAGGCGAGGCCCTGGGCGGATCTGGGAGAGGCCAGAGGCGAGAGAGAGGGGGTAGATAGGGACGAGAGAGGAGAGGGGTGCCGTGGGGGAGTGGTAGATGGGAAAGGTGGCTTCGGCCACCTTTTTCTCCGTCCTCCTACTCACGTGCTAGGGCGGGCAGGAGCAGGGCGAGGTGGTGATGGGGGAGCTACCAGGTGGGGATGGTAGGGCCGGTGGGGGGCTCGGTTGGAGGAGCCCTCATGGCAGAGAGAGAGCTAGAGAGAGAGAGGGGAGGCTCGGGCTAGGTGGGAGCTAGGGTTATCAGGTGGCCAAGTGGGGCCAGCTAGGTAGAGAGGAGAGAGAGAGGCCGAGAGAGAGGGGTGGTAGCTTAGGGTTTTGGTTTAGATGGGGGTGTGGTTTAGATTAGGATGGGGTAGAGGGGTATGGTGATTAGGGAGGGTCTAGATAGAGGATAAGAGAGAAGGGGTGGTGGCTTACGGTTTATAGAAGATTGCATGCTCCAAACTAGATCAAGCAAGAACATGCGGAATAGGTGTAGGGCTTGGGTTTTGCTTAGGGTTAGAGGTAGGTCAAGGTGGTAGGGTATGGATGGAGATAGATGTAGGTTTTTAGCATGACCCAAAAAAACAAGCATGAAGAGAGGTAGAGATAGATGGGAGATTCACCCAAAAATCCTACTAAAAGCAAAGGAGAACCAAAGTTGGAGATGGTTGCATGGCCCATGCAAAATTAATTAATGCCATGCTTATTTTGTGAAAACAAGATTATTTACATGGCATTATTCTTATGCATTCCAAGATGTGGGGTAAGGCCTAAGCAAAAGAATTGTGGGAGTAGATCCATCCTATCTCCCATGAGCTAGATTACAAGCCCAAAAGAAAATAAAATTACAAGCTCATGGAGATGGGGTGGTGGAATTATAAGGTGGTGAAAGAAAGGGTGGTGGAGTGAATTAAAATATATGCCCCCAACTCAACTTGGGCATGAAACAATATATCAAGAACCAAATACAATATCAAGAGGCAAATACAATTTACAATGCATATGAGATAAGAACCAAATGGAAAAGGGTTTTATATGATGCTCAAATGCAAGGAGGCATGATGACATGAGCATGATATAATGATGATGCAACAATTATATATTTGAAGTAGCCATTATATTACTAGACCAAGTAGCATTACAATTGTTAGACAATTGGGATGCTACATCTTGATAACAGAGGCAGGCGTGTTGCTGGCGAGACCTGAACGCAGTGGTGGCGAGGAGATTCCTGACCTCCTCCTCCTCGCTCTCGATGCAGTACCACCTCCACACCTTGGCCGGGGCTTTCCCGCAACGGGGCTCCCTAGCGGTAGAGGGCAGGGCAGTGGCCACGGCTAGGGTTTGGATCAGTTTGGAGGGCAGGTAGAGAAGAGGGGAATGTGCTGCTGGCTTCTTAAAGGAATGGAGGAGAGGGGCATGCACGAGACAGGTACAGCTGCTGGCAGCAAGAGCACGTGATGGTCCCGGGGAAGACAAACAGGACACGGGAGGCGCGCGGCTCGAACTGATCTTGCTCAAGTCGGATCAAAAGGGAGGCAGGGTTAGCACATAGGGGTGGCCTCGGTCTAGCCAAACCAGGCCGAGTATGAGAGGGTCTCGGATAGGAGGGGTAGGGTTGGACTTAGCTTGGATGGGTCTAGGGTTTTGGATAGATAGATAGGTAGCTAGAGACGGTTTGGGCTGGTCTTAGGTGGTTTAGGGCCTGCCTTAGCTAGGGCTTAGCTTAGCTAGGTTTTAAGAGGGAAGTACCTCGAGAAGAGAACCCAAAGTGACATGCAAAGGCCACAAGGAAGGGGAAACTAAAAGATGCTTATATTGCATGTGGCTAGAATGTTGCATGCATGTGGAATATTTTGTGGAAACAAAATATACCTCATGTATGTGTGCCAAGACAAAGATCAAATTTAAAAGATGGCAAAACAAAACAAGATCTTAGGTGTGACCAAGTACACTCGGCAAAAAGGAAGAATTTGGGTATGATCCCATGTGTAGGTGAATAGAAGAAGGGTCCATACCAAAATAGATGTGGGCTTGATTTAATTACCAAGAAAATAATGGCAATGCCCAACATTCATATTTAGATGGTGGAATAAGAATGATAACCAAAGGAAGTTGGCATGCAAAAATAGTAGGTTGGAAGGAAATAAAGAGATATGCCCTCAACTCAATTTAGGCATTTAGCAATACATCAAGAACCAGCTACAGTATATATCAAGAGGCAAATACAATTAATAATGCATATGAGAGAGAACCAACTGAAAAAGGGTTTTATATGATGCTCAAATGCAAGGTGGCATGATGACATGAGCATGATATAATTATGATGCAACAATGATATATAGGAAGTAGCCATTATATTACTAGACCATGTAGGATTACATATGTTAGACAGATGGGATGCTACAACTCTCCCCCACTAAACAGGAATCTCGCCCCGAGATTCTAGGAAGAAGAAGAAGACTCGAAGAGGGTAGGATACTTGGCACGGAGCTCATCCTCGCGTTCCCAAGTGGCTTCATCAACGGAATGGTGCGATCACTGCACCTTGCAGAACTTGATGGACTTGTTGCGAGTCCTTCTTTCTGCGACTTCTAGAATTTTTATGGGGTGTTCTTGATAAGACAAGTCTTCTTGGAGATTGATAAGCTCATGGTCCACGGTCCTGCCGGGATCCTTGAAGCACTTCTTGAGTTGAGAGATGTGGAAAACATCATGGACCTTGAGTTTTTCAGGGAGCTCAAGAGCATAAGCAACTTCTCCTCTTCTTCCACGAATTTTGAAAGGACCAATGTATCTAGGAGCCATCTTTCCTTTGATACCAAAACGGTGCGTGCCTCTCATGGGAGTGACACGAAGGTAAACGAGATCACCAGGGACATACTCCATGTCCGTGTGCTTTCTGTCATAATTGCTCTTCTGGCGACTTTGAGCAATCTTCAGGTTTTCAAGAATGATGTGAACTTTCTCCTCCGCTTGAGTTACAATGTCGGGGCCAAACAATATTCTTTCTCTCCGCTTGACCAACCAATCGGAGTTCTGCATTTTGCGACCATAGAGAGCCTCAAATGGTGCCATCTTTAGACTTTTACGGAAGCTGTTGTTGTAAGAGAATTCAGCATAAGGAAGACATTCTTCCCTTCATGCCGAAAGAGATGGCGCAAGCACGAGCATATCTTCGAATCTGATTGATCCTTTCAACTTGTCCTTCGTTGAGGGTGGTAAGCTGTGCTGAAGTTCAATTTTGTTCCCAAAGCATTTTGGAAACTTCCCCAGAACTTGGAAGTTAAGATGCTTCCACGGTCTGAACTGATCTCAAGAGTAACCCCATACAGAGAGACAATTCTGTTGATATAGAGCTCCACCAACTGAATTGCAGAAATTGTTTCCTTGACGGGAAAGAAGTGAGCCACTTTAGAAAGCCTGTCGATGACAACAAAGATTGCATTGTTGCCCTTCTGCGACCTTGGAAAACCAGTGATGAAGTCCATCTCTACTTTCTCCCATTTCCATTCCGGAGGTTTCAATGGCTGAAGAAGACCAGAAGGTTTCTGATGAACAGCTTTAACTCTGCGGCAGACATCACACTCCGAGACATACTTGGCACAATATCGTTTCAACCCAGGCCACCAATATTGTGTTTTCAAGTCCATGTACATCTTTGTGCTGCCAGGGTGGATAGAAAGAACAGAATCATGCACCTCCTTGAGAACATGCTCTCTTAAACCCAGGTAGTTCAGAACAACCATCCGGTGTTCAAAGAAAAGAGTGCCTTGGTCATCGACGTGGAAGGACTCATACTTCGGAAGCTGAATGTTGGAGATGATCTTTTTAGTGTAAGGATCCCCAAGTTGAATGGAGCGAACCTTTTCTTCCAAGAGAGGGGCTGCCAGAAGGTTCAGAAGATACCCTTGATCCACAATTTCAAGGTTGAGCTGACGGAATTCCTCGCACAAGAGAGGCTGTTGTTCTTCCACCATGAGGTTGCTGACATAAGCTTTGCAGCTGAGAGCATCGGCCATGACATTAGCTTTGCCCGGAGTGTAGTTGATGGTCAAATCGAAATCATTGATTGCTTCAATCCACCTCCTCTTATGAAGGTTGAGATCAGGCTGTGTGAAGATATACTTCAGACTCTTGTGATCAGAAAAGATTTCACAACGGTTGCCAAGCAAGTAATGCCTCCATACTTTCAAAGCAAAGACAACTGCTGCGAGTTCGAGGTCATGTGTAGGATAGTTGATCTCATGCGTCTTCAACTGTCGAGAGGCATAAGCAACAACTTGTTTTTCTTGCATAAGGACCGCACCCAATCCTTGCAAAGATGCATCACAGAATATCTGGAAAGGCTTTGATGTATCTGGAGGAATCAAGACTGGTGTGGAAATGAGCTTCTCTTTGAGTGTTTCAAAGCTTGCTTGACATGCAGGAGTCCAAAGGTATTTCTTGCCTTTCTTGAGGAGATCGGTAAGAGGCTTCGCAATCTTCGAAAAGTTCTGAATGAAGCGACGACAATAACTAGCCAAACCAAGGAAGCTCCGGACTTCATTGGCATTTACAGGAGGAAGCCAGTCAACAATTGTCTTTACAGTTTCTGGGTTGATGGCAATGCCCTTGGCAGAGATGACGTGACCAAGATAGGTGACTTGAGGCATCCAAAACTCACATTTGGAGAACTTTGCATACAGGCGGTTCTCACGAAGCTTGTTTAGGACACACCGAAGGTGTTCTTCATGTTCTTCCTTTGACTTAGAATAGACTAGGATGTCATCCAGATAGACCACAACGAACTTATCAAGATACTCCATGAAAACCGAGTTCATAAGCCTCGAGAAGGTGGCAGGTGCGTTGGTGAGACCGAAAGACATGACCGTGTACTCATACAGGCCATAGCGGGTGGTGAAAGTTGTTTTAGGAACATCTTCCTTGCGAATCTTGATTTGATGATATCCACTTCTCAAGTCAAGCTTAGAGAAAACCACAGCTCCAGCTAGCTGATCGAAGAGATCATTAATCTTCGGAAGGGGATATTTATTCTTGATGGTTTTAGCATTGAGAGCCCGATAGTCAACACAAAGTCTATCAGTTTTGTCTCGCTTCTTCACAAAGATGGTTGGGCTACCCCAAGAACAAGTATTGTGCTGAATGAAACCCAACTTCTCTTGTTCATCAAGCTGAAGTTTGAGTTCAGCCAACTCAACATGACCCATTTTATAAGGCCGCTTGGAGATAGGAGCGGTACCAGGTTCAAGCTCAATCACAAACTCAACCTCACGGTCAGGAGGCATACCCGATAACTCTTCATGAAAGACATCTGGGAACTCACAGACCACCGGAACACTCTGAATAGATTCCATAGCATCATCATTCAGAGCCACCAAAGAGAAAAGCTGAATAGCAGGAGTCAGACTTGGAGAATAGACTATATGGCCTTCAGGAATTTTCAGAGAAACAGAGCGTTCAGCACAATCAATCACAGCTGCATTTGCTGTTAACCAATCCATGCCCAAGATAACATCAATGTCAGAGTTGCCCAGAATAATTAAGGAAGTCGGGAACGAAGAACCACCAATCTCAATTTGATTGCCATGGCTGATTTTAGAAGCCCTCATGCTTGAACCAGGAGATTGCACCATGAGGCAAGTTGGTAAAGCATCAGAAGGTAACCCATTACTCTCCGCAAACTTGTATGACACGAAAGAATGTGAAGCACCAGAATCAAATAAAACTCGTGCAGGAACTGAGTTAACAGGAAGCATACCCATGACAACTCCAGGTGCATGCTCAGCTTGAGCGACGTTGACACAGTTGGCACGAGCAACCGTAGACCCAGGCTTGGTGTTGATGTTGAGAGCCCGAGGTGGAGGTGCACGAACCATAGGAGAACTTGCCGCAGGTCTTGGAGGTGGTGGTGGAAGAGCTTTGTTGTTCATTGGACAATTCCAGTGCTGATGCCCAGTGTTTCCACAAGTGTAACAAGCACCAGGTGGACGTGGAGCAACATAGCCAGGGACTCCGCCAGGCGCTCCAGGGTAGTTGTGGTTGTAGGCTCTGGGAGCGGCAGTGAAGGAGTTTGGTGGCCTTGCCACGTAGCTTGAAGGTCTTGGTGGAGCCGGGAGCGACGGTGGGGTGTTAGGAACCCAAACACGACGCTTAGAAGGAGCTGACATAGCTAAAGAGCTTGCTGCATCGCGGTTGTGTTTCTTGGACTCCTCGAACACTTGCCTACTTGCTTCTTCCTGCAGAGCTGTATGTTGGAGTTCCAGAAAAGTCGCCGGCCTTGCATGTGTGATTTCATATTTAATTGATGCATTGAGCCCTTGTCTGAATCTCTTTTGCTTCTTCTTGTCATCAGAGATCTCATCGCCACCATACCGATAAAGGTTCATGAAATTTCTGATGTAGGTATTGACATTGTCATTGCCCTGCTTGAGGTTGAGAAACACTTCCTTCATCCTCTCCATGACAATTTCTGACAGATATTCCTCTTTGAACGCTCCAGTGAACTATTCCCAAGTAGGCTGAAAACCAGTGTAGTTTGCCTTGAGGTAATTCTCCCACCACAAAGTTGCATGTCCCTTCATAAGGTGAGTGGCACATTTTACCCATTCTTGCTCAGGAACATCAGCAGTCACCAGTAACCTTGACATCTCACGCAACCAATCATCAGCATCAAGTGGTTGATCCGACACATCAAATTGGCGTGGGTTGAACTTCAGGAAGCTTTTGATGTCTCCTCGCTTGGGAGGTGGAGGTAGCGGAACAAACTCATTCCTCCTGACACTTTCTTCAAATCGCTGCTGGTTCTGCTGCATTGCTCCCAAGGAATTGGCGATACTTGCCAACGCAGCCCCCAGTTTAGGTTGTATGTCCTCCTCAGAACGGCGTGGTGGTGCCATCCTGTGATTGATATAAACACAAGTCAGTACCATAATGGAGAATAATAATAATCCAAAATAGTACCAAAATGGAATTAACCAAGATTAAAGGATACAAATTACTAAGATGATATTAAAATATCAACAAAGTTCAAAGCACCAAGAAGATATTAAGCATATCGCACACGACTGAACAAGGAGTGTGGTACACAAAACTATCAAAGAAATTTTTTCTGCAATTTCGGCATTACAATACCACTATATGCGCAAAACCACTTAACAAATCAAGATTAGTAACTCTACCAATTCAATATACAAGAGCGAATGATAAAAGTAGTGGTATGGTCGCGACTCCATCCCGCACTTAAATCATTACTCCGCACATGAATAAGCAAAACACATATCCCAATACATTCTTCTTAAGATGAACCTAAAGATTAGTAACTACGGAAACGAACACCCCAAACAAGATAACATCGGATAACAAAGAGTAAGACAGATCGCGTCGGTATACAACGAATCAGATAGATCGCGTCAGTTTGCAAAAGCCTATCAGTATGGAATGTACCAACAGTTGATAACCAAAAGGTAGATAGTGATAACATGTTGGATGCAACAGATAGACAAGGAATTCACACACACACACACACACACACACACACTTTCTATGGTACTACGGAAACCCAGAACACGTGAATCCTAGTTTGAATTTTAGAATAGGATTGAAAACGTTACACTTCCTTACCAGAAAAGGGTGGGTGGGTGGGTGGGTAAGAAGAAAAATGGAAGTAGTCCTACTCTCACGTTTTGTTTTTTTCCCTAGTATACATAGCTACCAAAAATATTTGCTAGACTGACAACGACCATTTGGCTGAGACCCTGAAGGGCGGGATGGCTCTGATACCAATTGTAACTACCTCGGTGAATTACGCTCTTAGTTACATGCCTGGATGAGCAAAAATGGTTAAAATAGTACGGTGGGGCGAAGGGCCACTCACAGTGAACCTTCGCTATCCTAACCATTTTGAACATCGAACAGAACGAGCAGCGTGTCGACAAGCGAGGATCAACTACATAAACAAATGAGTATGTATGCAAGCCACATACAACAGTCCTCAGAGCCATTCCATCTAAAAGAAATAGAAATATTGCAACGCCATACGGCAAGATCCAAATCTCCTAGATAGAGATAATATTTTAGGATAGCTCCTCATACATCAAACATCAGAGTATCAGGCGGAAGCAGAAAACACGATCCGAGTACGGATAAGAAGCAAATCGGCATAAGATGCCACATAAATAAACACATCCCGCCCACAGATCTCACGGATCCCCGTTCCCGGAATCTCTACACCGAGTGATCATTGCCAACATCGTCCGTCTCCTCCACCCAGTATCCATCTTGCGAGTATACCTGTTCATCTGAATCAAACAATTTATCGTGTGAGATCCTAGGGGTACTCAGCAAGTCTTTATGCCTCTAAAGGGGACATAACCTGGGGTGACGCAATTGCAGCAAAAGATAATAACTAACAAGGCTATAAATACTCGATATCCATCCGCCTAACCAATGATAGACGGATGTCCGTGAATTAATAACAACAGTTATAACAGTAATTAACAGATCCATCCTCCTCCTCGCTTACCAACGAGGAAGCGGACGAACAACCCCCCATCCGTTGGCAGTTTTATTAACCATTCCATGAGTGTTGCACTATTTACTAGTCAGGTACTTAGTCAAATTAAAAGCGGTACTTTAGTTATACTTGTCTATGATCGAGAAACTGTGCTCCAGGTCGTCCATAACCGCGGACACCGCTTTCAGAAAGATTTACCCTGCAGGGGTGCACAAATAGCAACACACGCTCGATCAACCTCGGAAAAACCAACTCAAAACCCAACGAGGGATTCACGACAAAGCGATCAGAGGATTCAGAAATGTTTCAGGGGGCCACCCCAATAAGCTACCCGCAACGAAGTTGGCCAGCTCCGAGACGGACCCAAGGTTTGCGAATGACGGCATGTAACGACTAGGAACCGAAAGTGTGACTGGGCTTTTCGACACCGATGAAAATGTGGCGTTCCAAAAGCAGTCAGTGCTCCACGCACAATCTTAAATAAAGCAGTAAAGCATGGCATAAGTACAGGATAGTAATAAAGCCCCAAACTACTTTGTGGCCCCAAGAAATAAGAATGAATCAAGCTCTGGCTCAGGGGGGTACATAAGGCCTCCCAGATGTGGATAGTGCGAATAGTCAAGGAACAGGAATCAAGTACTCCTGGTCCTACGGGACACAAGTGAGCATGAAAAACCAAATAGCAGATATTGCTCACCGGTGCCACTTTCATTTGTTATCCCATTACTACTCAGGTTAAGTTGTTTAGGTACCTCGTGATCCATCAGACACTCACATACCCTACACATGCTGTTCTACGACCCGCATGGCTCAAACAACTCCTGTAGTAATGGCTCGTGGGATGGAGGAACAAGCTTCGGTGGGGTTTAAAAATAAAGGCTATGCAGTACATGGGATTCATTTTAATGCAATCGCGACTCAATGATGCAAGAATACGATAGAGGCAATACATACTATATGTATGCAAGCATGTGGTAGTGCTTGCCTGGCAGCTCAGTTGAAGCGAGGGACGGATCTGGGTAGTGCTCCTGGGATTCCTGATATATCCCCTGCTCAGCGTCTATTCGAAGAAGAACCAAACAAACAAGGGCCAACATAAATAGAGTGCGCAAGCATATGAATTAAAATGCGACAAGCAAACAATCATGCCATGATGAATGATGCACAATTTGCATGGCAATAATGTATCATGGCATGGGTGAGGTGTGGGGTACAAGATTAAAGCATTTTATTAAGTTTTTAGCCCGGTTTGCTCTCATATAAGTTGTTGTATACTTTATATTTATATGATGCATGCTGCAATTCAGAACATGGAAAGCATAGATAGAACGGGCTCATCGCGCTGATCGATTTAGACATATTATTTGTGAAATTTGGAGTTATGGATTTAAAGTTATTAATTTAATTAAAAAAGGCATTTTATTGTAATTTTAATCATCTCGGAAATTTACAGTGTTCAAACATTATTTTGAATAGCATATTTGAATTCCTCAAATTTTTCTGATTCAAAAACATATATCATTTGTATTATTTGGATTTATAATTTAAAATTATTATTTTCTGGACTTAAACATATTTAACAATTTCTGAAATTATTTTTATTAACAGAAAAGATCGCAGAACTTTATGCACACAGAGGAAGCTAGCCACAGAGGCCGACAGTGGCCCAACCACTGACTCAGCGCAGGGAGCTGGCGTTGGGTAAGGTGGGGCTTTTCTATAGACTTTTCTCACCGAGAGGTTGCCTAGCCATAGAGTGACGGTGGGCCAGGCGATGGGACCCCACAATGCTGCCAGCCAGTATGTACACATGGGCAAGCCGGGACACGGGGGGTCTGTCCATGACGGACAGGATCTGCCGGGGGGTTTTGTGCAAAATGGCCCAGCGAATCTGAATTCGATCCAGAAACAGGGCTAGCTCGTCTGATTTTCGGAATACGGTGGCGGGCTAACCCTTGGGAATTTTGCGATGCTGCAAAAAGCAAAGCTGAAGAGGGCAGCAAGATGTACAACTTTCATGTATGGAGTTTCTCCGGTGGAGCAATGTGGAGTCCGGAAATTGACGAAGAACAGGGACGAAAAATGGTGTCTGAGACTGTCGGACGGGATGCATAAAAACGACATTTTTCTCTGGTTTTCGCGAGACGATTCCGAGCTCATCTATCAACGGATCTGGGCGTGATATGGCTTGTTGGAAAGAGGGTACTACCAGCTAGGTTTTTCATTCTCACGTCGTTCGAAGAAGAGCATCACAACGACGACACCGACGCGTGGAACGGAGCAGGTTAGGCGCGGGCCGCGGTGCACTATCGGACCTTTACCGCACGCTGGTTCAGGCGGTTGGCGGCGTGGCGATGCAGCAGCGCCGCGTGTCTTGGCAGCGGCGAGATGATCTACCGGCGTGCATAGGAGGTATCTGGGGTGCTCACCGGGGTGTGACGTCGAGGGAGAACGTGGCTGGCACGAGGGACGGAACAGCGGCGAGGAGATGGTGCCCACGGCGGCAGTGCACGGCGACGGAGACGGCGTGACTGCGGCGGCGAGACACTGGAACGGTGGCGGCGAGGCGATTCCTGACCTCCTCCTCCTCGCTCTCGGTGCAGTACCACCTCCACACCTCGGCCGGGGCTTTCCCGCAACGGGGATCCCTAGCGGTAGAGGGCAGGGCAGTGGCCACGGCTGGGGTTTGGATCAGTTTGGAGGGCAGGTAGAGAAGAGGGGAATGGGGACAATGCCTTGCTGCTGGCTGCTTAAAGGAACGGAGGAGAGGGGCATGCACGAGACAGGTACACCTGCTGGCAGCAAGAGCACGTGATGGTCCCTGGAAAGACAAACAGGACACGGGAGGCGCGCGGCTCGGTCTGATCTTGCTCAAGTCGGATCAAAAGGGAGGCAGGGTTAGCACATAGGGGTGGCCTCGGTCTAGCCAAACCAGGCCGAGTATGAGAGGGTCTCGGATAGGAGGGGTAGGGTTGGACTTAGCTTGGATGGGTCTAGGGTTTTGGATAGATAGATAGGTAGCTAGAGACGGTTTGGGCTGGTCTTAGGTGGTTTAGGGCCTGCCTTAGCTAGGGCTTAGCTTAGCTAGGTTTTAAGAGGGAAGTACCTCGAGAAGAGAACCCAAAGTGACATGCAAAGGCCACAAGGAAGGGGAAACTAAAAGAGGGCTTATATTGCATGTGGCTAGAATGTTGCATGCATGTGGAATATTTTGTGGAAACAAAATATACCTCATGTATGTGTGCCAAGACAAAGATCAAATTTAAAAGATGGCAAAACAAAACAAGATCTTAGGTGTGACCAAGTACACTCGGCAAAAAGGAAGAATTTGGGTATGATCCCATGTGTAGGTGAATAGAAGAAGGGTCCATACCAAAATAGATGTGGGCTTGATTTAATTACCAAGAAAATAATGACAATGCCCAACATTCATATTTAGATGGTGGAATAAGAATGATAACCAAAGGAAGTTGGCATGCAAAAATAGTAGGTTGGAAGGAAATAAAGAGATATGCCCTCAAGTCAATTTAGGCATTTAGCAATACATCAAGAACCAACTACAGTATATATCAAGAGCCAAATACAGTTAAGAATGCATATGAGAAAGAACCAATTGGAAAAGGGTTTTATATGATGCTCAAATGCAAGGTGGCATGATGACATGAGCATGATATAATTATGATGCAACAATGATATATAGGAAGTAGCCATTATATTACTAGACCATGTAGCATTACATATGTTAGACAGATGGGATGCTACACATGTCTTATTTTCATAAAAGCACAATGATACCCACACATCCAATGACATCTAGTGGATCCATTTGGTTTAGGAATAGAACACACATGCAATGAACTCTAGTGGATCCATGTGGTTCATGAAAAGAACACACATGCAATGAACTCTAATGGATCCCTGTGGTTTATGAAAAGAATACATATGCAATGGCATCTAGTGGATCCATGTGGTTTATGAAAAGAACACACATGCAATAAACTCTAGTGGATCCATGTGGTTTATGAAAATAACACACATGCAATGAACTCTAGTGGATTCATGTGGTTCATGAAAAGAACACATATGCAATGACATCTAGTGGATCCATGTGGTTTATGAAAAGAACACACATGCAATGGACTCTAGTGGATCCATGTGGTTTACGAAAACAACACACATGCAATGGCATCTAGTGGATCCATGTGGTTTAGGAATAGAACGCATATGCAATGAACTCTAGTGGATCCATGTGGTTTATGAAAAGAACACACATGCAATGGCATCTATAGGATCCATGTGGTTTATGAAAAGAACACACATGCAATGACATCTAGTTGATCCATGTGGTTTATTAAAAAAACACATGCAATGAACTCTAGTGGATCCATGTGGTTTACGAAAAGAACAAACATGCTGGAGTGGCATCACTGCATGTTTTCTTTTACAAAAGCACACTGATATACATAGACATCCAAGTGGAAGTGGTGATGTAGCAACCTTCAAGCCGGTGGTAGATTGCATGCTGCAGTTCAATCCCAGCATGGTGCTAGGGTTCCTGGACATTGTGTACAACACATGCTAGAGTTGCATCACTGCATGTGTTCTTTTCCAAAAACCAAAATGATGCACACTCACACACACACACATCCAAGTTTCTGTGGTGACGTAGCATCTTTCCAGATAGTGGTACAATGCATGCTACAACTGAATCCCAGCATGCTGCTAGGGTTCCTAGACATGGTTGGGCACCACATGCTGGAGTGGCATCATTGCATGTGTTCTTTTCGTAAAACCACAATGATGCACACTATTACAAACACACACACGCACATCCAATGATATCTAGTGGATCCATGTGGTTTAGGAATAAAACACACATGCAATGAACTCTAGTGGATCCATGTGGTTTATGAAAAGAACAAACATGCAATGGGATGTAGTGGATCCATGTGGTTTATGAAAAGAACACACACGCTGGAGTGGAATCACTGGATGTTTTCTTTTCCAAAACCACACTAATACACACATACATCCAAGTGGGAGTGGTGATGTTGCAACTTTCAAGCTGGTGGTAGAATGCATGCTGCTAGGGTTCCTGGACATGGTTGGACAACACATGATGGAGTGGCATCACTTCATGTGTTATTTTCCAAAAACCACAATAATGTACACTGATACACACACATCCAAGTGGGTGTGGTGATGCAGCATCTTTCAAGCTGGTGGTACAATGCATGTTGCAGGTGAATCCCAGCATGCTGCTAGGGTTCCTAGACATGGTTGGACAACACATGCTGGAGTGGCATCATTGCATGTGTTCTTTTCCTAAAACCACAATGATGCACACTAATATATGTGTGTATTAGTGTGGTTTTGGAAAATAACACATGCAGTGATGCCACTCTAGCATGTGTGTTGTTTTCATAAACCACATGGATCCACTTGATACCATTCCATGTGTGTTCTTTTCATAAACCACATGGATCCACTAGAGTTCATTGCATGTGTGTTATTTTCATAAACCACATGGATCCACTAGAGTTCATTGCATGTGTGCTCTTTTTATAAACCACATGGATCCACTAGATTTCATTGCATGTGTGTTGTTTTCATAAACCACATGGATCCACAAGATGTTATTGCATCTATGTTCTTTTCATAAACCACATGGATCCACTAGAGTTCATTAGATATGTGTTTTTTTCATAAACCACATGGATCCACTAGAGTTCATTAGATATGTGTTTTTTTCATAAACCACATGGATCCACTAGATGCCATTGCATGTGTGTTCTTTTCATAAACCACATGGATCCACTGGAGTTCATTGCATGTATGTTCTATTCCTAAACCACATGGATCCACTAGATTCCATTGGATGCGTGTTCTTTTCATAAACCATATGGATTCAATAGAGTTCATTGTATGTGTGTTCTTTTCATAAACCACATGGATCCACTAGAGTTCATTGCATGTGTGTTCTTTTCATAAACCACATGGATCCACTAGAGTTCACTGCATGTATGTTCTATTCCTAAACCACATGGATCCACTAGATTCCATTGGATGTGTGTTCTTTTCATAAACCATATGGATCCACTAGAGTTCATTGCATGTGTGTTCTTTTTATAAACCACATGGATCCACTAGATATCATTGCATATGTGTTCTTTTCATGAACCACATGGATCTAGTAGAGTTCATTGCATGTGTGTTCTTTTCATAAACCACATAGATCCACTAGATGCCATTGCATGTGTGTTCTTTTCATAAACCACATGGATCCACTAGAGTTAATTGCATGTATGTTCTATTCCTAAACCACATGGATCCACTAGATTCCATTGGATGCGTGTTCTTTTCATAAACCATATGGATCCACTAGAGTTCATTGCATGTGTGTTCTTTTTATAAACCACATGGATCCACTAGATGTCATTGCATATGTGTTCTTTTCATGAACCACATGGATCTAGTAGAGTTCATTGCATGTGTGTTCTTTTCATAAACCACATCGATCCACTAGATGTCATTGCATGTGTGTTCTTTTCATAAACCACATGGATCCACTAGATGTCATTGCATGTGTGTTCTTTTCATAAACCACATGGATCCACTAGAGTTCATTGCATGTGTGTTCTATTCCTAAACCACATGGATCCACTAGATTCCATTGGATGCGTGTTCTTTTCATAAACCATATGGACCATTAGAGTTCATTGCATGTGTGTTCTTTTCATAAACCACATGGATCCACTAGATGTGATTGCATATGTGTTCTTTTCATAAACTACATGGATCCATTAGAGTTCATTGCATGTGTGTTCTTTTCATAAACCACATCGATCCACTAGAGTTCATTGCATGTGTGTTATTTTCATAGACCATATGGATCCACTAGAGTTCATTGCATGTGTGTTCTTTTCATAAACCACATGGATCCACTAGATGTCATTGCAGGTGTGTTCTTTTCATAAACCACATGTATTCACTAGATTTCATTGCATGTGTGTTCTTTTCAAAAACCACATGGATCCACTAGAGTTCATTGCATGTTTGTTCTATTCCTAAACAAGATGGACTACTAGATTCCATTGGATGCGTGTTCTTTTCATAAACCATATGGATCCACTAGAGTTCATTGCATGTGTGTTCTTTTTATAAACCACATGGATCCACTAGATGTCATTGCATATGTGTTCTTTTCATGAACCACATGGATCTAGTAGAGTTCATTGCATGTGTGTTCTTTTCATAAACCACATAGATCCACTAGATGTCATTGCATGTGTGTTCTTTTCATAAACCACATGGATCCACTAGATGTCGTTACATGTGTGTTCTTTTCATAAACCACATGGATCCACTAGAGTTCATTGCATGTGTGTTCTATTCCTAAACCACATGGACTACTAGATGCCATTGTATGTGTGTTATTTTCATAAACCACATGGATCCACTAGAGTTCATTGCATGTGTGTTCTTTTCATAAGCCACATGGATCCACTAGATGCCATTGCATGTGTGTTCTTTTCATAAACCACATGGATCCACTAGAGTTCATTGCATGTATGTTCTATTCCTAAACCACATGGATCCACTAGATTCCATTGGATGCGTGTTCTTTTCATAAACCATATGGATCCACTAGTGTTCATTGCATGTGTGTTCTTTTCATAAACCACATGGATCCAGTAGATGTCATTGCATATGTGTTCTTTTCATAAACTACATGGATCCATTAGAGTTCATTGCATGTGTGTTCTTTTCATAAACCACATCGATCCACTAGAGTTCATTGCATGTGTGTTATTTTCATAGACCACATGGATCCACTAGAGTTCATTGCATGTGTGTTCTTTTCATAAACCACATGGATCCACTAGATGTCATTGCATGTGTGTTCTTTTCATAAACCACATGTATTCATTAGATTTCATTGCATGTGTGTTCTTTTCAAAAACCACATGGATCCACTAGAGTTCATTGCATGTTTGTTCTATTCCTAAACCACATGTATCCACTAGATTCCATTGTATGTGTATTCTTTTCATAAACTACATGGATCCACTAGAGTTCATTGCATGTGTGTTCTTTTCATAAACCACATGGATCCACTATATGTCATTGCATGTGTGTTATTTTCGTAAACCACATGGATCCACTAGAGTTCATTACATGTGTGTTCTTTTCATAAACCACATGGATCCACTAGAGTTCATTCCATGTGTGTTATTTTCATAAACCACATGGATCCACTAGAGTTCATTGCATGTGTGCTCTTTTTATAAACCACATGGATCCACTATAGTTCATTGCATGTGTGTTGTTTTCATAAACCACATGGATCCACAAGATGTCATTGCATCTATGTTCTTTTCAAAAATCATATGGATCCACTAAAGTTCATTAGATATGTGTTCTTTTCATAAACCACATGGATCCACTAGATGCCATTGGATGCGTGTTCTTTTCATAAACCATATGGATCCACTAGATTTCAATGGATGCGTGTTCTTTTCATAAACCATATGGATCCACTAGATTCCAATGGATGCGTGTTCTTTTCATAAACCATATGGATCCACTAGAGTTCATTGCATGTGTGTTCTTTTTATAAACCACATGGATCCACTAGATGTCATTGCATATGTGTTCTTTTCATGAACCACATGGATCCACTAGAGTTCATTGCACGTGTGTTCTTTTCATAAACCACATGGATCCACTAGAGTTCATTGCATGTGTGTTATTTTCATAAACCACATGGATCCACTAGAGTTCATTGCATGTGTGTTCTTTTCATAAACCACATAGATCCACTAGATGTCATTGCATGTGTGTTCTTTTCATAAACCACATGGATCCACTAGATGTCATTACATGTGTGTTCTTTTCATAAACCACATGGATCCACTAGAGTTCATTGCATGTGTGTTCTATTCCTTAACCACATGGATCTACTAGATGCCATTGTATGTGTGTTCTTTTCATAAAGCACATGGATCCACTAGAGTTCATTGCATGTGTGTTCTTTTCATAAACCACATGGATCCACTAGAGTTCATTGCATGTGTGTTATTTTCATGAACCACATGGATCTAGTAGAGTTCATTGCATGTGTGTTCTTTTCATAAACCACATAGATCCACTAGATGTCATTGCATCTGTGTTCTTTTCATAAACCACATGGATCCACTAGATGTCATTGCATGTGTGGTCTTTTCATAAACCACATGGATCCACTAGAGTTCATTGCATGTGTGTTCTATTCCTAAACCACATGGATCCACTAGATTCCATTGGATGCGTGTTCTTTTCATAAACCATATGGACCATTAGAGTTCATTGCATGTGTGTTCTTTTCATAAACCACATGGATCCACTAGATGTCATTGCATATGTGTTCTTTTCATAAACTACATGGATCCATTAGAGTTCATTGCATGTGTGTTCTTTTCATAAACCACATCGATCCACTAGAGTTCATTGCATGTGTGTTATTTTCATAGACCACATGGATCCACTAGAGTTCATTGCATGTGTGTTCTTTTCATAAACCACATGGATCCACTAGATGTCATTGCATGTGTGTTCTTTTCATAAACCACATGTATTCACTAGATTTCATTGCATGTGTGTTCTTTTCAAAAACCACATGGATCCACTGGAGTTCATTGCATGTTTGTTCTATTCCTAAACAAGATGGACTACTAGATTCCATTGGATGCGTGTTCTTTTCATAAACCATATGGATCCACTAGTGTTCATTGCATGTGTGTTCTTTTTATAAACCACATGGATCCACTAGATGTCATTGCATATGTGTTCTTTTCATGAACCACATGGATCTAGTAGAGTTCATTGCATGTGTGTTCTTTTCATAAACCACATAGATCCACTAGATGTCATTGCATGTGTGTTCTTTTCATAAACCGCATGGATCCACTAGATGTCATTACATGTGTGTTCTTTTCATAAACCACATGGATCCACTAGAGTTCATTGCATGTGTGTTCTATTCCTAAACCACATGTACTACTAGATGCCATTGTATGTGTGTTATTTTCATAAACCACATGGATCCACTAGAGTTCATTGCATGTGTGTTCTTTTCATAAGCCACATGGATCCACTAGATGCCATTGCATGTGTGTTCTTTTCATAAACCACATGGATCCACTAGAGTTCATTGCATGTATGTTCTATTCCTAAACCACATGGATCCACTAGATTCCATTGGATGCGTGTTCTTTTCATAAACCATATGGATCCACTAGAGTTCATTGCATGTGTGTTCTTTTTCTAAACCACATGGATCCACTAGATGTCATTGCATATGTGTTCTTTTCATGAACCACATGGATCTAGTAGAGTTCATTGCATGTGTGTTCTTTTCATAAACCACATAGATCCACTAGATGTCATTGCATGTGTGTTCCTTTCATAAACCACATGGATCCACTAGATGTCATTGCATGTGTGTTCTTTTCATAAACCACATGGATCCACTAGAGTTCATTGCATGTGTGTTCTATTCCTAAACCACATGGATCCACTAGATTCCATTGGATGCGTGTTCTTTTCATAAACCATATGGACCATTAGAGTTCATTGCATGTGTGTTCTTTTCATAAACCACATGGATCCACTAGATGTCATTGCATATGTGTTCTTTTCATAAACTACATGGATCCATTAGAGTTCATTGCATGTGTGTTCTTTTCATAAACCACATCGATCCACTAGAGTTCATTGCATGTGTGTTATTTTCATAGACCACATGGATCCACTAGAGTTCATTGCATGTGTGTTCTTTTCATAAACCACATGGATCCACTAGATGTCATTGCATTTGTGTTCTTTTCATAAACCACATGTATTCACTAGATTTCATTGCATGTGTGTTCTTTTCAAAAACCACATGGATCCACTAGAGTTCATTGCATGTTTGTTCTATTCCTAAACCACATGTATCCACTAGATTCCATTGTATGTGTATTCTTTTCATAAACTACATGGATCCACTAGAGTTTATTGCATGTGTGTTCTTTTCATAAACCACATGGATCCACTAGATGTCATTGCATGTGTGTTATTTTCGTAAACCACATGGATCCACTAGAGTTCATTACATGTGTGTTCTTTTCATAAACCACATGGATCCACTAGAGTTCATTGCATGTGTGTTATTTTCATAAACCACATGGATCCACTAGAGTTCATTGCATGTGTGCTCTTTTTATAAACCACATGGATCACACTATAGTTCATTGCATGTGTGTTGTTTTCATAAACCACATGGATCCACAAGATGTCATTGCATCTATGTTCTTTTCAAAAATCATATGGATCCACTAAAGTTCATTAGATATGTGTTCTTTTCATAAACCACATGGATCCACTAGATGCCATTGGATGCGTGTTCTTTTTATAAACCATATGGATCCACTAGATTCCAATGGATGCGTGTTATTTTCATAAACCATATGGATCCACTAGATTCCAATGGATGCGTGTTCTTTTCATAAACCATATGGATCCACTAGAGACCATTGCATGTGTGTTCTTTTTATAAACCACATGGATCCACTAGATGTCATTGCATATGTGTTCTTTTCATGAACCACATGGATCCACTAGAGTTCATTGCACGTGTGTTCTTTTCATAAACCACATGGATCCACTAGAGTTCATTGCATGTGTGTTATTTTCATAAACCACATGGATCCACTAGAGTTCATTGCATGTGTGTTCTTTTCATAAACCACATAGATCCACTAGATGTCATTGCATGTGTGTTCTTTTCATAAACCACATGGATCCACTAGATGTCATTACATGTGTGTTCTTTTCATAAACCACATGGATCCACTAGAGTTCATTGCATGTGTGTTCTATTCCTTAACCACATGGATCTACTAGATGCCATTGTATGTGTGTTCTTTTCATAAAGCACATGGATCCACTAGAGTTCATTGCATGTGTGTTCTTTTCATAAACCACATGGATCCACTAGAGTTCATTGCATGTGTGTTATTTTCATAAGCCACATGGATCCACTAGATACCATTGCATGTGTGTTCTTTTCATAAACCACATGGATCCACTAGAGTTGATTGCATGTGTGCACTTTTCATAAACCACATGGATCCACTAGAGTTCATTGCATGTGTGTTCTTTTCATAAACCACATGGATCCACTAGATGTCATTGGATGTGTGTGTGTATGAGTGTGCATCATTGTGGTTTTAGGAAAACAACACATGCAATGATACCACTCCAGCATGTGGTGTCTAACCATGTCCAGGAACCCTAGCAGCATGCTGGGATTCACCTACAGCATGCATTGTACCACCAGCTTGAAAGATGCTGCATCACCACACCCACTTGGATGCGTGTGTGTATTAGTGTGCATCATTGTGTTTTTTGGAAAAGAACACATGCAATGATGCCACTCCAGAATGTGGTGTCGAACCATGTCGAGGAACCCTAGCAGCATGTTGGGTTACAACTACAGCATGCATTCTACCACCATCTTGAAAGTTGCTGCATCGCAACACCCAGTTGGATATCTATGTGTATTAGTGTGGTTTTGGAAAAGAACACATGCAGTGATGCCACTCTAGCATGCGTGTTCTTTTCATAAACCACATGGATCCACTAGTTGACATTGCATGTGTGTTATTTTCATAAACCACATGGATCCACTAGAGTTCATTGCATGTGTGTTCTATTCCTAAACCACATGGATCCACTAGATGCCATTGCATGCGTGTTCTTTTCATAAACCACATGGATCCACTAGCATTCATTGCATGTGTGTTCTATTCCTAAACAACATGGATCCACTAGATTCCATTGGATATGTGTTCTTTTCATAATCCATATGGATCCACTAGAGTTCATTGCATGTGTGTTATTTTCATAAACCACATGGATAAACTAGATGTCATTGCATGTGTGTTCTTTTCATAAACCACATGGATCCACTAGAGTTCATTGCATGTGTGTACTTTTCATAAACCACATGGATCCACTAGAGTTCATTGCATGTGTGTTATTTCCATAAACCACATGGATCCACTGGATGCCATTGTATGTCTGTTCTTTTCATAAACCACATGGATCCACTACACGTCATTGCATGTGTGTTTTATTACTAAACCACATGGATCCACTAGATGTCATTGCATGTGTGTTCTTTTCATAAACCACATGGATCCATAAGAGTTCATTGCATGTGTGTTCTTTTCATAAACCACATGGATCCACTTGATGCCATTGCATCTGTGTTCTTTTAAAAAAACACATGGATCCACTAGAGTTCATTGCATGTGTGTTCTTTTCATAAACCACATGGATCCACTAGAGTTCATTGCATGTGTGTTCTATTCAGAAACCACATGGATCCTCTAGATGTCATTGCATGTATGTTTATTTCATAAACCACATGGATCCACTAGATGCCATTGCTTGTGTGTTCTTTTCATAAAACACATCGATCCACTAGAGTTCATTGCATGTGTGTTATATTCCTAAACTAGATGGATCCACTAGATGTCATTGCATGTGTGTTCTTTTCATAAACCACATGGATCCACTAGATGTCACTGCATGGGTGTTCTATTCCTAAACCACATGGATCCACTAGTTGCCATTGCATCCGCGTTGTTTTCGTAAACCACATCGATTCAGTATAGTTCATTGCATGTGTGCTGTTTTCATAAACCACATAGATCCACTAGAGTCATTGCATGTCTGTTCTTTTCATAAACCACATATGGATCCACCAGAGTCATTGCATGTATATTCTTTTCATAAACCACATGGATCCACCAGTGTCATTGCATGTTTGTTCTTTTCATAAACCACATGGATCCACTAGATGTCATTGCATGTGTGTTCTTTTCATAAACCACATGGATCCACTAGATTCCATTGCATGTGTGTTCTTTTCATAAACCACACGGATCCAATAGAGTTCATTGCATGTGTGTTCTTTTCATAAACCACATGGATCCACTAGAGTTCATTGCATGTGTGTTCTTTTCATAAACCACATGGATCCACTAGATGTCATTGGATGTGTGTGTATATCAGTGTGCATCATTGTGGTTTTAGAAAAACAACACATGCAATGATGCCACTCCAACATGTGGTGTCCAACCATGTCCAGGAACCCTAGCAGCTTGCTGAGATTTCCCTACAGCATGCATTGTACGACTAGCTTGAAAGATGCTGCATCACCACACCCACTTCGATGTGTGTGTATCGGTGTGCATGATTATGGTGATGCCACTCTAGGATGTGGTGTCCAACCATGTCCAGGAACCCTAGCAGCACGCTAGGATTCAACTACAACATGCATTCTACCCCTAGCTTGAAAGTTGTTGCATCACCACACCCACTTGGATGTGTGTGTATCGGTGTGGTTTTGGAAAACAACACATGTAGTGATGCCACTCCAGCATATGTGTTCTTTTCATAAACCACATGGATCCACTAGAGTTCATTGCATGTATGTTCTTTTCATAAACCACATGGATACACTAGAGTTCATTGAATGTGTGTTCTTATCATAAACCACATGGATCCACTAGGGTTCATTGCATGTGTGTTATTTTCATAAACCAAATGGATCCACTAGAGTTCATTGCATGTGTGTTCTTTTCATAAACCACATGGATCAACTAGATGTCATTGCATGTGGTGTTCTTTTCATAAACCACATGGATCCACTAGAAGCCATTGCATGTGTGTTCTTTTCATAAACCACATGGATCCACTAGAGTTCATTGCATATGTGTTCTATTCCTAAACTACATGGATCCACTAGATGCCATTGCATGTGTGTTCTTTTCATAAACCATATGGATCCACTAGAGTTCATTGCATGTGTGTTATTTTCATAAACCACATGGATCCACTAGATGGCATACCATGTGTGTGATCTTAAACCGCATGGATCCACTAGAGTTCATTGCATGTGTGTTCTTTTCATAAACCACATGGATCCACTAGAGTTCATTGCATACGTGTTATTTTCATAAACATCATGGATCCACTAGATGTCATTGCATGTGTGTTCTATTCCTAAACCACATGGATCCACTAGATGTCATTGCATGTGTGTTCTTTTCATAAACCACATGGATCCACTAGAAGCCATTGCATGTGTGTTCTTTTCATAAACCACATGGATCCACTATGGTTCATTGCATGTGTGTTCTTTTCATAAACCACATGGATTCACAAGAGTTCATTGCATGTTCTATTCCTAAACCACATGGATCAACTAGATGTCATTGGATGTATGTGTATAAGCTTACATCATTGTGTTTTTAGGAAAAGAACACATGCAATGATGCCACTCCAGCATGTGGTTTCCAACCATGTCCAGGAAGCCTAGCAGCATGCTGGGATTCACCTGCAGCATGCATTGTACCATCAGCTTGAAAGATGTTGCATAATCACACCCACTTGGATGTGTGTGTGTATTAATGTGCATCATTGTTTTTTTTGGAAAATAACACATGAAGTGATGCCACTCTAGGATGTGTTGTCCAACCATGTCCAGAATCATAGCAGCATGCTGGGATTCCACTACAACATGCATTCTACCACCAGCTTGAAAGTTGTTGCATCACCACAGCCACTTGGATGTTTGTTTGTATTAGTTTGGTTTTGGAAAAGAACACAAGTAGTGATGCCACTCCAGCATGTGTGTTCTTTTCATAAACCACATGGATCCACTAGAGTCCATTGCTTGTGTGTTCTATTCCTAAACCACATGGATCCACTAGATGCCATTGGTGTGTGTGTGTATCAGTATGCATCATTGTGGTTTTAGGAAAAGAACACATGCCATGATGCCACTCCAGCATGTGGTGTCCAACCATGTCCAGGAACCCTAGCAGCATGCTGGGATTCACCTGCAGCATGCATTGTACCACCAGCTTGAAAGATGCTACATCACCACACCCACCTTTATGTGTGTGTATTAGTGTGCAACATTGTGGTTTTTGGAAAAACACATGTAGTGATGCCACTCCAGCATGTGTTGTCCAACCATGTCCAAGAACCCTTGCAGCATGCTGGGATTCCACGAATGATGCATTCTACCACCAGCTTGAAAGTTGTTGCATCACCACACCCACTTGGATGTCCATGTGTATTAGTGTAGTTTGTGAAAAGAAGAAATGTAGTGATCGCACTCCATCATGTCTATTATTTTCATAAACCACACGGATCCACTAGAGTTCATTGCATGTGTGTTATTTTCATAAACCACATGGATACACTGGAGTTCATTGCATGTGTGTTATATTCCTAAACCACATGAATCCACTAGATGCCATTGGATGTGTGTTCTTTTCATAAACAACATGGATCCACTAAAGTTCATTGCATGTGTGTTCTTTTCATAAACCAGAAGTATCCACTAGATGTCATTGCATGTGTGTTCTTTTCATAAACCACGTGGATTCACTAGAGTTCATTGCATGTGTGTTCTTTTCGTAAACCACATGGATCCACTAGAGTTCATTACATGGGTGTTTTTTCATAAACCACATGGATCCAATAGAGTTCATTGCATGTGTGTTCTATTCCTAAACCACATGGATCCACTAGATGCCATTGCATGTATGTTCTTTTCATAAACCACATGGATCCACTAGATTCCATTGCATGTGCGTTCTTTTCATAAACCACATGGATCCACTAGAGTTCATTGCATGTGTGTTCTTTTCATAAACCACATGGATCCACTAGAGATCATTGCATGTGTGTTCTTTTCATAAACCACATGGATCCACTAGATGTCATTAGATGCGTGTGTGTGCATCAGTGTGCATCATTGTGGTTTTAGAAAAACAACACATGCAATGATGCCACTCCAGCATGTGGTGTCCAACCATGTCCAGGAACCCTAACAGCTTGCTGAGATTCCCCTGCAGCATGCATTGTACCACTAGCTTGAAAGATGCTGCATCACCACACCCACTTTGATGTGTGTGTATCGGTGTGCATCATTGTGGTATTTGGAAAAGAACACATGTAGTGATGCCACTCTAGGATGTGGTGTCCAACCATGTCCAGGAACTCTAGCAGCACGCTAGGATTCAACTACAGCATGCATTCTACCCCCAACTTGAAAGTTGCCGCATCACCACACCCACTTGGATGTGTGTGTATCGGTGTGGTTTGGAAAACAACACATGTAGTGATGCCACTCCAGCATGTGTGTTCTTTTCATAAACCACATGGATCCACTAGAGTTCATTGCATGTATGTTCTCTTCATAAACCACATGGATCAACTAGAGTTCATTAAATGTGTATTATTTTCATAAACCACATGGATCCACTAGGGTTCATTGCATGTGTGTTCTTTTAATAAACCAAATGGATCCACTAGAGTTCATTGCATGTATGTTCTATTCCTAAACCACATGGATCCACTAGATTCCATTGGATGCGTGTTCTTTTCATAAACCATATGGATCCACTAGAGTTCATTGCATGTGTGTTCTTTTTATAAACCACATGGATCCACTAGATGTCATTGCATATGTGTTCTTTTCATGAACCACATGGATCTAGTATAGTTCATTGCATGTGTGTTCTTTTCATAAACCACATAGATCCACTAGATGTCATTGCATGTGTGTTCCTTTCATAAACCACATGGATCCACTAGATGTCATTGCATGTGTGTTCTTTTCATAAACCACATGGATCCACTAGAGTTCATTGCATGTGTGTTCTATTCCTAAACCACATGGATCCACTAGATTCCATTGGATGCGTGTTCTTTTCATAAACCATATGGACCATTAGAGTTCATTGCATGCGTGTTCTTTTCATAAACCACATGGATCCACTAGATGTCATTGCATATGTGTTCTTTTCATAAACTACATGGATCCATTAGAGTTCATTGCATGTGTGTTCTTTTCATAAACCACATCGATCCACTAGAGTTCATTGCATGTGTGTTATTTTCATAGACCACATGGATCCACTAGAGTTCATTGCATGTGTGTTCTTTTCATAAACCACATGGATCCACTAGATGTCATTGCATGTGTGTTCTTTTCATAAACCACATGTATTCACTAGATTTCATTGCATGTGTGTTCTTTTCAAAAACCACATGGATCCACTAGAGTTCATTGCATGTTTGTTCTATTCCTAAACCACATGTATCCACTAGATTCCATTGTATGTGTATTATTTTCATAAACTACATGGATCCACTAGAGTTCATTGCATGTGTGTTGTTTTCATAAACCACATGGATCCACTAGATGTCATTGCATGTGTGTTATTTTCGTAAACCACATGGATCCACTAGAGTTCATTACATGTGTGTTCTTTTCATAAACCACATGGATCCACTAGTGTTCATTGCATGTGTGTTATTTTCATAAACCACATGGATCCACTAGAGTTCATTGCATGTGTGCTCTTTTTATAAACCACATAGATCCACTATAGTTCATTGCATGTGTGTTGTTTTCATAAACCACATGGATCCACAAGATGTCATTGCATCTATGTTCTTTTCAAAAATCATATGGATCCACTAAAGTTCATTAGATATGTGTTCTTTTCATAAACCACATGGATCCACTAGATGCCATTGGATGCGTGTTCTTTTCATAAACCATATGGATCCACTAGATTCCAATGGATGCGTGTTCTTTTCATAAACCATATGGATCCACTAGATTCCAATGGATGCGTGTTCTTTTCATAAACCATATGGATCCACTAGAGTTCATTGCATGTGTGTTCTTTTTATAAACCACATGGATCCACTAGATGTCATTGCATATGTGTTCTTTTCATGAACCACATGGATCCACTAGAGTTCATTGCACGTGTGTTCTTTTCATAAACCACATGGATCCACTAGAGTTCATTGCATGTGTGTTATTTTCATAAACCACATGGATCCACTAGAGTTCATTGCATGTGTGTTCTTTTCATAAACCACATAGATCCACTAGATGTCATTGCATGTGTGTTCTTTTCATAAACCACATGGATCCATTAGATGTCATTACATGTGTGTTCTTTTCATAAACCACATGGATCCACTAGAGTTCATTGCATGTGTGTTCTATTCCTTAACCACATGGATCTACTAGATGCCATTGTATGTGTGTTCTTTTCATAAAGCACATGGATCCACTAGAGTTCATTGCATGTGTGTTCTTTTCATAAACCACATGGATCCACTAGAGTTCATTGCATGTGTGTTATTTTCATAAGCCACATGGATCCACTAGATACCATTGCATGTGTGTTCTTTTCATAAACCACATGGATCCACTAGAGTTGATTGCATGTGTGCACTTTTCATAAACCACATGGATCCAGTAGAGTTCATTGCATGTGTGTTATTTTCATAAACCACATGGATCCACTAGATGTCATTGGATGTGTGTGTGTATCAGTGTGCATCATTGTGGTTTTAGGAAAACAACACATGCAATGATACCATCCAGCATGTGGTGTCTAACCATGTCCAGGAACCCTAGCAGCATGCTGGGATTCACCTACAACATGCATTGTACCACCAGCTTGAAAGATGCTGCATCACCACACCCACTTGGATGCGTGTGTGTATTAGTGTGCATCATTGTGTTTTTTGGAAAAGAACACATGCAATGATGCCACTCCAGAATGTGGTGTCGAACCATGTCGAGGAACCCTAGCAGCATGTTGGGATACAACTACAGCATGCATTCTACCACCATCTTGAAAGTTGCTGCATCGCCACACCCACTTGGATATCTATGTGTATTAGTGTGGTTTTGGAAAAGAACACATGCAGTGATGCCACTCTAGCATGTGTGTTCTTTTCATAAACCACATGGATCCACTAGAGTTCATTGCATGTGTGTTCTATTCCTAAACTACATGGATCCACTAGATGCCATTGCATGTGTGTTCTATTCCTAAACCACATGGATCCACTAGATGCCATTGCATGCGTGTTCTTTTCATAAACCACATGGATCCACTAGCATTCATTGCATGTGTGTTCTATTCCTAAACAACATGGATCCACTAGATTCCATTGGATGTGTGTTCTTTTCATAATCCATATGGATCCACTAGAGTTCATTGCATGTGTGTTATTTTCATGAACCACATGGATAAATTAGATGTCATTGCATGTGTGTTCTTTTCATAAACCACATGGATCCACTAGAGTTCATTGCATGCGTGTACTTTTCATAAACCACATGGATCCACTAGAGTTCATTGCATGTGTGTTATTTCCATAAACCACATGGATCCACTGGATGCCATTGTATGTCTGTTCTTTTCATAAACCACATGGATCCACTACACGTCATTGCATGTGTGTTTTATTACTAAACCACATGGATCCACTAGATGTCATTGCACGTGTCTTCTTTTCATAAACCACATGGATCCATAAGAGTTCATTGCATGTGTGTTCTTTTCATAAACCACATGGATCCACTTGATGCCATTGCATCTGTGTTCTTTTAAAAAAACACATGGATCCACTAGAGTTCATTGCATGTGTGTTCTTTTCATAAACCACATCGATCCACTAGAGTTCATTGCATGTGTGTTCTATTCAGAAACCATATGGATCCTCTAGATGTCATTGCCTGTGTGTTTATTTCATAAACCACATGGATCCACTAGATGCCATTGCTTGTGTGTTCTTTTCATAAAACACATCGATCCACTAGAGTTCATTGCATGTGTGTTATATTCCTAAACCAGATAGATCCACTAGATGTCATTGCATGTGTGTTCTTTTCATAAACCACATGGATCCACTAGATGTCACTGCATGGGTGTTCTATTCCTAAACCACATGGATCCACTAGTTGCCATTGCATCCGCGTTGTTTTCGTAAACCACATCGATCCAGTACAGTTCATTGCATGTGTGTTGTTTTCATAAACCACATAGATCCACTAGAGTCATTGCATGTCTGTTCTTTTCATAAACCACATATGGATCCACCAGAGTCATTGCATGTATATTCTTTTCATAAACCACATGGATCCACCAGTGTCATTGCATGTTTGTTCTTTTCAAAAACCACATGGATCCACTAGATGTCATTGCATGTGTGTTCTTTTCATAAACCACATGGATCCACTAGATTCCATTGCATGTGTGTTCTTTTCATAAACCACACGGATCCACTAGAGTTCATTGCATGTGTGTTCTTTTCATAAACCACATGGATCCACTAGAGTTCATTGCATGTGTGTTCTTTTCATAAACCACATGGATCCACTAGATGTCATTGGATGTGTGTGTATATCAGTGTGCATCATTGTGGTTTTAGAAAAACAACACATGCAATGATGCCACTCCAACATGTGGTGTCCAACCATGTCCAGGAACCCTAGCAGCTTGCTGAGATTCCCCTACAGCATGCATTGTACGACTAGCTTGAAAGATGCTGCATCACCACACCCACTTCGATGTGTGTGTATCGGTGTGCATGATTATGGTGATGCCACTCTAGGATGTGGTGTCCAACCATGTCCAGGAACCCTAGCAGCACGCTAGGATTCAACTACAACATGCATTCTACCCCCAGCTTGAAAGTTGCTGCATCACCACACCCACTTGGATGTGTGTGTATCGGTGTGGTTTTGGAAAACAACACATGTAGTGATGCCACTCCAGCATGTGTGTTCTTTTAATAAACCACATGGATCCACTAGAGTTCATTGCATGTATGTTCTTTTCATAAACCACATGGATATAATAGAGTTCATTGAATGTGTGTTCTTATCATAAACCACATGGATCCACTAGGGTTCATTGCATGTGTGTTCTTTTCATAAACCAAATGGATCCACTAGAGTTCATTGCATGTGTGTTCTTTTCATAAACCACATGGATCAACTAGATGTCATTGCATGTGGTGTTCTTTTCATAAACCACATGGATCCACTAGAAGCCATTGCATGTGTGTTCTTTTCATAAACCACATGGATCCACTAGAGTTCATTGCATATGTGTTCTATTCCTAAACTACATGGATCCACTAGATGCCATTGCATGTGTGTTCTTTTCATAAACCATATGGATCCACTAGAGTTCATTGCATGTGTGTTATTTTCATAAACCACATGGATCCACTAGATGTCATACCATGTGTGTGATCTTAAACCGCATGGATCCACTAGAGTTCATTGCATGTGTGTTCTTTTCATAAACCACATGGATCCACTAGAGTTCATTGCATACGTGTTATTTTCATAAACATCATGGATCCACTAGATGTCATTGCATGTGTGTTCTATTCCTAAACCACATGGATCCACTAGATGTCATTGCATGTGTGTTCTTTTCATAAACCACATGGATCCACTAGAAGCCATTGCATGTGTGTTCTTTTCATAAACCACATGGATCCACTATGGTTCATTGCATGTGTGTTCTTTTCATAAACCACATGGATTCACAAGAGTTCATTGCATGTTCTATTCCTAAACCACATGGATCAACTAGATGTCATTGGATGTATGTGTGTTCTTTTCATAAACCACATGGATCCACTAGAGTCAATTGCTTGTGTGTTCTATTCCTAAACCACATGGATCCACTAGATGCCATTGGTGTGTGTGTGTGTTATCAGTATGCATCATTGTGGTTTTAGGAAAAGAACACATGCCATGATGACACTCCAGCATGTGGTGTCCAACCATGTCCAGGAACCCTAGCAGCATGCTGGGATTCACCTGCAGCATGCATTGTACCACCAGCTTGAAAGATGCTGCATCACCACACCCACCTGGATGTATGTGTGTATTAGTGTGAAACATTGTGGTTTTTGGAAAAACACATGTAGTGATGCCACTCCAGCATGTGTTGTCCAACCATGTCCAAGAACCTTTGCAGCATGCTGGGATTCCACGAATGATGCATCCTACCACCAGCTTGAAAGTTGTTGCATCACCAAACCCACTTGGATGTCCATGTGTATCAGTGTGGTTAGTGAAAAGAAGAAATGTAGTGATGGCACTCCATCATGTCTATTATTTTTATAAACCACACGGATCCACTAGAGTTCATTGCATGTGTGTTATTTTCATAAACCACATGGATCCACTGGAGTTCATTGCATGTGTGTTATATTCCTAAACCACATGAATCCACTAGATGCCATTGGATGTGTGTTCTTTTCATAAACAACATGGATCCACTAAAGTTCATTGCATGTGTGTTCTTTTCATAAACCAGAAGTATCCACTAGATGTCATTGCATGTGTGTTCTTTTCATAAACCACGTGGATTCACTAGAGTTCATTGCATGTGTGTTCTTTTCGTAAACCACATGGATCCACTAGAGTTCATTACATGGGTGTTTTTTCATAAACCACATGGATCCAATAGAGTTCATTGCATGTGTGTTCTATTCCTAAACCACATGGATCCACTAGATGCCATTGCATGTATGTTCTTTTCATAAACGACATGGATCCACTAGATTCCATTGCATGTGCGTTCTTTTCATAAACCACATGGATCCACTAGAGTTCATTGCATGTGTGTTCTTTTCATAAACCACATGGATCCACTAGAGATCATTGCATGTGTGTTCTTTTCATAAACCACATGGATCCACTAGATGTCATTAGATGCGTGTGTGTGCATCAGTGTGCATCATTGTGGTTTTAGAAAAACAACACATGCAATGATGCCACTCCAGCATGTGGTGTCCAACCATGTCCAGGAACCCTAACAGCTTGCTGAGATTCCCTGCAGCATGCATTGTACCACTAGCTTGAAAGATGCTGCATCACCACACCCACTTTGATGAGTGTGTATCGGTGTGCATCATTGTGGTATTTGGAAAAGAACACATGTAGTGATTCCACTCTAGGATGTGGTGTCCAACCATGTCCAGGAACTCTAGCAGCACGCTTGGATTCAACTATAGCATGCATTCTACCCCCAGCTTGAAAATTGCCGCATCACCACACCCACTTGGATGTGTGTGTATCGGTGTGGTTTGGAAAACAACACATGTAGTGACGCCACTCCAGCATGTGTGTTCTTTTCATAAACCACATGGATCCACTAGAGTTCATTGCATGTATGTTCTCTTCATAAACCACATGGATCAACTAGAGTTCATTGAATGTGTATTATTTTCATAAACCACATGGATCCACTAGGGTTCATTGCATGTGTGTTCTTTTCATAAACCAAATGGATCCACTAGAGTTCATTGCATGCGTGTTATTTTCATAATCCACATGTATAACCTAGGTGTCATTGCATGTGTGTTCTTTTCATAAACCACATGGATCCACTAGAAGCCATTGCATGTGTGTTCTTTTCTTAAACCACATGGATCCACTAGAGTTCATTGCATATGTGTTCTATTCCTAAACTACATGGATCCACTAGATGCCATTGCATGTGTGTTCTTTTCATAAACCATATGGATCCACTAGAGTTCATTGCATGTCTATTATTTTCATAAACCACATGGATCCACTAGATGTCATACCATGTGTGTGCTCTTAAACCACATGGATCCACTAGAGTTCATTGCATGTGTGTTATTTTCATAAACCACATGGATCCACTAGAGTTCATTGCATACGTGTTATTTTCATAAACAGCATGGATCCACTAGATGTCATTGCATGTGTGTTCTATTCCTAAACCACATGGATCCACTATATGTTATTGCATGTGTATTCTTTTCATAAACCACATGGATCCACTAGAGTTTATTGTGTGTGTGTGTTCTTTTCATAAACCACATGGATCCACTAGAAGCCATTGCATGTGGGTTCTTTTCATAAACCACATGGATCCACTATGGTTCATTGCATGTGTGTTCTTTTCATAAACCACATGGATTCACAAGAGTTCATTGCATGTTCTATTCCTAAACCACATGGATCCACTAGATGTGATTGGATGTGTGTGTGTGTATAATCTTACATCATTGTGTTTTTAGGAAAAGAACACATGCAATGATGCCACTCTAGCATGTGGTGTCCAACCATGTCCAGGAACCCTAGCAGCATGCTGGGATTCACCTGCAGCATGCATTGTGCCACCAGCTTGAAAGATGTTGCATAACCACACCCACTTGGATGTGTGTGTGTATTAGTGTGCATCATTGTTGTCTTTGGAAAATACATGCAGTGATGCCACTCCAGGATGTGTTGTCCAACCATGTCCAGAAACCTAGCAGCATGCTAGGCTTCCACTACAGCATGCATTCTACCACCAGCTTGAAAGTTTTTGCATCACCACAGCCACTTGGATGTATGTTTGTATTAGTTTGGTTTTGGAAAAGAACACAAGTAGTGATGCCACTCTAGCATGTTTGTTCTTTTCATAAACCACATGGATCCACTAGAGTCCATTGCATGTGTGTTCTATTCCTAAACCACATGGATCCACTAGATGCCATTGGTGTGTGTGTGTGTATCAGTATGCATCATTGTGTTTCTAGGAAAAGAACACATGCCATGATGCCACTCCAGCATGTGGTGTCCAACCATGTCCAGGAACCGTAGCAGCATGCTGGGATTCACCTGCAGCATGCATTGTACCACCAGCTTGAAAGATGATGCATCACGACACCCACCTAGATGTGTGTGTGTGTATCAGTGTGCATCATTGTGGTTTTTGGAAAAGAACACATGCAGTGATGCCACTCCAGCATGTGTTGTCCAACAATGTACAGGAACCCTAGCAGCATGCTAGGATTCAACTACAGCATGCATTCTACCACCAGCTTGAAAGTTATTGCATCACCACACACGCTTGGATATGTGTGTGTGTATCAGTGTGCATCATTGTGGTTTTTGGAAAAGAACACATGAAGTGATGCCACTCCAGCATGTGGTTCCAACCATGTCTAGGAACCCTAGCAGCATGTTAGGATTCAACTATAGCATGCATTCTACCACCAGTTGGGAAGTGGCTGCATCACCACACCCACTTGGATATCTGTGAGTGGCATGGGCATACCTTACAGGTACTCAAGCTTGGCATATATGGTCCAGCCTAGAAGAAGCCCACAATGATGCTAAGGCCCAGTCAAGATCCGGATGACCTAGGAGACTTCGACTGCTTGCAGCACACAGCAAACTTAAGATAGAAGTTTATAGGGAAAACCCTAATATGTAACCGACTTGGCCTGCTATCCCGAGACCTAGCCTATCTATATAAAGGCTAGGAGGGGCGGCGAGGAGGACAATCCACAACCCTAGTTTCCGCACCATCGCTAGATTGCATCTATGCGCCCCTGTAACTTTCGACTCCCCGATAATTCCAAGAGCAGACAAGAAGGAGTAGGGTCCTCTACAAGGACTGAACCTACATAAACCTTGCGTCCCTGTGTACTTGTATGCTAGCCGATCGATGCCTCCAGTGCTCCCCACTTCCTCGAACCTAAGTCCATCTGTGATGGGCATTGATGAGTTAACCCCTCGTCAATTGGTGCTATCTGTGGGAATCGGGAGTGCTGATGTTGTGGCTTCCTCAGCCCCATCAACCACGATCTACGACTCCGCAGCAGCGGAGACTCGCCTCCTCTTTGGTGCCTTCGACTTCACCGTCCATACGCCAGCCACTCTCCCGGATTTTGAGTCCGTGGGCGATGGGATCGGCCTGGCGATCGAGAGATTATGCTTCCAAGTTGGTCGGCTAGGCACACTTCGCCTTCCTGATCAGCTGAAGGTTCCTGCGATTGCTCCTGCGTCGTGGTTTCCCCTGCTGATCGGCACCCTGAGCAAACTCAACGCCCCAACAACAGTCCGGAATACAAATAGTGACAGCAGTCGTGAGTCCCATCTGGGCGATCTGGCAACAAAAGATGGAGCCTACGGCTCCAGATCTGAAAGCTGTAGAAGCAACAGCTTCCCCAGCCATTACATGTGTGCCATCGTCATCAAAGGCGACAACGGTGGCACTCGAGACAACACCGATACCGGCAGCGGTATCCCAGTCGTGAACGGTGGTCCCTCCAACGGAGCAACCACCAACAATCGGCCGGAAGGTTATCCGCATCTTACTGCGAATGAACATACCCAAGAGCGCATGCTGGTCAAGCTCAACGATGATGAGTGGGCTCGCTGCCAAGAAGCCCTATGGGGAACCCCCTTCCACCAAACTCATCACAAGACATGTTGATGGGTTATCACTGGCTGCTCAAGGAGAAATTCAAGCACTAGCAAGAAGTAATTGCCCATTTTGATGCGCGCAGGAGGGCGGTACACGAGTCAAGCCTTCGACGAGCTCAACTCTCTTCCATTGGAGGATCCTCCTCCAAGGATAACGATTATACAGCCGCCAAGAGATGTTCTCGACTAGCTCACCTCACTGATAAGGAGCGAGAAGAGGTCACGCGAGTCCTCAACTTCTCATCTATGACGGTGGATACGCGGGGCAATGTGCTACCAAAAACACCGCAGGCAGCGGTAACAGTGGCCACCATGTACCTGCTCAACAACCCCTCACCGTCTGGGGACTCGTGGGCCGCCATGCACCGATCCATGATCACAGGCCTAGGACTAGTCGAAGCTGCCCTCAGCAAGGATCTATTATCGGTGCCAAAGAAAAACAAGGCTCTGTCCAAGCGCCACTCTTCCCCCTCCTCCAGCAACGATGTAACATCCCAAAAGTTTAATCCAAGCTTATCAAGATCAAATCATCCAAAATTGGGGTTAACAAAAACTTTTCCAAATTTAAAATGAAAGCATTCATATATGTGTGCATTTAAAATAGGAGTTGTTTGAATTGCCATGATTGATTGATCCAATGCTTGTAAAATGTTTCTTAGGTGATTTAAACATCATCTACATCATTCCCAAACTTTTCCTAAAGAAAATCAAATCAAAAAGAATTAAAATGAAGGAATGGTCATTTTGACAAATTTAACTCTCATGCCTACTTTGGCTATTCCTAGTACTCAATTCTTAACAGAAACAATTCCTGATCTTTGCACCCCTTGCTAGTACACATAATGAGGTACCAAGGCCCACCTTTTGATCTACTAAAAACATTCTGTAAACTATTTTAAATGACAGTTTAAAATTGAATCTAATGCATATGCATAGATCACCCCTATTTCAAAAACCATCTAATTGAGCACCATTTTCAAAACCCTTGCAACTTGAACTCAAAATTCAAAACTTTTTCTCTTGCGGCCATTTCATCAAACACTTGGCAGGCAGAATCACACCTCTAATCCTAGCTCACTGTTTTGAACAGAGTTTTTCCCCCATTTGATCTCCATTTAATCTCCTTGTCCCCCTCTGATCAAAACATGCCATTTGCAACCCATCCCCTACACCCTAGTGGCAAGGCAATGCCATGTCGAGCACCACCCGGGCCGGCCAAACTTGCCACGCTGCAGCAGACCACCTCCTCTTTCCTCTCCATGTCTACGAGGTAGCCAGCACCGCACCGCCCCTCTTTGTCCCTTGCCCGAGCCAAGAGCAGCCATGGACCACAGAGAAGAGCCCGCGCCCAGTGCCACCGAAACATGCCGATGCCGCCCGCAGAGCGTGCACTTTCCCCGCGAGCACCGACCGCCCCTTGGCACCAGCCCATGCCCACCGCTCCGCCTCGACCTAGAGAACACCCCAGACACCTCCGTTCGCTGCCCAAAGCCCCACAACCACCGCTCACCGTGGACATAGCCACTTTGGACGCACAGAGCGCCACCTCACCCCGACCGCATGCCACCGCCCCTACGGCCACATTGAAGTCCTAGAGCACCGCCAGGAAACCGCCCACCGATCGCAATCCCCAGCCATGCCGCTAGCTCGCCGTAGCCATGTCGCCACCGACGACCGCCCATCCCGCTCGGTCTCACCGTCGAGCCTATAAAATGAGCCCTCCCCAGCACCAAAGACTCACACCATTCCACTCCCCTCACCTCTCTGAACCTCACCCACCTCTCGCCGGAGCAAGTGGAGCAGCAGCTCGCCGGAATTGGAGCCGGAGCCGCCGCCTCTGGAGAAGAAGGGTGCCGTTGATTACGGCCACCCCAAGCTCCGTCGTGACCATGCCTCGCCTCGCCGTTGTCTTCCACTTTGTTTGCCCGCCTCGCCGACCCTGTTGGAGCCCTGGTATGCCCCCAGGGTTTAAGCTCGCCGATGACCTGTTCGTCGTCGACGACGACCCTCAGCCGTAGATCTAGCCTCTAATCGCACGGCCCACAACGTGCGTACCGTTTCGCGTTTTAAGTGCCATTGACAAGTGGGACCCCCCTGTCAGCTGAGCCCCGTGCTGCGTAGTTTCTTTTCCCGCGCGAGCCCGTAGATTCAAATCTGGATTTTTCTTTTTAGTTAGAATATAGTTTCTGTCTAGTGTTTCAAAATTCAATTCTGTGAGTTTGACAAATCCAAATTTCATGAAACTAATTTTGTATGAAAGGTATTGAAATGCTCTATCCAAGACCGTTGGATTTAATTCATTTAGAGTTATAGATATCTCCTAATAAAAATAAGAAGACAGAAGCTTTTGCAACTTGAAACATTTTTATAAAATCAACCAAGTTAGCTTTTGAGTTGATTCCAACTCTCAAAAATCACATTTCATCATATCTATCCAAATATGTAATAATATTAAGGTTTACAGGCAGTGACTTTGGACTAGTACCAAAATAATGCTATATAGGCATTTCTAGTCACTTTAAATCATTAAATAATGAACTTAAACCAAAGTAATATTGATCCAACCATTAAATCTCATTCCCACATGTTAGAATATGTGGTGAGGACATGTGTCCACATGATCCCATGTTTTGGTGGTGAATATTAAATTTTACTTAATTTTTCAATGAGTAGAAATTACTTTTCCAAAATAAAAAGGTTGAAACTATTGAATTAAACTTGTGATGTTTGGGATGATAATAGATCATCAATTGTGTGGTTTAGAATACTACTTAGCCTAGTTAAGTATTGTTTGGTGATTGTGCACTCCCTATGTCTTTCTAGACGATAGTACCGACCAAGCCTTCGAGGAGGAGGAGTTCTACCAAGAAGAAGAAGAAGAAAACTTCAACCACTGCACCAACCAAGGCAAGCTATTAGTGGCAAGCTAACCCTTGCAAACATGCTTTAGTAAGCTATTGTTAGCAAGCTAGAATAAAACTAGATGGTTTAGTAAAGATGCCTTAAGCATGCTTTGATCACACCCCTTTAACTATTAGTACCCCATGTCTTATTGACAAGTTTTACCTCCCTTGGTTTACACAAAGTTCTTTACTTAATTTTGAAGGTAGCATAAAGAGTATAAAACTTGACCTATTTAGAAACTTTTAGATGTCCTTCTATGGCATGAGATTGATCCCGTCTTTCCCCCTTAGTGAACACCCTTAACTTAGTATTTTAGAATAGCTAAAAAACTTTAGTCACTTTAGATGGGAACACTTGGTGAAAATGAGTTACGAAAACCTTGGAATGATGAGTCATTCTATTGAGATGTTTTGACATGTGTTGAACAATACAACTGGTTTATGACGATGAAAATGATGAGGCATGAGCCTTAACCCTTTTATAAAACTGATGGTTGGATTCGGATGCGATACCATTCCAAATTTACCGTACAACCACATTACCTGAATTGGGTAAGGCTTAGCTAGAAATTTATATGCATTAGTATTAGTTCTCACGGAGAGGTTTGAGCTGAGGCTACCTCTCAATGATGTCCACCTATGCAGTGCCCAAGATGACTGATGGTCATGGTTGGGAGGCCATGCTCATAGGAGAGGTGCTTATACTAGGGTGTGTAAAGGGAAGGTTATGTTTGATTATCTGCATACTAAGTATGATGATTCAGGGTTATCACTGACAGATGTATCGAATCTTGTGGTGAAAGTGTACCACCTCTGCAGAGTGTCAAACTATTCGAATAGCCGCGTCCGCGGTTATGGACAGTTGGAATGGCCATACTGTTTCGTTGTCAGATGTTTTCTAAATAACTTGAAATGAATGATGAACTTTGACTTGACCACAACAGGGTTGTGTTAATGATAGTAGCTTCCCAACTTAAGTGATTCTAGAACTTTACTTTATCTTTTCTTGCTTCAGAACTCAGCTTAGGTTTCAAACTTAACTTGATAGTTATTCTTTAAATTTAGCACTTTAACTTAGAATTATAACCCTTGTTAGTAGTAGTTTGCGAGTACTTAAAGAGTACTCATGGCTTTTGTCCCTGGCCATTATCATGGCCAGACTATGAAGGAGATTATCAAGATGATGGTCAGCAGGACGGCTATGATAAGTAGGACTATCTGCCTTCGTCAGCATTGCCTGTGCCCCTGAAGATGGACCCCACCGCTACGATATCGTTTATTTCCGCTGTTTGTTGTATTAAAGACTGGATCATGAGATCCTTATTTGTATAAAACCTTATGTATGGTTTGTAATGGATGATGTACTGTGATATCCAATCCGTTATGTCTCGCAAAAATGGTAATCCTGGGATTGCAAGGTATGGCATAACGGGCATCTGGGATTAAAAATCCGGGTGTTGACAAGTTGGTCTCAGAGCCATCCTGACCATAGGAGACCCTAGTTAGAATGGACGTCCACACCAAAAACTTAGCTTCAAAACCAAAGTGAGTATTTATAAAAAAAAACTACTTCCCCTCTTACCCTTGTGAACTCATTCTTTCTCAAAAATACATGTTCCTCAAAATTCTTACATTACTACTTAAAATTTGACACCCTTGATCACATCACTAATTTCCTCATCCTAAATTCTTGTAGATGGAGACTCAGTTCAGCAAGTTTGACCAGTTGGGAAACGGAGGTCAGCTGATCTTTGAGAGGGATCTGGATTCACTGTCAGAGTTACTAGGACGCCCGCATCCGCAGTTTCTTGGAGCTCAACTTCCAGGACCCCCAGGAGGAGACCTACAATGGCTAGTCACCGCAGATCTTCGAGGAAGCATTGAAGCACCAACTTCCGGGAGAATTCAGTTCTTTGTGAGAGAGAACAACTGGCTAGATGGATTAGCTAGGGCAATGCATGAAGCTCTCGCACGTCTATGTGCCCTCAGCGTCAATAAGATTCAAGGAACCCGTTTTGCCCACTATGCAAGACGTGACTTCATGGGAATGCCGATGGAGATGCCAAGTCACCCAGAATTGAGGCGTCAAGTGGAGAACTTTGACTTCTTGCTTCATGACCGACAGCAGGAACTGGACAATGCCAGAGAGTTAGCAAACCAGAACCGTGCCATTGCCGACCAGAAGGCCCAGACTTTCGCACTGCTCGTCCAAGATTGCCAGTCTCTTTGTCGCCAGCGTGCAAAGAAGGATCGCATCATCGCCCGTATTCGCAAGAAGGTGGCCGACCTCGAGAAGACCGTCAAGGAGCAGGAAGCTCAGCTTGCCGCCAAAGAAGAAGATGATGAGGGTGAAGACATCCAGGGAGATATGGATTCTTACCTCAGCAACGATGATGACTTTCCGAAGAGGATGCTGTGGACTTCTACACTGATGATGAAGACTCCGACTTCATCGATGATGAGTAGATGCACTAGAGCACTGTCGTAGCATGAGATGTATCATCTCATTGTATCGTAGCTTGCAGAATGGTTCTTAAAACCATCTGTTTTCCCCTTTGATTGTTGTGGTGTGTGTTGTATCGTGTGCTTGCTTGCATGAATGAAAGTAAAGTTAGTTGAAAAACCTAAGTCTAACTCCAAGTTTTAGCTTTGAAAACCCAAAACCATGAACCTTAGAATTTCCCTCTTACCCCTATATCTATCTCAATCTTCAGATGACTCGTGGGAACCAAGGAGGGAGCAGCTCGTCGCAGGACCCAATGATACAAATCTTGCAGAATCTCATCGCAGACCGTGAAGCAAGCAGGGCCGAGCGTCAAGCCAACTTAGCAACATTGCAGCAGATCGCCCAAATGGCTCTCAACAACCAAGGACATGGAAATCAGGATCACCATGGATCTAAACTCAAAAAATTTCAGAACACCAATCCCCCAATCTGAAAACCCATTAGATGCTGATGACTGGTTACAGACCATGGAAAACAACCTCGAAGTTGCAGGAGTTGAGGAGAATGAGAAAGTTCTCTTCGCCACCCACTATCTGGCGGGATATGCAAGAGCTTGGTGGAATAGCATCCGCAACATGAACCATGGCCAGGTGATGACCTGGGAAGCATTCAAGGTCAAGTTCAGCCGCACCCACGTGCCGCAAGGTCTTGTCAACAGGATGAGAGATGAATTATGTGAACTGAAGAAAGGAAGATTGACTGTAGTAGAGTACCGTGACAAATTCTTGTCACTTGCCAGATATGCACCGGATGAGATCAACACGGAGGCCAAGAAGAAAGAGAGATTCTTAAATGGACTGCATGATGAGATGCAGACTATCCTCGTCAACATCCGTTTCTAGGATCTCGATGAGCTAGTCGACTCTCCCATTCAGATGGAAGGGAAGATTAACCAGGCAAACGATAACCGCAAGCGTCGTATGATGCGCATGCGGATCGAAGAGTCACCAGAAGTACCGTCCTAACCCCTCACCAGGATATGCACCAAGGAACAACCGACCCCCAAATTCTCGCCCAAGCCACCCCAACCGTAGCGGAGGAAATGTGAAGTCCGGAGGAAACAATCATCACCCCGGCAATGCCAACAACTTCAACCGTGCCCCTCCCAAGAGCAACAATAACAACACTGCCCCCAGAACTGGCAGCAATGATGTACCTATCGCAGTCAAGGACAAGTCCCAGATCACTTGTTTCGAGTGTGGAGTGAAGGGTCACTACTCCAATGAGTGTCCCAAGAAGACTGCCGCCAATGCCCCTGTGAATGCCCCAGCTCAGCAGCAGCGTCATGTTCAACCAGGAAGGAGATTTGCCCCAGGAAACCCAAGACAATCAAGAACGGTCGTCTCTTCCACATGAACGCAGAAGAAGCCCAGGAAGCACCAGATGTAGTGCTGGGTATGTTTTCTGTCAACTCAGTTTTAGGAAGAGTATTGTTTGATTATGGAGCATCGCATTCATTTGTCACCAAAGAATTTGTATGCACTAGTAAGATTCGCCCAACCAACCTGAAGCATGTCATGATAGTTCAAATCCCTGGTTCAACTACAAAAGCTAGAAAAATTTGCAAAGCTGTACCTATTAGAATACATGGGATAGATTTTTATGCCAACCTAATTGTACTTGGAACCAAAGGATTGGAAGTAGTACTAGGTATGGATTGGATGTCAAGGCATAAAGGACTGATAGACTGTGCTAAGAAAGCCATCACCATGACCAGTAGTTCTGGAGTAACAGTAGAACATATCTCTGAAACCTTACCCCGTCAACTCAAATGCAACAAAAGTGTAGCCCGCCTACCATTGACCAAGTCGAGTAGTCTGTGAATACCTGACGTATTCGGATGAATTGCCAGGTATGCCCCCGGATAGGGATATAGAGTTCATTATCGAACTAATACCCGGAACCGGACCTATAGCCCAGAGACCCTATACCATGAACCCCTCAGAGTTAGTAGAACTGAAGAAGCAGTTGGATGCCATGTTAGCAACCGGCTTGATTCAACCAAGTGCATCGCCATGGAGAGCACCAGTGTTATTCGTCGACAAGAAAGATGGAGGCAACCGTCTATGTACAGACTATAGAAAGTTGAATGATGTCACCATCAAGAACAATTACCCCTTGCCAAAGATAGAGGATCTATTTGATCAGTTGACTGGAGCTCAGGTATTCTCAAAGATTGATCTTAGGACTGGTTATCACCAACTTAAGATTCGTGCGATGGATATTCCGAAGACCGCCTTTACTACTCGCTATGGTTTATACAAGTATACGATTATGTCTTTTGGATTAACCAATGCCCCTGCTTATTTCATGAATCTCATGAATAAGATCTTTATGAATTTCCTAGATAAGTTTGTAGTTGTGTTTATCGACGACATCCTTATCTACTCCAAGTCAGAAGAAGAGCATGAGCAACATCTGAGAATCATCCTAGAAACCCTGAGAGAGCATCAGTTATATGCCAAGTTCAGCAAGTGTGAGTTTTGGCTGAAAGAAGTAGGATTCCTAGGACATATTGTGTCTACCGGAGGAGTCTCTGTTGATCCCACCAAGATCAAAGATGTCGAAGAATGGGAAGCCCCAACAAATCAAACCCAAGTTCGTTCATTTCTCGGATTAGCGGGATATTACCGCAAGTTCGTAGAAGGATTCTCGAGCATAGCCTGACCAATGACCCAATTGTTGAAGAAGGACAAGAAGTTTGAATGGAAAGACAAGTGTGAAGCCAGTTTCCAGGAGCTGAAGAAGAGATTGATATCAGCCCCAATTTTGATCATGCCCGACATCAAGAAGTCGTTTGATGTGTATTGTGATGCATCCAAGTTGGTCTAGGATGTGTATTGATGCAAGAAGGCAAAGTCATCGCGTATCTGTCTCGACAACTGAAGCAACATGAGCAGAACTATCCGACCCATGATCTTGAGCTAGCAGCCGTGGTTCTAGCATTGAAGACATGGCGTCATTATTTGATGGGTAATCGCTGTGAGATTTACTCAGATCATAAGAGCTTGAAGTATATCTTCACCCAGAAGGAGTTGAATATGAGGCAAAGAAGATGGATAGAGTTAATCAAGGATTATGACCTTGACATTCACTATCGCCCCGACAAAGCCAATGTGGTAGCGGATGCTCTTAGCAGATTGCCGTGTAGGCTGAACACCATGATCAAAGAGAAGCAACCAAGTTTGTATGAGGAGTTGGAGCAGTTTAGGACTCAGTTAGTTAGCAAAGGATTCCTAGCTAGCATTGAACTTCAACCCACTTTGATTAGCCAAATCAAGGAAGCCTAGAAGGGGAATGAAAGTATCGATGGAATCAAACGTCATATTGGTATAGGAAAAGTACCTAGATTCACCGAAGACGAAGAAGGTGTACACTGGTACAAGGGACGTATCTGTGTGCCAGTAGATTCGGAGCTGAAGGAAATTATCATGAAGGAAGCTCATGATACTCTTTATTCTATCCACCCCGGAGGAACAAAGATGTATCAGGATTTGAAAGAGCAATTTTGGTGGCACAAGATGAAGAGAGAGATCGGAAGCTACATCGCCAAATGTGACATTTGTCAAAGAGTCAAAGCAGAGCATTAGAGACCTGCAGGATTGTTGCAACCATTGTAGATTCCGGAATGGAAATGGGATTCCGTCGGAATGGACTTTATCACCGGTTTACCTACTTCTAGTAGGGGAAATGACTCAATCTGGGTCATAGTTGATAGACTATCCAAGGTAGCCCACTTCATACCTGTCAAGACAACCTACCAGAGTGCAAAACTAGCAGAGCTGTACATTGCTAGAATTGTTAGTCTGCATGGAACCCCCAAGACCATCGTATCATATCGAGGAACCCAGTTTACTTCAAGATTTTGGCAGAAAGTTTAGGAAGGATTAGGAACCAAGTTGAACTTCAGCACCGCGTGTCACCCGCAAACATATGGACAGACTGAGAGAGTCAACCAGGTCTTGGAGGATATGCTTAGAGCTTGTGTGTTGGAATACGGGTCAAAATGGGAAGACTGCCTGCCTTTCGCAGAATTCTCATATAACAACAGTTATCAAGCTAGTTTGCAGATGGCACCCTTTGAATTCCTATACGGAAGAAAGTGTCGTACCCCTTTGAATTGGTCACAAGTAGGAGAGAGTCAGATCTTTGGACCCGACATTCTCCGAGAAGTAGAAGAGAAAGTTCACAAAGTTCGTGAGAACCTCAAGACCGCCCAATCCAGACAGAAGAGCTATGCTGACAAGAGAAGGAGAGACCTGACTTTCAATGTCGGAGATTTCGTATATCTCAAGGTTTCACCATTGAAGGGAACTCAACGCTTTAGTCTGAAGGGAAAGTTAGCTCCAAGATATATCGGACCTTTCAAGATTCTGAACCGTCAAGGAGAAGTATCGTATCAGCTGGAATTGCCTGAAGAGATGTCAGCCATCCACAAATGTGTTCCATATCTCGTTACTTCGCAAATGCTTGGAAGTGCCTGAGAAGACTGAAGTTTTCAAGCATATCGATCACAGAGCAGTGGAAATCAACAATGACCTGACCTATCGGGAAGTGCCCATCCGTATCTTAGAAGAAGCCTACAGAACCACCAGGACCAGGAGTATCAAGTTTCTCAAGATTCAGTGGAGCAACCATACCGAGGAGGAAGCTACTTGGGAGCGCGAGGATTACATTAGGACAGAGTTCCCAGATCTCTTTAGTTCCTAGTTTTCCTTGTAAATCTCGGGACGAGATTTTGTTTAAGGGGGGAAGTTTTGTAACATCCCAAAACTTCAATCCAAGCTTATCAAGATCAAATCATCCAAAATTGGGGTTAACAAAAACTTTTCCAAATTTAAAATGAAAGCATTCATATATGTGTGCATTTAAAATAGGAGTTGTTTGAATTGCCATGATTGATTGATCCAATGCTTGTAAAATGTTTCTAAGGTGATTTAAACATCATCTACATCATTCCCAAACTTTTCCTAAAGAAAATCAAATAAAAAAGAATTAAAATGAAGGAATGGTCATTTTGACAAATTTAACTCTCATGCCTACTTTGGCTATTCCTAGTACTCAATTCTTAACAGTAACAATTCCTGATCTTTGCACCCCTTGCTAGTAAACATAATGAGGTACCAAGGGCCACCTTTTGATCTACTAAAAACATTCTGTAGACTATTTTAAATGACAGTTTAAAATTGAATCTAATGCATATGCATAGATCACCCCTATTTCAAAAAACATCTAATTGAGCACCATTTTCAAAACCCTTGCAACCAGAGACTACCTATCACTAGTGGAGATCACTCAAAAATTTTGAACCGAAAATTCAAAACTTTTTCTCTTGCGGCCATTTCATCAAACACTTGGCAGGCAGAATCACACCTCTAATCCTAGCTCACTTTTTTGAACAGAGTTTTGCCCCCATTTGATCTCCATTTAATCTCCTTGTCCCCCTCTGATCAAAACATGCCATTTGCAACCCATCCCCTACACCCTAGTGGCAAGGCAATGCCATGCCGAGAACCACCCAGGCCGGCCAAACTTGCCCCGCTGCAGCACACCACCTCCTCTTTCCTCTCCATATCTAGGAGGTAGCCAGCACCGCACTGCCCCTCTCTGTCCCTTGCCCGAACCAAGAGCAGCCATGGACCACAGAGAAGAGACCGCGCCCAGTGCCACCGAACCATGCCGATGCCGCCCGCAGAGCGCGCACTGTCCCCGCTCGCACCGACCACCCCTTGGCACCAACCCGCACCCATCGCTCCGCCTCGACCTGGAGAACACCCCAGACACCTCCGTTCGCCGCCCAAAGCCCCACAGCCACCGCTTGCCGTGGACACAGCCACTTCGGCCGCGCAGAGCGCCACCTCGCCTCGACCACATGCCACCGCCCCTACGGCCGCATTGAAGTCCTAGAGCACCGCCAGGGAACCGCCCACCGATCGCAATCCCTAGCCATGCCGCTAGCTCACCATACCCATGTCGCCACCGTCGACCGCCCATCCCGCTCGGTCTCACCGTCGAGCCTATAAAAGGAGCCCTCCCCAGCACTAAAGACTCACACCATTCCACTCCCCTCACCTCACCCACCTCTCGCCGGAGCAAGTGGAGCAGCAGCTCGCCGGAATTGGAGCCGGAGCCGCCGCCTCTAGAGAAGAAGGGTAACGTTGATTCCGGCCACCCCAAGCTCCACCGCGACCACGCCTCACCTCGCCGTCGTCTTCCACTTCATTTGCCTGCCTCGCCGACCCTGCTGGAGCCCTGGTACGCCCCCAGTAGACCCCCACCGAGCTGCTAGGGTTCGAGCTCGCCGGCGACCTGTTCGTCGTCGACGACGACCCTTAGCCGTAGATCTAGCCTCTAATCGCACGGCCCAAAGCGCGCGTACCGTTTCGCGTTTTAAGTGTCGCTGACAAGTGGGATTCCCCGGTCAGCTGAGCCCCGCACCGTGTAGCGCCACTAGGCCGGCCCATTTCTTTTCCCGCGCGAGCCCGTAGATTCAAATCTGGATTTTTCTTTTTAGTTAGAATATAGTTTCTGTCCAGTGTTTCAAAATTCAATTCTGTGAGTTTGACAAAGCCAAATTACATGAAACTAATTTTGTCTGAAAGATATTGAAATTCTCTATCCAAGCCCATTGGATTTAATTCATTTAGAGTTATAGATTTCTCCTAATAAAAATAAGAAGACAGAAGCTTTTGCAACTTGAAACATTTTTATAAAATCAACCAAGTTAGCTTTTGAGTTGATTCCAACTCTCAAAAATCACATTTCATCATATCTATCCAAATATGTAATAATATTAAGGTTTACATGCAGTGACTTTGGACTAGTACCAAAATAATGCTATATAGGCATTTCTAGTCACTTTAAATCATTAAATAATGAACTTAAACCAAAGTAATATGGATCTAACCTTTAAATCTCATTCCCACATGTTAGAATATGTGGTGAGGACATGTGTCCACATGATCCCATGTTTTGGTGGTGAATATTAAATTTTAGTTAATTTTTCAATGAGTAGAAAGTACTTTTCCAAAATAAAAAGGTTGAAACTATTGAATTAAACTTGTGATGTTTGGTATGATAATAGATCATCAATTGTGTGGTTTAGAATACTACTTAGCCTAGTTAAGTATTGTTTGGTGATTGTGCACTCCCTATGTCTTTCTAGACGATAGTACCGACCAAGCCTTCAGGGAGGAGGAGTTCTACCAAGAAGAAGATGAAGAAGAAAACTTCAACCACTGCACCAACCAAGGCAAGCTATTAGTGGCAAGCTAACCCTTGCAAACATGCTTTAGTAAGCTATTGTTAGCAAGCTAGAATAAAACTAGATTGTTTAGTAAAGATGCCTTAAGCATGCTTTGATCACACCCCTTTAACTATTAGTACCCCAAGTCTTATTGACAAGTTTTACCTCCCTTGGTTTACACAAAGTTCTTTACTTAATTTTGAAGGTAGCATAAAGAGTATAAAACTTGACCTATTTAGAAACTTTTAGATGTCCTTCTATGGCATGAGATTGATCCCGTCTTTCCCCCTTAGTGAACACCCTTAACTTAGTATTTTAGAATAGCTCAAAAACTTGAGTCACTTTAGATGGGAACACTTGGTGAAAATGAGTTACGAAAACCTTGGAATGATGAGTCATTCTATTGATATGTTTTGACATGTGTTGAAAAACACAACTGGTTTATGACGATGAAAATGATGAGGCATGAGCCTTAACCCTTTTATAAAACTGATGGTTGGATTTGGATGTGATACCATTCCAAATTTACCGTACAACCACATTACCTGAATTGGGTAAGGCTTAGCTAGAAATTTATATGCATTAGTATTAGTTCCCTCACGGGAGAGGTTTGAGCTGAGGCTACCTCTCAATGATGTCCACCTATGCAGTGCCCAAGATGACTGATGGTCATGGTTGGGAGGCCATGCTCATAGGAGAGGTGCTTATACTAGGGTGTGTAAAGGGAAGGTTATGTTTGATTATCTGCATACTAAGTATGATGATTCAGGGTTATCCCTGACAGATGTATCGAATCTTGTGGTGAAAGTGTACCACCTCTGCAGAGTGTCAAACTATTCGAATAGCCGCGTCCATGATTATGGACAGTTGGAATGGCCATACTGTTTCGTTGTCAGATGTTTTCTAAATAACTTGAAATGAATGATGAACTTTGACTTGAACATAACAGGGTTGTGTTTATGATAGTAGCTTCCCAACTTAAGTGATTCTAGAACTTTACTTCATCTTTTCTTGCTTCAGAACTCAGCTTAGGTTTCAAACTTAACTTGATAGTTATTCTTTAAATTCAGCACTTTAACTTAGAATTATAACCCTTGTTAGTAGTAGTTTGCGAGTACTTAAAGAGTACTCATGGGTTTTGTCCCTGGCCATTATCATGGCCAGACTATGAAGGAGATTATCAAGATGATGGTCAGCAGGACAGCTATGATAACTAGGACTATCTGCCTTCGTCAGCATTGCCTGTGCCCCTGAAGATGGACCCTACTGCTACGCTATCGTTTATTTCCGCTGTTTGTTGTATTAAAGACTGGATCATCAGATCCTTATTTGTGTAAAACCTTATGTATGGTTTGTAATGGATGATGTACTGTGATATCCAATCCGTTATGTCTCGCAAAAATGGTAATCCTGGTATTGCGAGGTATGGCAGAACGGGCATCTGGGATTAAGAATCCGGGTGTTGACAAACGACATCCATGACTTGTCGCGACGACACTGCTCATGGCGGCACGAGTACGACTACCACGCGCGTGATGACATCACGTAGTGCAAAGTCGACAAGATGAGCGTGAGGCATGCTTGTTCGACTGACATGGAAGATGACGGGATAGAGCTCTATGGCGCCAACTGCTTCAGCAGAGCCATATGACAAAAGCGAATGCCAAAAGGGTTCAAACTCCCATTGTAGAACCCAAAATTCAACGGCCTCTAGGACCCGAAGATCTGGCCAGAGGATCACATTTCCTCCGTCAGGTTGCACGATGGAACCACGAGCACGGCAATGCAATGCCTCCATCTACAGCTGCAAGGTGTCGCTCTTGCGTGGCTCAATAACCTCCTACGTGAATCGATTCGCAGCTAGGAAGATCTGGTTTACAGCTTCATGCGAAACTTCAAGGGCACTTACAAAAGGCCCGCATCAATCGAAGAATTAAGAGGCCGCTACCTGATACATTGCAAATGTATCTATAATTTTTCATGTTCCATGCTTGGTTTTATCCACTTTCTTGTGTTTTGTTCCAACTTTGGAGTACTTTTCATATGATTTCTTGGACTAACCTATTAACAAGAGCCACAGTGCCAGCTGCCTGTTTTCTGTTGTTTTTTGTTCCAGGAAAGTTAGAAAATGAATATTTTCGGAATTGGACGGGACAAAAGCCAAAGTGCCTATTTTTCCGGATGTCATCAAGTGCCAGAATACGAGACTGAGAGGGTCCAGGGGGCCCCCACACCACCTGGCCGCACGGCCAGGCCTGGCCCACGCCAGGGGGTGGTGTGGCCGCTCCTGGCACCCCCTCGGCCTCTCCTTCCGCCTATATATTGCACTCGGGACGAAAACCCTAAGTACCCGATCAAAAATACATGAAAGAGTCGGTATCCACCGTCATCTCCATCCCTAGATCAGGAGGGATCTGAAGCTCTTCCCTGCACCCTGCCGGAGAGGGGAATTCACCCTAGAGGCCTTCTTATCCCCCTGCAAGCCTCCGATGTGATGCGTGAGTAGTTCATCCTTGGACTACGGATCCATGTAGTAACTAGATGGATGGTTCTCCTCCTTTGTGCTTTCATGTCTAGATCTTGTGAGCTCCGTTCATGATCAAGATCATCTATTTGTAATTTTGCATGTTGTGTTTGCGGGGATCCGATGGATATTGAGATGCTATTTCAGATTGATTATTGATTCTATCATGTCTCTGTTATTTGTGATCTTGCATGCTTTCCGTTGTTAGTAGCTATCTTGGCCAAGTAGATGCTAGCAACTCCAAGAGTTAGTATTTATGCTCGATAGTGGGTTCATGCCTCTGGTAATCTGGGGAAGTGACAGAAATCTCTAAGGTACTAGATGTGTTGTTGCTACTAGGGAGAAAACAACAATCCTTTGTTCATAGAACAATCCTATTGTTTACTTTACACGGAGTTTGTAAAGCAATAATCTGTTGCTTGCAACTTAATACTAGAGGGGGTTCGGATGATAACCTGAAGGTGGATTATTAGTCATAGATGCAGTTGGATGGAGGTCTATGTATTATGTTGTAAAAATGCCCAATCAAGATGCAAAGGAGTCAAGATGATTAGTATATGCATGTATCGCTTTCTCGATGTTTGTCAATTGCCCTGCTGTAATTTTTTTACCCAGCATGTTATCTATCTAAGGTGAGCCACCTCTAGTGAACTATGGATCCCGGTCCTTGTCTTTACATACAATCTATAAACTATTTCTGCTTTGTGTTTACTTTCTGCAAACTTTTACTTATTTCCATTCGATACGTTTAATCCTTTGTTTTCCGCAAAACATGGTGAGATTGACAACCTCATCGGAAGTTGGGGACAACGTTCTGTGGTTGTGTTGTGCAGGTCTCCACGTTGCTACTAGCACCGGTCGTGCGCCCTGCCAAAGCTTAGCTAGCAACACCTTTGGGGTGTTTCCTTGCTCCTACTGGTTCGATTAAACCTTGGTTTCATAACTGAGGGAAACTTGCTGCTGTGCTCATCATACCTTCCTCTTGGGGTTCCCAACGAGCTCTACATCATCATCGCACTAGCACTTTTCTGGGCGCCATACACAGAGCCATCAAGCATTTTTCTGGCGCCGTTGTCGGGGATTCAAGGACATCTTCACAAGGGGAGTCCCTCATAACCAATCTCTTTACTTTGTTGTTTTTGTTTTTCTTAGTTTCTTTTGCTTTGTTTGCTTGTTTTGTTATTCAAAAAAAAACAAAAAAATTAGTTTTACTAGTTAGCTTTCTTTTCAAAAACACAAAAAAATTAAGTCCCCTTTAGTTGTCACCTCTTCCTTAGCTCACCATGTTTATCCCTACTTTCACCCTGAAAGACCTTTCAATTGGCGGTGGTTCTATAATTGGGAAAGATAATATTGAAGAATTCTTTAATCATGTTAGTAAACATGAGAATACCTAGGATAGATCCCTTGTATAACTTGCTCCAAATTATGAGATTGCTGCAGCTTCTTTAATTCACATGTTAGAAGCTAGGTTTGTTAATCTCAACCCCTTAATGAAAGTAATGTTTCTTAAGCTTAAAGAAATTGAAGACCCTGAAAAGAGGGATTTTATTCTACAAACTTTGTTTAAGGAGTTCTATGATGTTGCCAAGGAAGCTAGGAAAGTCTTTGAACATTTCAATATGGTAGGCTATGTGTTGATGTTGTTGGTACACGAGAAAAGATGAACAAAACCGAACCTAATGTGGAGGAACCTAAGATACCAACACCCTTTAAACTAGTAGCAATACATGATGCCATAGAAAAGAATCTTGATTGGATTGTTCCTGCAAACCCTTTTGATGAGAATAGTGAACCTAAGAGTATTGAGAGAGGATCCTCTAGAACTTATTTGAATGATATACCTTGCCTTGTTGAAAATATTTCTGGTATTGATCTTAATGCTTCTTCATTTGAGAATACTTGATCCTTTTTCTTGCTTCTTATGCCTAACTTAAAGGCGTTAAAGAAAAGTACTTATTAGGAGATAACCCAAAAGTTTTAGATGAGTCTTGGAAGTTATTACCTCAGTAATAACTGCTCCTTATCCTTTTTATTTGCTTTTTGTGCCAAGAGTAACCTCTAATGAGAGAGAAGTAATGATTGGGAAAGTTGCTGTCCCGAAATAGATTTTTGTGCTTCACCGTAAAGATTCATGTAAAATCTTTGTACGTCTTTTTGAGGCGTGAATTTTTGTGCATCTGCCCTAGGTTGTTATCTAACTTTCGTTAGCTCAACACTTTTTGATTTGAGCAATAGAAGGTCTTCTAAAAAATTCGTCTCTACCTGCTGGTCTGTTTTGACAGATTTCTGCCATTTTCTGCATTTGCTTCTTTTGGGGAATTGAGCTTTTTGAGGGAAGTGCTACACTAGCTAGTGTTCTAATGGAAGTTTATTTGGTGTTAGAAATGAACCTTAAGACTTATTTATCTTGAGTGCACTAATGTTGCTAATAAAGATTGTGTGAAGTTTTGTATGAAGGAAAATTTTCAGGTGTATGGAAGGAATGAGTAATGAGATGAAGGGTGGACTAAACCTCAAGCTTGGGGATGCCACGCGTGTCACCCCAAGAAATATCCAAGAAGTACAAGCGTCAAAGCTTGGGGCTGCCCAAGGCATCCCCTTCTTCATCAATAAAAAATCCAGGTTTCTTCCAAACGCTTCATTTTTATTGTTTCATGCACAATTGTGTTTTTCTTGGAGCGTGTTCTTTTTCGTTTTTGTTTTGGTTTTTCGTTTGCTTGGCTTGTTTAGTTTGCTGAATAAATTGGTTGGACCCCCTCTTTCATACATTGGTTTGCAAATAGTTTGGTTTGGTTTGGAAAAGAGTAGGAAAGTTCATGCTTATATGGTAAAAGAGCTCGTTTTTTACTGTGGCCTATGCTTTGTTATGCCATGCTTGATATTGTTTTGGCTTTATGCTTAGTATTCTTTGCTGTAGTATGACTTGTTATAAACAATTGAGATACCTTAATGTGCCTTGGATGAATCATGCGTTGTTTTAGCATATTAAAGCATAGTATAGTGGTATTCTCCTTTGATGCTTTATTTGGGTTGACTTGGCGCATGCTCACACCATGTTATGACTATCTCAAGTCACCATAGCCTTTATGATCCTTTAGTTTTCAACTTGTAGTATCACTTTATGCTTTGATCAATGATGTTTTGTCGCTCTGCATGATTATGGCCATTATTGCTCTCTTAGTTTGTCGCTCCCAGTCTTTTGCTAGCCTCCACAACCAAGTATGAGTTCCACTCATGCATCCAACTCCTTAAACCAAGTTATTCCAAAGAGTCCACCATACCTACCTACTAGCTTATGTTATTCCAAGTATATTCATGCTTTTGTTTACCTTCCAAATTAAACTTGTTATGAGAAAACTAGTGATTAAAGCTCTCACGAACTTGATGGCACACTTTACTTTTCTTGCCCTTAATAAACTTCAACCATTGTGTATTCTATGTTGTATATGCTTGCACTTATTTGTTGGGAATTAGCAGAACCATGCTTTCATGGGGAACACTTTCAACATTGCACTTGGTTCTTGTACCTAGTTGATATCATGCTCTTTTGTATATGGATGTCGTCGGTGTGAAATGAGAGGGGAGCTTGTAAGTCCATGGAGTTATGTATATGTGTTAGAGAAACGCCTGGGCCGCTGGTCTAATCCATGCTGACATGGTGGAAACCTGCAGCGTAACCATAATGAGTTGTCTATGAAGCATTCTTCTTATAAAAAAAGAGTCCTATATTGAGAAAAAAAGAGAAAAGAGAAAAAAAGAGATACTATGAAAAGAGGAAATAGAGAAAAAAGCACCATATTAACATGGTAAATAAGAAGAATGCTGAGATGCTCGTTGTCTGCTTGCCTTGTCATTTTGATATGGGGATTCTTCCGTATCATCGGGCAAGGGGTACCCTGTTGGCGGTTCTCTATGATACACATGTACTTACAATGACAAGAACTTACCGATGACTAAACTTGAGTAGCATGAGGAGTCGCCCTCATATACAAGGGACATGAGATTTCTGACTTATACTTCATCAAGCATGTACACCATAGTTTGTTCACTTTAACCTTAATTACTTCAAGATGCTTATGATCAGGGGTAATGAGAGCTGAAAGCTATAAGTACCATAATTTTGGAAGCTCCTTATGAGACTTGAATCCCTACTTCCTTCTACAAAAGGCCTTTCTTCCACCATTATATTGAGTCTCCACCTTCTATCTTTATGCACCTACTTTGAGAGCATAGTGGCCATTCTTAGTTCTATGTGCATTGTCCGAAGACTAGTTGATTGATGCATAACTTGATATTGCTTGTCTTAAACTATTTGTATCTAGTCACTCTTATGAACTTTGAAGGTGTCCTATGCATTTATGTTTGCTACTCTATAAGGGACAAGCTGAATACTATTATGCTATGTTTTCTTTATGTGAAACAAACAAACGTCTTGCAAAGCATTGTTATTCATGAATCTTTTGTTTGTGCCTTTTCATGTTGTATCATAGTTTCTTTGCTTATTGCTAGAACTTTGTCTTTCATGTTATGATTGAAGTACTATGATCCCAGCTTTGAATGTTTTGCAAATACTTTGATCATGTCTTTGATGGTGCATGTCACCTAAAAAATTATTCGTTCTTTTTATCACTTACCTACTCGAGGACGAGCAGGAGTTAAGCTTGGGGATGTTGATACATTGCAAACGTATCTATAATTTTTGATGTTCCATGCTTGGTTTTATACACTTTCTTGTGTTTTGAACTTTGGAGTACTTTTCATATGATTTCTTGGACTAACCTATTAACAAGAGCCACAGTGCCAGTGCCTGTTTTCTGCTGTTTTTGGTTCCAGGAATGTCAGAAAATGAATATTCTCGGAATTGGACGGGACAAAAGCCAAAGTGCCTATTTTTCCGGATGTCATCAAGTGCCAGAATACGAGACGGATAGGGGTCAGGGGGCCACCACACCACCTGGCCGCGCGGCTAGGCCTGGCCTGCGCCAGGGGGGTGGTGTGGCCTCTCCCAGCACCCCCTCAGCCTCTCCTTCGCCTATATATTGCCCTCGGGATGAAAACCCTAAGTACCCGATCAAAAATCCATGAAAGAGTCTGTAGCCGCCATCATCTCCATCCCTAGACCGGGAGGATGAAGCTCTTCGGCACCACCGGAGAGGGAATTCACCCTGGAGGCCTTCTTCATCACCATGCAAGCCTCCGGTGTGATGCGTGAGTAGTTCAACCTTGGACTTCGGATCCATGTAGTAGCTAGATGGCTGGTTTCCTCCTTTGTGCTTTCATGTCTAGATCTTGTGAGCTCCGTTCATGATCAAGATCATCTATTTGTAATTCTGCATGTTGTGTTTGCAGGGATCCGATGGATATTGAGATGCCATTTCAGATTGATTATTGATTCTATCATGTCTTTGTTATTTGTGATCTTGCATGCTTTCCATTGTTAGTAGCTATCTTGGCCAAGTAGATGCTAGCAACTCCAAGAGTTAGTATTTATGCTTGATAGTGGGTTCATGCCTCTGGTAATGTGGGGAAGTAACAGAAATCTCTAAGGTACTAGATGTGCTATTGCTACTAGGGAAAAACAACAATCCTTTGTTCATAGAACAATCGTATTGTTTACTTTACATGCAGTTCGTAAAGCAAGAATCTGTTGCTTGCAACTTAATACTGGAGGGGGTTCGGATGATAACCTGAAGGTGGATTATTAGTCATAGATGCAGTTGGATGGCGGTCTATGTATTATGTTGTAATGCCCAATCAAGTTCCAAAGGAGTCAAGATGATTAGTATAGGCATGTATTGCTTTCTCGATGTTTGTCAATTTTCCCGCTGTAATTTGTTTACCCAGCATGTTATGTATCTAAGGAGAGCCACCTCTAGTGAACTATGGATCCCGGTCTTTGTCTTTACATACAATCTATAAACAGTTTCTGCTTTGTGTTTACTTTCTGCAAACTTTTACTTCTTTCCATTCGATACGTTTAATCCTTTGTTTTCCACAAAACACGATGAGATTGACAACCTCATCGCAAGTTGGGGACAAATTTCTATGGTTGTGTTGTGCAGGTCTCCATGTTGCTACTAGCACCGGTAGTGCTGTTGGGTCTGCAGCATAGAAAACAAAAAATTTCCTATGGTGTGAACTATACGCCAAGATCTATCTACTAGGTACAAAGCAACGGGTGGACATACATCCAACGAGAACTTAGCCTCGAAGACAACGAGTAGGAACTCGTGGTTGATGTAGTCGTACACTTGCCGATCTCAAGATCGAGTGGAAGTCCGAGCGCTGCAACTCAGCCGTGCATCCGTAATCGCACACACGTTCAAGCCACCGGACAACCTCCACCTCCTTGCTCTAGCGATCCAGCGGAAGCAGCAATTCCTTCCAGACGAAATGCCACCGGGAACATGTATCTCGCTAATCCAAGACCATGGGGGGAATAATTCTAGAGGGGGAGAGAGATCCTTCACGAGGAGGTGTGAGGATGAAGGAGGGAATGGGTGGACTTTTATAGGAGGAGGGGGGTGCCCCTCCTCTCCATGGCCGGCGCATGGGGGGTGACCCCTCACCTCCCCCATTCATGTGGTGGTAACCCTTCCACATTAAAATGCCTCTTCACATTCCCTTTTAAAGGCTCCACTTTAAATGCATTAAAATTCTCCAAGTTTAATGCTCTCTCATTTAATAAAACTCTTTTATTAAATTTATTCAGAATTTTATTAATTACTTTAATTAACAAACATTCACATATAGCCCCTTGCAATATTCCAATATCACATGCAGAACCACTTTCTGCAATTTCACGCGAAACAATTTCCGGTTTCTATTGAAACAATTCCTGCGCTTTGCAATTCTTTCGTCTGAAACATATGTGCTCCAAAATGGTGTCCGGTAACTCTTAAGTGTGTCACCCTACGGTTCACGAATAATGCAGACATGATCGAGACCCTTCTCGATCAATAATCAGCAGCGGGACCTGGAGATCCGTACTGACTCCTACACATTCAACGATGACTTCTGTGATCGTGAGAACCTTTAACGCTTGTAACTAAATCCCTTTGTCTCGCGATATATTACATGTCCGAGATTCGATCATCTGTATCTCCATACCAAGTTTGATCTCGTTACCAACATGCACTCTTTTCTCGTTCCTGTGATATAACATTCTAGTGATCACATCACTTGCTTGCAAGCTATCTCAATGTGATATCACCGAGAGGGCCCAGAGTATGTCTATTTGTCATCGGGATTGACAAATTCCACTCTTGATCCATGAGCCGCAACATAACATCTTCGTAGTACTGAACCCATCTTTATGGTCACCCTGTTACGGTGTGACGTTTGATGTTATCAAGATACTCTTCCGGTGCTAGCAATTAACATGATCTCATGGTCTAAGGATGAAGATTACTTCGTATGATGTTATAGCAATATAAACATAATGACTTGATCGTAATGCTATACTTCGGATGAATGTTCATCACATCATTCCACCAATGGTGTGACCTTGTTATTAACAACATCCAATGTCCATGATCAGGAAACCTTGATCATCTTGTTAATCAACAAGCTAGTCTATAAGAGAGGCATAACTAGGAACCTTTTTGTTTATTAAACACACATGTATTGATGTTTCCGATCAATACAATTCTAGCATGCAAAATAAACATCTATCATATATAAGGAATACATAATAACAACTTTATTATTGCCTCTCAAGGCATATTTCCTTCAAGTGCGCCCTGCAAAAGCTTAGCTAGCAACACCTTTGGGGTGTTTCCTTGCTCCTACTGGTTCGATTAAACCTTGGTTTCATAACTGAGGGAAACTTGTTGTTGTGCTCATCATACCTTCCTCTTGGGGTTCCCAACGACCTCTACATCATCATCGCACCAGCACTTTTTTGGGCGCCATACACAGAGCCATCACTACCAAAAGACTGGTGAGTCACTGCGCTCATACATCCATAGATGGTCCATCATCAAAAACTCCGCAGAGGACATCTCCGAGGATCCCGCAATCGATGCATTCAATAGTGGCGTACGCCATAGAGAGCTCAGGGAGGAGCTGGGTCGCTCGAAGCCCAAAACAATCGACCACCTAATGGAGATCACGAACAGGTGGGCTGATGGAGAGGACTCGGTGAAAAACCGCGTCCACTCAAACAATGATGATGACCTTAGTCGCAGGCATGATCACCGAGGAAAACACCGGATGCATGGTTACGAGGACCGCGAGGAAGTCGACATGGTTGCGACTGGCTATGCCGACAAACGCGACGACAACAACCGCAACAGCAGACACTGCAATGGGGGATACCGTGACAGCAGGAAAACCATGCAAGTGTGGCAACGCCGCACTCGCGATGAGGCATCTGGAACATCTATCCAGGACAAACTGTCCGGGTCGTGCAACATGCACTTCTACATCGACAAGCACGATGGCAAGAAAAAATCCAGCCACCTTCTAAAGGAGTGTCGCGAGTTCCTCAAGCTCCACGAAGGCCTAGCCTAGATGAATCGCGACGTGATAAACCAGGGTTATGGAGCTGCCCCGGGCGCTGTGGCTCATGGAGCACCACCACTGCCACCCGGGCCAGCACCACCTGCAGCTGCGCCTATCCAAAAGAACGGAGGCGAGCCATACCCGCGAGCACTCGGAAACATGGGAATGATCCAAAAAAAAGGACGCCCATTAAATCGAGTGCAAACATCAATCACTCGCCAAGTCAATATGCCAATGAACTCTCCACCATCCACCACTAAGTACCTTAGTGGGAGCGAGTCCTGCAGTACCTTCGACAAGCACGATCATCCGCGTCATGTACCTCGCCCAGGAGACTGTCCCCTGGTGCTCGAAGCACAAATTGGAGGCTTCGAGATGAGTCGCGTCTTCATGGACAGTGGCAGCGGCATCAACCTCATGTTCGCAAGTACCTTGTGCGCCATGTGAATCCCTTTGTCATGTCTAGAAACTTTAGACACAACATTCCACGACATCGTCCCAGGGAAAGGCGTATACCCCCTGGGCAAAATCAGCTTGGATGTCATATTCGGAGGACCAGCAAACTTCCGGCGAGAGCGTATCAAATTCGAGGTAGTCGACTGACCCTCGCAATACCACTACATCCTCGGACATGTCGCCTTCGCGAGGTTCATGGCGGTGCCACACTACGCCTACCTGCATATGAAGATGTCTTGCCCCAACGGTATTATCACAGTCAACGGAAGCTTTGAGAGGTCCGATAGCTGCGATAGGGGATTCAATAGAATCTCCCAGTCTTTCGGCATGTAGGAGAATTGGCGAGATTGAAGGAGTTGACAAACAACAGTAAGACAAGCTCACCCGACCAATCCTTCGACACGTCGATCCACACCAAGGCGGTCCAGGTCCACCCAACGGACCTAACTAAGACAGCCCTCATCGCCAACAACTTGACTCCTGCATAGGAATTCGCGCTCATCGAATTTCTCCGTGAGCGCTGGGAAATCTTTGCCTGGTGTCCAGCGGACATGCCAGGAGTTCCCAGGGAATTCACCGAGAACTCACTCAATATGAATCCTGAAGCAAGACCAATGAAACAGACAATACGTCGACTATCTGAGCCAAGGGCAAAAGCGGTCGGTATGGAAGTCAACAGACTCCTCGACACTAACTTCATATGCGATATCAAGGAAAGCACCTGGGTAGGAAACCCCGTGCGGGTTCCTAAATAGGACACAGATATCCAGCGGATGTGCGTGGACTTCACCTCCCTGAACAAACATTGCCCAAAGGATCACTTCCTGCTGCCATGGATCGACCAGATAATTGACTCCACGGCGGGATGTGAGCGCCTATGCTTCCTCGACGCCTACTCAGGCTATCACCAGATTCAAATGAAGGAGGAAGACCAGGAGAAGACGGCGTTCATCACGCCCTTTGGCGTCTTCTACTACACAGCGATGCCTTCCGGGCTGAAAAAAGTAGGGGCCACCTACCAGCGGTGTATGCAGGCCTGCCTCAAGAGCCGGCTTGGTCATAACATCCAAGTCTATGTTGACGACATCATCGTCAAAACTAAGGAGGAAGCCTCGTTACTCGATGATCTCCGCGAGACCTTCGATAACCTTGACCGCTACCGGATTAAACTGAATCCGGATAAATGTGCCTTCGGTGTACCATCCAGGCAATTGCTTGGATACCTCATCTCCACGAGAGGGATCGAGGCCAACCCGAATAAAATAAAGGCCATACTAGCCATGGAGAATCCAAAGAACGTGAAAGGCATCCAGTAGCTAGCTAGGCGAATCGTGGTGCTCAGTCGATTCATCAGTCGAATGGGCAAAAAGGAATTGTCCTTCTACCAACTCCTCTGCAAGGCTGACAAATTCGAGTGGACAAACGAAGCACAAGAAGCATTCGAAGACCTCAAGCATCTAATGTCCACTTCACCGGTGTTGGTGACACCTCAAGAAAGGAGTCGTTGTTGTTATACATCTCCGCCACCAACTAGGTGGTTAGTACTGTGCTCGTAGTGGAACAAGCTGAGGAAAATAAAATCCATGGGGTACAACACCTAGTCTACTACCTTACCGAGGTGCTCACATCGACAAAACAGCGGTACCTGCATTATCAGAAACTGGCATAGGACATCTTCATGATACCCAGGAGACTACGCCACTACTTCTAGGAGCACCTGATCATTGTGGTGAATGATGCCCTGCTAGGGCACATCCTCAACAACCCCGATGCCACCGGACGAGTAGCGCTTTGGGGGATAGAACTATCTCCACGAGACATCACATATGAGAAGCGAGATGCGATCAAGTCACAAGTACTCCCGAACATCCTCGTCCACTAGATGGAGAACCAGCTCCTTGCCAAGCTAGACATGTTGTCACATCCCAAGATTTTCCAAATCTTGTAATGTGAAAAATAAATGAACAAAATAAATTTTTGTTGAAAATCAGGGTGAAAAGAAACTTTTGTTTCTAAAAGGAGACTTAAAATACCATCTTGAACAAACTTTGGCTAAAGTTTGAATTCAACAAAAATCCAAATCAAGGGAAATACATTCCTCAATGAATGTATCTGGAAATTTGAACATTTGGAAAGTAATCCAAAACCCTAAACCCTAACGGAAGGAAATCATTTTCCAAAGTATCTCCAAATCCATGGATTTGATCCATACCAAATTTGATCAACAAATAATCACAAAGGATCAAGAAAGACCTTAGAGATTGGTTTCACTTAGTTTGGAACCATAGACAAAATCTTGTGAATATAATAAGATAAGGAAATTGAATTTCCAAAGCCAATAAAGCCCTTACCAAAAGCCATACCAATTGGTGAACAATTATAATCCTAAAGGGATTAAAAAGATAAACATTTAATAAAGGAAAAATAAATTGTTTTGGAAATACTATTTGGATCTTTTAATAAAAGACTTTGTTTTCAAATGAAAAGGTGAGCCAAATTAATTTTGGCCAAGCTTTTGTAATAAAATATTTTGTTTTGATAAAGTGAGTAAAGGTTTATTTAAATAAAATAATAAGGATTTAAATATCCAATTTTATTTAAGTAAAAGGCTTTTCCCATTTTAAATGAACACCAAGTATTTTATTACTACTTTGAAATCTTTTATTAAAAGGCTTTGCTTTGATTAAAATGAGTAAAGGATTATTTAAATAAAATAATAAGGATTTAAATATCCAATTTTATTTAAGTAAAGGCTTTCCCATTTTAATTAAACACCAAAACTTATTTATTTATTTAAATAAGTTTCCAAGTATTCTTTTATTTTTCAAATAAAACCTTCTGGTTTGGTTTTGAAAATAATTGGATTTCAAATGGAAATTTTGTTAAATAAATCAAACCCTAATAACTAAAGATCCACTTTATTTAAATAATAAATGGATCCTAAAATGAATAAAAATATTATTTCATTTTGAGATTTGGATTATGTTAACAAACAGAACCAAATTCAAATGAAAATTTGTTGTTTGTTTGAATTATTTGAGTGTTGTTTGAATTGTTTGATTAATGGATTGAAATTCAAAAGAAAAAGAATTAGAAAAGAAAAAGATTTAGACGTAAAAAATAGAGCAACCCACTAAGGCCCAACAATGCCCACTAAGGCCCAAAGAAAACCAGCCCAATTTTCTCCTCGAATAAAGTTTGGCACCAACTTTCTCGACCCATCGAGTCAACGAAAACCAGGACCCACTCTCCTCCCTCACTCCGATTTAAACGACCCCACCTCTCTCACCCACGCCAACTGCTTTACGCACCTTGAAAGGAACCCGCTAAGAGACTGGCAAGTGGACCCCGTTCCCTCTCCCTTTCCCACTGACCAGAGGACCCCACCGCCACCTCCTTCTTCTTCCCCGCGTGACCCCTTCTCCCCTCACCGCGCGGCAGTTTCTGCCCGTTGAGAGCTCCATCAATCCGCGTTAATCCGTGCATTAAACCTCGCCGTGACGACGCCTATTTAATCGCCTCGCTTCCTCCTCCTTTTCCCCCAGACCACTCCTCCACTCTGCCCCTAGGCTGCCTCCAATTCGCTCTGTACCGCCGCCGCTCCGACGATGTTCCGGTGACGATTCCGACGAAACCCCACCGCCCCTTGCATCCCTAAGCACCCCAGCAGTTTCTCCACCTCCAGGCGCACCTGCTAGTGCATCCAGTTCACTCGCGCGAGCCTCACAACGTCGGCAAGGACAAGCTCTACTCGCCACCACCGTCGGCCTCGACTCCAGCAAACTTCCCCGGTGAGCACAGACTTCCCCTCGCCCCCTTTTTGATGCTCCCTTACTCGCGACCCTCGCGCGCACCTAACCGCGCCTCTCCTTTGCCTTAGCGCGGTCCCGAGCGACGCCAACGACGACAACCCGAGAGCACCGCCGCCCGCAGCAACTCCGGCGAGAGATTGCCAACCCGTCCGTGCGCCCCCTGCCTCCCCATCAGCACGTTGAGCTTCCCCAAGCGTCTGCGAACTCGGTGAGCCTCCCCTTTTCCTCTCCCGCTTCCTGTATCGCCGGCACCGTCATCGACCGATCGCTCCGCCGCCAGCAGCCGCCGCAGCGCCGCTCGTCTATGACCAAGCACCCCACATCCGTTCGATCTAGATCGGACGCACTAGACAGAACCACTTAACAGCGAAAGGGTACGCGCCCTGTGCCGTACGATCTAAATAGATCCAACGCTCCACGATGCCGATCCGGCCGAACCGGTATCGACCAGTAAGAACACGCCGCGTGTCGCCTATTTGGTTTAAAAACAGATTTGAAAACAGAAACTTTTGCCATTTTCAAACCCTTGTATCTTTGGATCCACACGTCCAAATTTTACAAATTTGATGTCGTTGGAATCAGCAAGACAAGCTCTAACCAACCCTGCCCTTAGTTTAGCAAATAGTATCTGTTAGCTTGTTTGATTTTGCAGATTCTTTTGTGTGCTTGCTAACATTAGGAAAATTGTTTAAAAATGTTTTTAGGGTTAGAACCTTTGCAAATTGGTTTGTTGTGACCTTACTGACCCTAGGAACCAACCCATAGTTTGGAAAATGATTTTTGAAAAGTTTAGAATGGATTAATTGGTTTAGTCCATTTCTAGCTAATTAAAAACCATTGTTTTGTTTATGAAAATGCTTTCATAAAGAAAACTTTGAGAAAATGTTTTGGACCAAACCTACTGACCCAAACACCAAGTTTTGCAATAGCAACTCATTTGGTGAACCCTATAGGTTAGTGCCTTGGTAATAATATTTCTACACCACATAGAATGACACTTTGTTTTGGAAAATGGTTTTATAGTAAAGCCTTTTGCTAACAACTTTACCACTTTGGTAAATGACCAATTTGGAACTTACAAAGTGAGAAGCCTAGTGAAGACCATCCTTACAATAGAACCAACCTTTGCATGCTTATGCATGACTTAGATCCCATTACTTTGTGTGTGAAAAATTGTTTGTTTGACTTTGTTATTTTATGTGTGTAGTTTTGCTTGATTGGTAGATTAAGTTTGTGCCTTGCTTGATTGAATTGTAGTGACTTGAAGAGTGTGAGTGTTGCAAGGACAAGGAGTGAACCTATACCCTCTACCAAAAGGCAAGTGATATCATCATGAATATTCCATTCCTATATTTTATATATGCATTAGTATTATTTTTTCTAAGTATAGGACTTGCATGGATTTTTGCTAAGTATAAACTATGCTTTGGGAAAACCTATTAGGTGAAACCTTAGTGAAAATTACCTAAGTCAAGATTCCTAATACTACCATGCTTAGCCTAGCTATTAGAAAACAAGGGTGGTTTATATATTCACACTATGGAAAAATATTCTAAGTCTGAGGACTTGTGTTTTATTTAACAAAACAACTAAGATGATGAATCACCTGGGTGGAATGGAAGGAATGGTGTATGTTGAGTGGTTCACAAGGCCATGGACTTGGCTTGTGTATCTCACTTGTGGATGGCCACCCAGGAAACAAAGAGATTTGAGTTGTCAAATGTTGAGAAGCTTCAAGTGCAACCACTTGGCATTATGGGCTCTGCCATGATCTTAGGATGCTAGAACTTAGTCTCTTGGACAGAGGGTGGTAGATGGGTTGATAGGTTGGAGCGCGTCCATTTGACTAAGGAAAGGCTACTGAAGGATCTTGTCTTGGGAAACCAAGTCTTGTGGGGAAAGTGCACCACCTCTGCAGAGTGTAAAACCTAAGTACTTAGCCATGTCCCTGGTAAAGGACAATTTGAGCATCAAGACATGGAAACTTCAAGAATCTCATCACTCCAATTTCTAAATAAAACTTGTGGGTGAACAAGGGTTAAAAGGATCTTCAGTCATTGATTGGTAGATGCCCTGAGTGGATCTAGAGTCTTTGATTGATAGATGCCTTGGGTGTTTTGTGCCAAGCAAAAACTTAGTGTTTTCAAAAGTTAAGGAAAAATCTATTTTGAGCAAAGCAAGCCTCAACTCCACTTAGCCAAAATGCATATAGATGATAGACTCCACTATACTACCAAAGTATCACTTGCCAATACAATTCCAATGTATTGACCCTTGTGGCTGTAACTTGTAATGTTGCAGGTTTGATTGATTTTAGTGAAGATTGATTGATTAGGATTACAAAGTCTACAACCAACATCTGCCTGTGGCACTTTGAAGATGAAGGACCCAATACTTATAGTTATTCCACTGCAATGTAATGTAAATAGCCAATGAGCTAAGTTTGATGTAATAAAACTATTTTATTCCTGGTTATAAAGTTGTATTATGACCTTTGTTTCTTGATATTACATCTAAACTGTGGATGCTAGCTATTGATCTAGGGACTAGCATTGTAAACACAGGGGACCCTACCTTAATAAAGGCAGGGGATGCTACAGATGGTATCAGAGCATTGTGTTGCCTGTAGGATTTGTAACCCTAGGATTGGACAAGAACCCTTAGAAAAATAGGAGTTGTCTTATTCCAAAACTTATTTACAAAACAATCTTGTAAACTCTTTCCTCAACCATTTTGGTTTCAACTCTACTTCTCTTCTACTTCAAACTTAGTGGAAAGCCTACCCCATGACCAAAGACTTCATCATGAGCAAAGACTTCTTCAACACTTTCAACTCTAATGACTTCAACTTCTTCAACTCCAATGACTTCAGCATTTTCAGCATGTTCACCAAGGACTTCCAACTTGGATACCACTAAGGACTACAAGTGAGACAAGAAATTTTGCTCAAGACTTGAAGACTAGGGAAACACAACTTAGAAGAAGCCATCACCACCTTTGAAGATTTGTGAACAAGAGACAAGAATTCTCCAAGGATACAAATATCTCATTCAAGAAGAATCAACCAAGAAGGATGGAAAGATCACAAGTAAACCATGTAGATGGACCACCATATTTAGTTAAAGACAAACACACCAACTTAAGTGGTGTAACAAAAATTATTTTGTTACCTAAGTATGTGCTTGAAACTTGTTGTTTGAGTGGAGTACTTGTTTGTGATTGCTTGCACATTGCTTGTGTGAATTGTGATGTGTGTGATTAGGATTGATTCCCTTAGAAATCTTTTGTCTATGCTAACCCCAACTCAACCCAAACAGATGATTTCTCCAAGAAACTCCAACATCAAGGATGGTGACATCAACAACAACCAAGTTGACAGCATGAGAGAACTCCTAGCAACCCAACACCAGTTGAGCCAAGAGACAACTCAGCTTTTAGCCAATAACAATGGACTAGACCCAGCCATACAAAGGATTTTGAAACTTCAATCCCAACTGTTGCAAGGATTGGTTACTCAAGTGATCAACATGAGAGAAAACTTTTCCCAAGGAGCTAATGACAACAAGGATGACAAAGATGTTATTCTAGAAGGAACCCAAGCTAGCAATACTTTTGGATACAAGGATCATGCACCCAAGGAGCATGAAGATCAATGCCCCAAGAAGAGAGGAAGATCTCCCATTTATGAAGAGCATGAACTAGAAGAACCCCTAGCTTTGAAGAAACCCAAGAAGAAGAGGAAGAAATGCCCCAACCCAAACAAGAAGGATATTACTCAAGAGCAATGTTACACTTGCAAAGAGATGGGACACTATTTCAATGAATGCCCAGAAAAGAAAAAGAGCCAAGAAGACAAACAGAAGCTAGTGAAACACTGCAAGAGATGTGCAAACACTGCAAGAGATGTGCAAACACTGCAAGATATTAACCAAGAGATGTGCAAACACTGCAAGGAGTTAGGACATTATGCATCATATTGTCCAGAGAAGCCACCTCAAGACCTCAAACTTATAACCTGTTTCAAATGCAAGGAACTAGGCCATTATGCAAACAATTGTCCAGAAAAGTTGAACAAGCCTATGGAGAAGCTCAACCTTGGCCCATGAGTCAAGTGAGAAAATAAAGGACACGATGCAGAAGTTTTCCAAGATTCCAAGCAAGCCAAGATGTAGTTTAGTTTGAAAATTTTTAAGGGTGGTAGTACCCTAGTTGTTTTGAACCTGCTTGTAACCCTAGCCTCCCCAAATCTCGGGACGAGATTTATTTTAAGGGTGGTAGCCTGTCACATCCCAAGATTTTCCAAATCTTGTAATGTGAAAAATAAATGAACAAAATAAATTTTTGTTGAAAATCAGGGTGAAAAGAAACTTTTGTTTCTAAAAGGAGACTTAAAATACCATCTTGAACAAACTTTGGCTAAAGTTTGAATTCAACAAAAATCCAAATCAAGGGAAATGCATTCCTCAATGAATGTATCTGGAAATTTGAACATTTGGAAAGTAATCCAAAACCCTAAACCCTAACGGAAGGAAATCATTTTCCAAAGTATCTCCAAATCCATGGATTTGATCCATACCAAATTTGATCAACAAATAATCACAAAGGATCAAGAAAGACCTTAGAGATTGGTTTCACTTAGTTTGGAACCATAGACAAAATCTTGTGAATATAATAAGATAAGGAAATTGAATTTCCAAAGCCAATAAAGCCCTTACCAAAAGCCATACCAATTGGTGAACAATTATAATCCTAAAGGGATTAAAAAGATAAACATTTAATAAAGGAAAAATAAATTGTTTTGGAAATACTATTTGGATCTTTTAATAAAAGACTTTGTTTTCAAATGAAAAGGTGAGCCAAATTAATTTTGGCCAAGCTTTTGTAATAAAATATTTTGTTTTGATAAAGTGAGTAAAGGTTTATTTAAATAAAATAATAAGGATTTAAATATCCAATTTTATTTAAGTAAAAGGCTTTTCCCATTTTAAATGAACACCAAGTATTTTATTACTACTTTGAAATCTTTTATTAAAAGGTTTTGCTTTGATTAAAATGAGTAAAGGATTATTTAAATAAAATAATAAGGATTTAAATATCCAATTTTATTTAAGTAAAGGCTTTCCCATTTTAATTAAACACCAAAACTTATTTATTTATTTAAATAAGTTTCCAAGTATTCTTTTATTTTTCAAATAAAACCTTCTGGTTTGGTTTTGAAAATAATTGGATTTCAAATGGAAATTTTGTTAAATAAATCAAACCCTAATAACTAAAGATCCACTTTATTTAAATAATAAATGGATCCTAAAATGAATAAAAATATTATTTCATTTTGAGATTTGGATTATGTTAACAAACAGAACCAAATTCAAATGAAAATTTGTTGTTTGTTTGAATTATTTGAGTGTTGTTTGAATTGTTTGATTAATGGATTGAAATTCAAAACAGAAAAAGAATTAGAAAAAGAAAAAAGATTTAGACAGAAAAAAATAGAGCAACCCACTAAGGCCCAACAGCAGCCCACTAAGGCCCAGCAAAACCAGCCCAATTTTCTCCTCGAATAAAAGTTTGGCACCAACTTTCTGACCCACTGAGTCAACGAAAACCAGGACCCACTCCTCCTCCCCTCACTCGCTGACGAAACGACCCCACCTCTCTCACCCACGCCCCGAACCGTTTTCTGCACCGCGAAAGGAACCCGCTAAGAGACTGGCAAGTGGACCCCGTTCCCTCTCCCTTTCCCACTGACCAGAGGACCCCACCGCCACCTCCTTCTTCTTCCCCGCGCGACCCCTTCTCCCCTCACCGCGCGGCAGTTTCTGCCCGTTGAGAGCTCCATCAATCCGCGTTAATCCGTGCATTAAACCTCGCCGTGACGACGCCTATTTAATCGCCTCGCTTCCTCCTCCTTTTCCCCACTACCTCCTCCACTCGCCTAGGCTGCCTCCACCGCTCTGTACCGCCGCCCGACGATGTTCGTGACGATTCGCGAAACCCCACCGCCTTTGCATCCCTAAGCACCCCAGCAGTTTCTCCACCTCCAGCGCTTTGCTAGTGCATCCAGTTCACTCGCGCGAGCCTCACAACGTCGGCAAGGACAAGCTCTACTCGCCACCACCGTCGGCCTCGACTCCAGCAAACTTCCCCGGTGAGCACAGACTTCCCCTCGCCCCCTTTTTGATGCTCCCTTACTCGCGACCCTCGCGCGCACCTAACCGCGCCTCTCCTTTGCCTTAGCGCGGTCCCGAGCGACGCCAACGACGACAACCCGAGAGCACCGCCGCCCGCAGCAACTCCGGCGAGAGATTGCCAACCCGTCCGTGCGCCCCCTGCCTCCCCATCAGCACGTTGAGCTTCCCCAAGCGTCTGCGAACTCGGTGAGCCTCCCCTTTTCCTCTCCCGCTTCCTGTATCGCCGGCACCGTCATCGACCGATCGCTCCGCCGCCAGCAGCCGCCGCAGCGCCGCTCGTCTATGACCAAGCACCCCACATCCGTTCGATCTAGATCGGACGCACTAGACAGAACCACTTAACAGCGAAAGGGTACGCTGTGCCGCATTTATCTAAATAGATCCAACGCCCACGACGATCCGATCCGAACCGGTATCGACCAGTAAGAACACGCCGCGTGTCGCCTATTTGGTTTAAAAACAGATTTGAAAACAGAAACTTTTGCCATTTTCAAACCCTTGTATCTTTGGATCCACACGTCCAAATTTTACAAATTTGATGTCGTTGGAATCAGCAAGACAAGCTCTAACCAACCCTGCCCTTAGTTTAGCAAATAGTATCTGTTAGCTTGTTTGATTTTGCAGATTCTTTTGTGTGCTTGCTAACATTAGGAAAATTGTTTAAAAATGTTTTTAGGGTTAGAACCTTTGCAAATTGGTTTGTTGTGACCTTACTGACCCTAGGAACCAACCCATAGTTTGGAAAATGATTTTGAAAAGTTTAGAATGGATTAATTGGTTTAGTCCATTTCTAGCTAATTAAAAAACCATTGTTTTGTTTATGAAAATGCTTTCATAAAGAAAACTTTGAGAAAATGTTTTGGACCAAACCTACTGACCCAAACACCAAGTTTTGCAATAGCAACTCATTTGGTGAACCCTATAGGTTAGTGCCTTGGTAATAATATTTCTACACCACATAGAATGACACTTTGTTTTGGAAAATGGTTTTATAGTAAAGCCTTTTGCTAACAACTTTACCACTTTGGTAAATGACCAATTTGGAACTTACAAAGTGAGAAGCCTAGTGAAGACCATCCTTACAATAGAACCAACCTTTGCATGCTTATGCATGACTTAGATCCCATTACTTTGTGTGTGAAAATTGTTTGTTTGACTTTGTTATTTTATGTGTGTAGTTTTGCTTGATTGGTAGATTAAGTTTGTGCCTTGCTTGATTGAATTGTAGTGACTTGAAGAGTGTGAGTGTTGCAAGGACAAGGAGTGAACCTATACCCTCTACCAAAAAGGCAAGTGATATCATCATGAATATTCCATTCCTATATTTTATATATGCATTAGTATTATTTTTCTAAGTATAGGACTTGCATGGATTTTTGCTAAGTATAAACTATGCTTTGGGAAAACCTATTAGGTGAAACCTTAGTGAAAATTACCTAAGTCAAGATTCCTAATACTACCATGCTTAGCCTAGCTATTAGAAAACAAGGGTGGTTTATATATTCACACTATGGAAAAATATTCTAAGTCTGAGGACTTGTGTTTTATTTAACAAAACAACTAAGATAATGAATCACCTGGGTGGAATGGAAGGAATGGTGTATGTTGAGTGGTTCACAAGGCCATGGACTTGGCTTGTGTATCTCACTTGTGGATGGCCACCCAGGAACAAAGAGATTTGAGTTGTCAAATGTTGAGAAGCTTCAAGTGCAACCACTTGGCATTATGGGCTCTGCCATGATCTTAGGATGCTAGAACTTAGTCTCTTGGACAGAGGGTGGTAGATGGGTTGATAGGTTGGAGCGTCCATTTGACTAAGGAAAGGCTATCAAGGATCTTGTCTTGGGAAACCAAGTCTTGTGGGGAAAGTGCACCACCTCTGCAGAGTGTAAAACCTAAGTACTTAGCCATGTCCCTGGTAAAGGACAATTTGAGCATCAAGACATGGAAACTTCAAGAATCTCATCACTCCAATTTCTAAATAAAACTTGTGGGTGAACAAGGGTTAAAAGGATCTTCAGTCATTGATTGGTAGATGCCCTGAGTGGATCTAGAGTCTTTGATTGATAGATGCCTTGGGTGTTTTGTGCCAAGCAAAAACTTAGTGTTTTCAAAAGTTAAGGAAAAATCTATTTTGAGCAAAGCAAGCCTCAACTCCACTTAGCCAAAATGCATATAGATGATAGACTCCACTATACTACCAAAGTATCACTTGCCAATACAATTCCAATGTATTGACCCTTGTGGCTGTAACTTGTAATGTTGCAGGTTTGATTGATTTTAGTGAAGATTGATTGATTAGGATTACAAAGTCTACAACCAACATCTTCCTGTGGCACTTTGAAGATGAAGGACCCAATACTTATAGTTATTCCGCTGCAATGTAATGTAAATAGCCAATGAGCTAAGTTTGATGTAATAAAACTATTTTATTCCTGGTTATAAAGTTGTATTATGACATTTGTTTCTTGATATTACATCTAAACTGTGGATGCTAGCTATTGATCCAGGGACTAGCATTGTAAACATAGGGGACCCTACCTTAATAAAGGCAGGGGATGCTACACATGTCCTATCTATGGACAATGCACTTTGACAGATCCAAACGTAAAGAAGGAGTTGGCACGGGCGTCATCCTGACATTGCCACAAGGCAACAAGATGAGGTATGTTCTGCGAATGCAGTTCATCGCCTCCAACAATGAAGCTGAATACAAAGCCCTACTCCACGGGATGCGGATGGCCAAAGCCTGCGGCGCAAAGCGACTCGTCATCTATGGTGATTCTAAACTGGTGGTGAATCAAACCATGAACCAGTGCGATGCTTTGAGCGACAACATGATCTATGAACTGCGGCACATCGGCCATGAGAGCAACGAGGAGGCAGATACACCTGCCAACATTTGCTCCACTTGTGCCCTAGTGCCACCTAGAGTATTCCTAGAGCAAATATGTGAACGCTCCATCAAGCCAAAAGCTCCAGAGTAGAAAACCTGCACGACAAGGGACTCAGGGGCTACGCCACCCGACGAGCAAAAGGCACTCGAGTACATGGAACAAGATACAGGACTCGAGGGCCCCATGGAGGTCATGATCATCGAGCCATCCTAGACACAACCATACATCACATACTTGCTCAGCAAAAGGTTGCCTGATGACCCGACAGATGCGCGTCATATAGCCCGACGATCCAAGGCTTTCGCCCTCATCAAAGGTGAATTGTACAAGCACACCATCATAGGAGTTCTTCAACGGTGCATCTCCAACAGAGACGGAAGAGCCATCCTCCTCGACATACATGAAGGCACTTGCGGTCACCATGCCGGCAGTCGCGCCCTCGTTGCCAAAGCTCTGCAAGCCGGATTCTACTAGCCAACGGCAATGCGTGAAGCTAAGGACATCGCCTAGCGATGCAACGCTTGCCAGTGATTCACGGATAAACCGCACACACCTGGAGCAGAACTCAGGCCAATACCTGTGGCATGGCCCTTCGCGCAACGGGGACTGGACATGGTCGGCAAGCTACACAAATCTTCACCTGGAGGATACGTCTACCTCCTCGTCGCAGTCGACAAATTCACGAAGTGGATTGAGGCCATGCTAGTAACAAATCAATTAGGGGAAACATCCATAAAATTCTTCGAGTCCATCGTCTTCCGGTTTGGGGTGCCACACAGCATCATCATGGACAACGGAACGAACTTCACCTCCAAGGAGTTCTAGGATTTCTACCAAAACCTGGGAATCAACATCAGCTATGCCTCAGTGGCGCACTGTAACAACCCAGCATTAGAGCTTAGAAATAAGCTAAGATGAGGTGTGTGCATTGCATTCATGTATAAGAAAATCTGGGAAATTTTCACGCAAAACAAAAGAAGTTATAGAGGGATCGATATCTCTCTTGTACTGATGGGAACATTGGAGCAAGTGCGATAGATTTCGACATGACCTTTGTGGCACATCTTTGTTTTGAGGGAAGAAATTTGAATTCAATTCAAATATAAATGATAATAATAATCTAGATGAAAATTTGAAATAGAATTGGAATTTAAAATAAGTCATATGACGTAATATTGGATCATCACATTACTTTGGATTTAAATAACACATTGGAATTATTACTCCAAAAAGTATAGAGATTACACTTCCATAATATTCAATAATACCAATATAGGAGAGATACAACAATAAATATTAAATATTATAGATAGTTATTCTCAAAAGAATAATTTACAACATTACATATTACAAGGTATAAAAGTAAAAGAAGATTACATTAGACAAAAAGAAATAAAGACTAAGCTAACTCTAATCCTTCTATCTAGATCTTGCTTTCTTCTCCATTTGATCTCTGCAAAATGAATCAAAGCCACATGATAACAAGGAATTTAAACTACTAGGATTAAAACATTAGTAGTTAAGCCTATGATTAGTTTCAGCCATCAACTTATATTAGCAGGTTCGCCAAATTAAAGTCTATTTAGTAATAGAGCCTAACAAGGAGTTTATACACTTGGCAACTGAAAAGAATGGAAAATAGGATTACACTTGATAAGATCAAGAACCCAGTCGTGGCTTGCACTATCAAGAGGAAAAGAGACATTTGGTGACAAGCACCATCTCAGGCCCACATGCAAGCAGTAGCCTCACCACATGCATTTGATGTGTTGTCACCACTGCAGTATAAGAGCAAACCAATAGCACCAGCCGCACTATATGCTCCTCACTTTCCAAAATCCATCAAGAACACCAAGAGATGGTTACAAGACTATAGTCAAAGTTCAAGAACTACCAAGAGGTCACCAGGGAGAGGAGCTACCACAAGAATCTTCTAGCAGCATCCTTAGAACAGAAGCTAGCACAGCAAGAATATCTCCATCTATATCTAGATCTTAGTACCTAATCAAACTGCTAGGAGGAGGTGATCCACAAGAAGCATGGAGTTTTGAATCTAGATGAGCAAGCTACAAGGGCACAGGTGGTAGAAGATACAAGGTACCAAAAACTAAGATCTAAATTTGATCCAGTACATAACATGTTTATTTCTGAACATTTTTAGTAAAGAGGATATGAGAAGCGTGTTGTAGAATGTTGACAGTGCTGCTAGATAGTAACTCAATTTTTCCAGAAGCAAGCTAATCAGCCAAAGCATAGTAACTACCTGATCCAGAGTCATACCATATAGGTCTGGATGATCATTTGATCACTACAAACTCAAGAACACACCATTAGGAAGAGATCACAAGAAGTATAATCATAATAGGTTATTTATTTGCTTGCACCTCATCAAGTTAACCATTAGAAGATTATTTCTGGATCCTAAAGAATAATCTAAGAAGATACAACAACAACCCTACAAGCAGCAGGTTGCTAATCTATAATCTAATCAAGCATCTATTCTTGCAAGTTTATTCTACCTAGCATTAGGTGTGTCCATCACACATAAACACAGATCTTCTCAAGATCATGCTAAATATGACCATAGTTTTGTGGACACTCTAAGAGTAGGCACCATAGTTATCCAAAAATCATTAAAATCCACAAGCAAAGGCATATACTTGATATAGATCAGATTTTATACCTCTAGGTGAGTTTGTGATCATTTAGAACATCAAACTATCCATCTATAAGTAAATTGCAGCAAGCTTACGCATCTATAACTTCCCAAATAGCATGGGCATATCAGGAAAGCTATTCCTGATCATCTAGGTCTAGTAGTGTATGCTCGCATAACCAAACAACAACCATCTATACACTATTACATATTAAGTAAATCTTGCATAAAGAATACAACATGTGTTCTCTGTTTCAAAAGAAAAGGGGCTAAGAAGTAACATAAGATTCTATTAGGCATGTTGGATTACTTAAATTCGATCATGCTCTTATTAATATTTCAAAAATACAGTATGTATAATACTAACACTAGAATCATGCCATTGACTCAAGGAGTAATCAACTAATTTAGATGTTCATGCTTATGAACTGTTATACCTTGTAACTACATATACAAGATATATTCCACTAAATCCATTAGAATAGACATTACAAAATAGATTAGAAACTAGAGATAATTGTGTACAAATCAGTAGTTAATTCTATTTGTATCAAGCTATCAACACCATAATACCAATCCTAGGGAATAATCTACTACATCTAGTCTTAGAATCAAATAGCATCAAACTTTGGCTTACTGGCCAAACTAACAACAACACCACAACCTTTAGCACGAACAAAAACTCCACAGATGAACATTATAGTTCATTAGCAACAGAGCATATCTCCATGCTCATCTAATTGTGATAAATAGGAGATCAACACCACATAGCAGCTACCAGATCCTATGCAATACAAAAAAAAGAGAACAGAGAAGGGATTGATCATACCTGCGCTGTAATAATCGAAGGAGGGGAGGGGCGAACCGAGACTACTACCTCACCAAGGTGAGGGAGGCCATAGCCATCTCGTGGAGTCAGCAGCCGTACCACATCGGCACCACCGGACTAGCAACCCACTGTTGACCTATGAGTTTGGGAAATAGGAGCTCCAGGAGTCGTTGCGGAAGTCGTATGTGATGTAGAGGAGGCGCAAGCAACAAGGGGGAGGAGTTGGAGTCATGGCGCCACCGGAATCACGTCGGTGACCGAGCCCTAGGCGGGGTTAGGGTTTCATTTGAGCGCCCGGGCAAGGAGAGAGCAGCAGTGTGGCTTGGAGAATCCGTGGAGGAGGCGACGGCGGGGCCACGATGGTGGTCATCATCGCTGGATCCAGCCGGTGGTGGCCGGGAAAGCATGGGGCGGCGCTAGCGGCCGTGGGTGTCGTGTGCGTGCCTAAATGCGTTGAGAGAGAGAGGAATAGAAAGATGGGGGATGGGGCTCGATCTCAGCTTGGGCTGGGCCGACCTAGTGGGCCAAGACCACTTGGTCCAAGTGGACCAGGCATGGACCAGGCCCACTTTTCCTCACATATGCCATAGCCCAATTATTTTCCCCACAAAAAATCAATTTCCTATTTATAAATCACCAAAATACCCCTGAACTTATTTCAGCCTAGAAAAATATTGAAAACTCCTAAAAATATATATCATATATCAAAATGATCCCAAAAAAGATATATGCCTAGGAAAAATATAACTTTACTTATTTAAGCTAAGTAAAATGTGAATAAATATTAACACCCTTAAATCCTTAATAAAATCTCATAAATTAAGAAAAAGTCCTAAAAATGAATAAAAATCATTTTTGTATATGAAAATAAATCAACTATTTTACAAAATATTAACTTAATTTTTTACAAATAAAACTTGGAACAAATAGTCAAGGACATTTAATCCTTTGTAGGATTTTGTAAAAATAAGAATAACACTTATAAATTAATAAAAATCAGTTTTAAGATCTCAAATAAATATATTTTACTAGAAAAATGCTAAAAGTATTTTCCTAAAGATTTTTAAGAATTTAAGGAAATAAATGCTTACCTATTTTATAAAAGACCTAGTTTGGAAATTCTATAAAAATATTTCTTAAATAAAAATAATAATAATCACAATTCTAAATATAACACCTTAAATCGCTAATAACTAAATACTAAGTCCAAAGCTATAACTTGGATCTATAATACTACTTAAAAGTAAAACAATTAACATTTAGAAAACTCCTTAAAACCATAACTCCAAGATAAGCCAACAATTTTAAGTAAATTTTAAACATCATTCACTTATAATAAAAGTGAATGTTAACCATTTCTTAATCATGCTTAACATGGTTTTAAACCTTAAAACTTTAATGAGATCATTTAAATTTGCTTTCATTAATAAGTCAAAGCATTTCCATTATAGCAAATCACCTTTGAACTTATCATTCACTTAAATTAGAAGTGACTAAATTCACACTCTTAACCATCTTTGTATTAACCCTAGAATTCAATAATAATCTAGATACAACAGAACCCTAAGTCTATTTATATTCCTTTTAAAGTTAATTTTGCTCTACCAATGTTATAAGCATAAGGACCAAATTATATTATATTTTTATAGTTAAATTTTGTCTATTCCAAATTAAGTCATAAGGCATCTCAAGTCCAAGCTTATCAGATAAGCGTAAACGATATTGATCACATTCGATTAACCACAAAGATTGTTGAAACTTTAACAAAGAAATCTTTTCTTCCAAAGTTATTAGTTTTGCCACTTCAAACAACAACCTTATAACAAGTACTTTAACTCTTAACAACTTAACATAATAATTTTCATCATAATTACCAGATAGCAATCGACCTCAATCTTAGAATATTATTATACTTCACTTTTATACTTTGCATGTTAAAAATTTAAATACCTTTACTTTGTAAAAGTAACCTTTTCCTTGAAAGTTATTCCTTTAACAAACATTAAAAGTAATCCTTAAACACTTCTTGAAAGCTCTAAGTGATGAATAATCTTGCTCAAGAACTCTTTTAGATACCATGATCCATTTGAGTGCTTTAGTATTGCATGTTACTTGTTGTGTTTACATAGTGTTTCACACACTCTCACAAGCCTTAATAAGAAGGACAAGTGTGAAGCTGATATAAAAGTGAAACACATTCTAAAGAAACCATTCCTAATTTCCGAACCCTAGATCAAATACGATTAGTCCGGGGGTTCGGGTTTATCAAATTGTATTACATTACTTATGCATCATTGCATCTTGCTTCTTTAAACATTAGTCCTTACCGGACCAATGATGCTATTTATAGAATTTGGATCTTATAGTATCTCGAAGAACGTGCGTGCATAATCTTGCAATCACAAAAGGCAAGTTCACAACTTGCTCATGTCCTTTGATTATTTTCTATCAAATGCTTGTAACTCAAATGTTGTCATCACCTGCATTTCAAAAAGGTCGGAAAACACTATTTTCATAATAATATGATTATGGATTATTTACCAAATGGTAATAATCTATTGATACAGTTGAAGTGGTAAAGGAACATAATATCTAGGACGTAACAACCAATGTCACTAGTGATTCTAGCATCGCATATTACGTGTCAACCATAAGACTTGGAATGGGACGGGAAAGTCAGCTGTATCTTCTCCCTTTCGCATGGACGGATGACCTTATCGTGAGGCTGTTGATATTCTCATGGAGAATCCAGCACATGGATGGGACCCCTTAGTTCCCCGCGAGCTAGGTGTCTAGATTATCTGTGCATAGCTGTCTTGGTGTAAGATCACCATAGCTGATGGTGGCTGCCAGACGGAGCTACTTACAGAGTCCTCAAGAGGCTACCCAAAGGGTAACTGTGGTAGTCCTTCTTGGGGGATCGTGTCTTCATGCGGGGTCGCGGAGAGGGCAGTACTTGGATCTTAGACTAGGCCCCATACCAAGGAAGTGTGGACAAGATCGCGGCTTGGTTGTGCAACAAGGCTAAGGTCTCTTATGGGAAAAGTGACGCACCTCTGTAGAGTGTAAGAATTGTGACATGTTACTCCCTGTTCCGAGAAGGAGCTTCGAACGCGGCAGGAAAGGAACCCCATGAAGGTTCTGGTCAACCTGTGAAGGCTGTCGGACATAGTTTTCAGAATAAAAGCAACCTTTGAAGAAATGTTTACGAAAACCTGCATTGCCTACGACCTATGGTCTGTGGCTGTAGAGATAGTGCATCATACACTCCTTTTTAGTGAACTTGCTGAGTACGCTCGTACTCAACCGTACCTTCTTAACCCTTGCTAGGTTCTAAGCCATTGAAGACGATGTCAACATCAATTTCTGCTCAAGAAACCATCATCCACAACTCAAGTTCTTCAATAAAGTCAATGAACTCAACATATACATCAACTGAAGTGAAGACAAATATCTTAAGTAGATAGGAGTAGATTCTCTAGCCATAAAACCTACTTCTGAAGAGCATTTCAATAGCAGCAATGGCAAGCCTGATAGTTTAGATGCTAGTCTTAGTTACTAGATAGTCTGAGTTATTATTTTTGGTTCGTCTTTGTAAGAAGTTTCTTTCTCTCTCCTTAACCTAGAGTGTTCTCTGGATCTTTTGTAAAGAGTCAAGTTATAATCTATAGTCATGTCTTGGACCTGCTGTGTTTCTGTTGTACCACTCTGAGGGATGTAATACTAGTGAACGATGTTCCATTGGTGTTATGTCAACGACTATAGTGTACTACATGATGTAGTGATATGCTGGCTCACCGCAACTGGTATCAGAGCATATGATTTGACCTTAGGATTAAAACCCTTTTAGGAGATCTCTAGGTTGGATAGTGGCTATAGGAGCCATCTTATCTAAACCAAGACTTGTGATGGATATTCACTTGAGGATAACCTTGTCACACTTAAGTTGGATGTTTTGTCATCTTTCTTAAGGATTAGTTATAGGTATTATCTAGAGAAATGTCATTTTAGTATAGATCTAAATAGGTATAACACCACTAAGATATCTTATGTAAGTTAAAATATCAAAGAAGATTATGACCAACATTAGGATATCATGTGGAGTAGTATTAGTGATGGAGTCTATATTTAGAATTCTTGTAATTTAGAAGAATCTTACCATTAGTTGATACCACTATACCCCTTAAGGTAGACCATTAGAGTATGTATAGATACAATTGGAAGTAAATCATGTGGCATTCATTTGAGAATTCCATGTGATGTAGTAGAATTTGGTGAAGAATCATTAATAGTAAGCTAAGAAGAAGAGTCATCATGGTGAGATGAGCTCTTTAATCATGATGACTAGGTAAATCTTAACAAGTTCATGGTGACAATAACTCCGAGACCATGATAAGTCTGTAATTGGGACAAGTACTTAGTAAATAATCGTGTAACAATAGTAAGTAAAGAACAATATAGGTCTATGATAGAAGTCATAGGTATTATAATATTACGATAGTTTTGGATTAAGGTAGTACCTACAATATTGTTAGTAGTTTCGAGAGATCATGTGAGGATAGTTTACGATAGAATGGAAGATTGGTAGTCTTTAGTAGTCCCAAAAGAAAGGTAAGAGGCTTATCAAAACCAAATTGAGACCACTTTGCTCAAAATTATCCAATTGCAATTGGGCAATTTGGGTAAATATGGAGACAAAGAGTAGTTTGGCTTCTAAGTGCTAAGTATCACGAGGTAAACCTATATCAGAAGGTGTCATATACTACACAGCTAAGCCTGAATTCTAGAGGTATTATACTCAACTACTATATTCCAGGCTTAGAATGATGTGTGTTATATATACCACATTTGGATTTCTTGGTTTTTTCTTGGATCTTCTTGATTGACTAGGTATATGCATGAAGTGGAACTTTATGGGCATATGCATGATGTTTCATGGAGTTCTTACTTGATGTACATGTCTAGAGGGGAAAATGGGTCCGCGTGAGGGAGAGGCGAATTATCACTCTGATGAAGGGAAGGTGAAGGCTCATGAGATGATGCTGACACAACAAAAGGAGGTTAGAGATGCAATTCCAAAGGAAGGAGAAATTAAAATGCCGTATTTAATCACCAACAAAGGAGTTTTTGAGTGTATGAAGGTTATGGAAGACGGAGGAACGGCTAAAATAGAGAGGCAGGATCAATTCTATCAGGAGACTTTAAGTAAATGCAAGAAAAGCAACCTGAGGAATTACATCCAAGGGTTAAACTAGTGAAGTTCTTACAAACCAAGCTTGGAGTTTTTCCATGGTAGAAGAACCTTTGGAGGCGGAAAATTGGTTAATGGATACATCTCGGAAGCTTAAAAGTGTGGGATGTAAGAATGAAGAAAAGGTGCGATATGCAACTTATTTATTGACCGGAACCGCAGTCACGTATTGGGAGAAGTCAAGGTTCACAACATTGGGAGAAGGTGTTAGTACCTGGGCTGAGTTCAAAAAGAAGTTTCGTGAAGAATTTGTTCATCAGAACAATGGGAAAAGGAAGGAGAATGAAACTTTAGAAATGAAGAATCTTCCAGTTCTGAAACATGTACGGGAGTTTAATCGTTTATACAAGTACAATAGTGCGGAAGTAAACATGGAGGCGAAACGACAAAGGAAGTTCATGAAGGGACTACAAGCAGTTATGAGGATGCAGCTTAGGATTGTGCGTACAAATGAGTTCCAGGAATTATTGGATAGTGCACATATATCAGAAGGTGATGAGATGATTGTACTTGAAGGAAAGAGGAAGAAAGTTCAAAAACAGACCACAACATGTCAGGTCCGAGGACATATGATGGAGAATTGTCCAGATCCACATATGATGTACAACACAAAGAAGATATGTCACAATTGTGGAATCAGGGGCCACGTTATTAAGGAGTGCCCAAACCCTTAGATATTATGTTACCAATGTGGAGAACCTGGACACATGATGATGAACTGCCTAAACCGACCGTTAACTCGTGGGTTGTTAACAGGAGGAATAGGACCAATAATGGGGCTACCATCTAGTCCAAACGTCCATCCTAGTCCAATGAAGAGAAATGCAAGAGCATTTCTAGGAAAGTGTAACAAGTGTGGAAATCTCGGACACAAGAAATCATGTTGTCCAGAACATCGGGAGAAATATGGAACATCCATAGGAGGAAACTTAACATCCACTAGATTATCTTCAAAGGAGGGTGTAATTTAAGAAGATACATCTTTAGGAAAATGGAAGTATGAGACCATGACTCAAGTCAATCTCAATGAAGCAAGTGGTAAGTCAATACATTATTAGTTGTATAAGATGCTTCGTACATGCATTTAAGGAATCAGGGAATTCGCACTAGTAATCACAAATGGGTGGTGTACCATATGTTTCCCGTGAGATCTTCCAGAAGTAATGTATAAGCTAGACGGATACCAATATCCTTACTATTGAGCTAATGGGTATTATATATGAAGTTTAAAGACCATTAGGAAAACCCAAGGGGGAGAGTAAACAATAAACACTAAAGTGTTGTTGCCTAACTTTCTGACTAAAGGTTGGAGAAGGTTTACTAGACGATGATGAGGTTAAGCCTTATTCTCATAAGGTTAGAAGAAGTCATCATTATAAATTATTTCCGAGAGTATATCCGGATCAATGTTCGAAGTAGACATAATAGATTAAACCTAGTAGACTAGTTCCAAAAGAAACAACTCGTAAGTTACCCTTAAGAAGGAGGAGAGCCTACCAAAATAGTCTAGGGTATAGTAGTAGGAATACCTTACTAGAAGGGACAAAATGTGTCCACAACCAATTCTTAATAGGACTATAAGGGCATAAACCCAAAGAGATATAGTAAAAGGAACTATATGGTAAATTAGAAACAATAGTGGATATTGTCGAAATGAAGAGGATTTATGGAAAAAGATCTGGATATTGGATACCACAATGATCCCCATTGGTGATCACAATGGAGTTGAGAAATGTCATGATCAATACAAGTCAACTCCTCATTCCGAAAGGTAAGAGAGTACAAACTTCAGGGACGAAGTTGATTTTAAGGGGGAGAGTCTGTAACGTCCCAGTATTAGAGCTTTGAAATAAGCTAAGATGAGGTGTGTGCATTGCATTCATGCATAAGAAAATTCGGGGAATTTTCGTGCAAAACAAAAGAATTTATAGAGAGATCGATATCTCTCTTGTACTAATGGGAACATCGGAGCAAGTGCGATAGATTTCGACATGACCTTTGTGGCACATTTGTGTTTTGAGGGAAACAATTTGAATTCAATTCAAATATAAATGATAATAATAATCTAGATAAAAATTTGAAATAGAATTGTAATTTAAAATAAGTCATATGACGTAATATTGGATCATCAAATTACTTTGGATTTAAATAACACATTGGAATTATTATTCCAAAAAGAATAGAGATTACACTTCCATAATATTCAATAATACCAATATAGGAGAGATACAACAATAAATATTAAATATTACAGATATTTCTTCTCAAAAGAATAATTTACAACATTAGATATTACAAGGTATAAAAGTAAAAGAAGATTATATTAGACAAAAAGAAATAAAGACTAAGCTAACTCTAATCCTTCTATCTTGATCTTGCTTTCTTCTCCATTTGATCTCTGCAAAATGAATCAAAGCCACATGAGAACAAGGAATTTAAACTACCAGGATTAAAACATTAGTAGTTAAGCCTATGATTAGTTTCAGCCATCAACTTATATTAGCAGGTTCGCCAAATTAAAGTATATTTAGTAATAGAGCCTAACAAGGAGTTTATACACTTGGCAACTAAAAAGAATGGAAAATAGGATTACACCTGATAAGATCAAGAACCCAGCCGTGGCATGCACTAGCAAGAGGAAAAGAGACATTTGGTGACAAGCACCATCTCAGGCCCACATGCAAGCAGCAGCCTCACCACATGCATTTGATGTGTTGTCACCACTGCAGTAGTAGTACTGTAGTATAAGAGCAAACCCACAGCACCAGCCGCACCATATGCTCCTCACTTTCCAAAATCCATCAAGAACACCAAGAGATGGTTACAAGACTGTAGTCAAAGTTCAAGAACTACCAAGAGGTCACCAGGGACAGCAGCTACCACAAGAATCTTTTAGCAGCAGCCTTAGAACAGAAGCTAGAACAACAAGAATATCTCCATCTATATCTAGATCTTAGCACCTAATCAAACAGCTAGGAGGAGGTGATCCACAAGAAGCATGGAGTTTTGAATCTAGATGAGCAAGCTACAAGGGCACATGTGGTAGAAGATACAAGGTACCAAAAACTAAGATCTAAAGTTGATCCAATACATCACATGTTTATTTCTGAACTTTTTTAGTAAAGAGGATATGAGAAGGGTGTTGTAGAATGTTGATAGTGCTACTAGACTGTAACTCAATTTGTCCAGAAGTAAGGTAATCAGCCAAAGCATAGTAACTACCTGATCCAGAGTCATACCATATAGGTATGGATGATCATTTGATCACTACAAACTCAAGAACACACCATTAGGAAGAGATCACAAGAAGTATAATCATAATAGGTTATTTATTTGCTTACACCTGATCAAGTTAACCATTAGAAGATTATTTCTGGATCCTAAAGAATAATCTAAGAAGATACAACAACAACCCTACAAGCAGCAGGTTGCTAATCTATAATCTAATCAAGCATCTATTCTTGCAAGTTTATTCTACCTATCATTAGGTGTGTCCATCACACATAAACACAGATCTTCTCAAGATCATGCTAAATATGACCATAGTGTTGTGGACACTCTAAGAGGAGGCACCACCATTATCCAAAAATCATTAAAATCCACAAGCAAAGGCATATACTTGATATAGATCAGATTTTATACCTCTAGGTGAGTTTGTGATCATTTAGAACATCAAACTATCCATCTATAAGTAAATTGTAGCAAGCTTACGCATCTATAACTTTCCAAATAGCATGGGCATATCAGGAAAGCTATTCCTGATCATCTAGGGCTAGTAGTGTATGCTCGCATAACCAAACAACAACCATCTATACACTATTACATATTAAGTAAATCTTGCATAAAGAATACAACATGTGTTCTCTGTTTCAAAAGAAAAGGGGCTAAGAAGTAACACAAGATTCTATTAGGCATGTTGGATTACTTACATTCGATCATGCTCTTATTAATATTTCAGAAATACAGTATGTATAATACTAACACTAGAATCATGCCATTGACTCAAGGAGTAATCAACTAATTTAGATGTTCATGCTTATGAACTGTTATACCTTGTAACTACATATACAAGATATATTCCACTATATCCATTAGAATAGACATTACAAAATAGATTAGAAACTAGAGATAATTGTGTACAAATCAGTAGTTAATTCTATTTGTATCAAGCTATCAACACCACAATACCAATCCTAGGGAATAATCTACTACATCTAGTCTTAGAATCAAATAGCATCAAACTTTGGCTTACTGGCCAAACTAACAACAACACCACAACCTTTAGCACAAACAAAAACTCCACAGATGAACATTATAGTTCATTAGCAGGAATTTACAGACACCACTACCACCTAGCAACAGAGCATATCTCCATGCTCATCTGATTGTGATAAATAGGAGATCAACACCACATCATAGCTACCAGATCCTATGCAATACAAAAAAGAGAGAACGGAGAAGGGATTGATCATACCTGTGCTATAATAATCGAAGGAGAGGAGGGGCCAACCGAGCCTACTACCTCACCAAGGTGAGGAAGGACATAGCCATATCGTGGAGTCAGCAGTCGTACCACATCGGCACCACCGGACCAGCAACCCACCATTGACTGATGGGTTTGGGAAAAAGGAGCTCTAGGAGTTGTTGCGGAAGTCGTATACAATGTAGAGGAGGCGCAAGCGACAAGGGGGAGCAGTTGGAGCCATGGCGGCGCCGGAATCGCGTCGGTGACTGAGCCCTAGGCGGGGTTAGGGTTTCATTTGAGCACCCGGGCAAGGAGAGAGCAACAGCGTGGCTCAAAGAATCCGTGGAGGAGGCGACAGCAAGGCCGCGATGGTGGTTATCATCGCCGGATCCAGCCGGTGGTGGCCGAGAAAGCAAGAGGCGGCACTGGCGACAGTGGGTGTCGTGTGCGTGCCTGAATGCGTTGAGAGAGAGGAATATAAAGATGGGGGATGGGGCTCGATCTCAGCTTGGGCTGGGCCGACCTAGTGGGCCAAGACCACTTAGTCCAAGTGGACCAGGCCCAGTTTTCCTCAGCAATGCCACAGCCCAATTATTTATCCCCACAAAAAAATCAATTTCCTATTTATTAAAACACCAAAATACCCTGAGCTTATTTCAGCCTAGAAAAATATAGAAATATCCTAAAAATATATATCATATATCAAAATGATCACAAAAATGATATATGCCTAGGAAAAATATAACTTTACTTATTTAAGCTAAGTAAATTGTGATAAATATTAACACCATTAAATCCTTAATAAAATCTCATAAATTAATAAAAAGTCCTAAAAATCAATAAAAATCATTTTTGCATATGAAAATAAATCAACTATTTTACAAAAATACTAACTTAATTTTTTACAAATAAAACTTTGAATAAATAGTCAAGGACATTTAATCCTTTGTAGGATTTTGTAAAAATAAGAATAATAGTTATAAATTAATAAAAATCAGTTTTAAGATCTCGAATAAATATATTTTACTAGAAAAATGCTAAAGTATTTTCCTAAAGGTTTTTAATATTTTAAGGAAATAAATCCTTACCTATTTTATAAAAGAATTAGTTTGTAAATTCTATAAAAACATCTCTTAAATAAAAATAATAATAATCACAATTCCATATATAACACCTTAAATCCCTAATAACTAAATACTAAGTCCAAAGCTATAACTTGGATCTATATTTATACTTAAAAGTAAAACAATTAACATTTAGAAAACTCCTTAAAACCATTACTCCAAGATACGCCAACAATTTTAAGTAAATTTTAAACACCATTCACTTATAATAAAAGTGAATGCTAACCATTTCTTAATCATGCTTAACATGGTTTTAAACCTTAACACTTTAATGAGATCATTTAAATTTGCTTTCATTAATAAGTCAAAGCATTTCCATTATAGCAAATCACCTTTGAACTTATCATTCACTTAAATTGGAAGTGAATGAATTCACACTCTTAACCATCTTTGTATTAACCCTAGAATTAAATAATAATCTAGATACAATAGAACCCTAAGTCTATTTATATTCCTTTTCAAGTTAATTTTGCTCTACCAAAGTTATAAGCATAAGGACCAAATTATATTATGTTTTTATAGTTAAGTTTTGTCTATTCCAAATTAAGTCATAAGGCATCTCAAGTCCAAGCTTATCGGATAAGCGTAAACGATATCGATCACATTCGATTAACCACAAAGATTGTTTAAACTTTAGCAAAGAAATCTTTTCTTGAAAAGTTATCTGTTTTGCCACTTCAAACAACAATCTTATAACAAGTCCTTTAGCTCTTAACAACTTAACTTAATAATTTCCATCATAATTACCAGATAGCAATCCACCTCAATCTTAGAATATTATTATACTTCACTTTTATACTTTGCATGTTAAAATTTTAAATACCTTTACTTTGTAAAAGTAACCTTTTCCTTGAAAGTTATTCCTTTAAGAAACATTAAAAGTAATCCTTAAACACTTCTTGAAAGCTCTTAGTTATTAATAATCTTGCTCAAGAACTCTTTTAGATACCATGATCCATTTGAGTGCTTTAGTATTGCATGTTACTTGTTGTGTTTACATAGTGTTTCACACACTCTCACAAGCCTTAATAAGAAGGACAAGTGTGAAGGTGATAAAAAAGTGAAACACATCCTAAAGAAACCATTCCTAGTTTACGAACCCTAGATCAAATAGGATTAGTCTGAGGGTTCGCATTTATCAAATTGCATTACATTACTTATGCATCGTTACATCTTGCTTCTTTAAACATTAGTCCTTACCGGACCAATGATACTATTTACATAATTTGGATCTTCTAGTATCTAGAAGACCGTGAGTGTATAATCTTGCAATCACAAAAGGCAAGTTCACAACTTGCTCATGTCCTTTGATTATTTTCTATCAAATGCTTGTAACTCAAATTTTGTCATCACCTGCATTACAAAAAGGTCAGAAAACACTATTTTCATAGTAATATGATTATGGATTATTTACCAAATGGTAATAATCTATTGATACAGTTCCAGTGGTAAAGGAACATAATATCTAGGACATAACAACCAATGTCACTAGTGATTCTAGCATCGTATATTAGCGACAACCATAAGACTTGGAATGGGACAGGAAAGTCAGTTGTATCTTCTCCCTTTCGCATGGACGGATGACCTTATCATGAGGCTATTGATATTCTCGTGGAGAATCCAACACATGGGTGGGACCCCTTAGTTCCCCGTGAGCTAGGTGTCTAGATTATCTGTGCATAGTTTTCTTGGTGTAAGCTCACCATAGTTGATGGTGGCTGCCAAACAGAGTTGCTTATAGAGTCCTCGAGAGGCTACCGAAAGAGTAACCGTAGTAGTCCTTCTTCGGGGATCGTGTCTTCATGTGGGCTCGTGGAGAGGGCAGTACTGGCTTGGATCTTAGACTGGGTCCCATACCAAGGAAGTGTGGACAAGCTCGCGGCTTGGTTGTGCAACAAGGCTAAGGTCTCTTATGGGAAAAGTGATGCACCTCTACAGAGTGTAAGAATTGTGACATGTTCCTCCCTGTTCCGGGAAGGATCTATGAACGCGGCAGGAAAGGAACCCCATGAAGGTTCCGGTCAACCTGTGAAGGCTGTCGGACATAGTTTTCAGAATAAAAGCAACCTTTGAAGAAATGTTTATGAAAACCTGCATTTCCTATGACCTATGGTCTGTGGCTATAGAGATAGTGCATCATACACTCCTTTTTAGTGAACTTTCTGAGTACGCTCGTACTCAACCGTACCTTCTTAACCCTTGCTAGTTTCTAAGCTGTTGAAGACGACGTCAACATCAATTTCTCCTCAAGAAACCATCATCGACAACTCAAGTTCTTCAATAAAGTAAATGAAGTCAACATATACATCAATTGAAGTGAAGGCAAATATCTTAAGTAGACAGGACTAGATTCTCTAGCCATAAATCTACTTCTGTAGAGCATTGCAATAGCAGCAATGGCAAGCCTGATAGTTTAGATGCTAGTCTTAGTTACTAGATAGTCTGAGTTATCATTTATAGTTCTTCTTTGTAAGAAGTTTCTTTCTCTCTCTTTAACCTAGAGTGTTCTCTGGATATTTTGTAAAGAGTCGAGTTGTAATCTATAGTCATGTCTTGGACCTGTTGTGTTTCTGTTGTACCACTCTGAGGGATGTAGTACTAGTGAATGGTGTTTCATTAGTGTTATGTCAATGACTATAGTGTACTACATCATGCAGTGGTATGATGGGTCACCGCACGCACCCTCAGACCAACGGTCAAGTCAAAAAGTCCAACGGCCTTGTCTGTGGCGGCATCAAGAAAAGGCTCCTTAGGCAACTCGAAAGAGCTGTTGGGTGTTGGCCTGAAGAGCTACAATCAGAACTATGGAACATGCGCACAACTCCAAACATCACGACAGGCTATACTCCGTTCTTCATGGTACACGACGCCGAGGCAGGGAATGTTCTTTTGTGGTACTAAACTTGGTGGGTGAGCACACCGCGCTACCCAAGTTGTCATCAATCGCGTGGAGGGGCCATAGTAGAATCGTCAATTGTCCAGAAGGGCCAAATGGGATGAATACAAATCTAACGGCCAAATGGTCGTTTGAACCAGACGAAAAACGGTTGAACTCAAATACCGCCGTTAGGTCAACTCTTCTTGGCCCGCCATGTCTGTATTCCTCGTTATCTTTTGCGGTCGTTTACTAGCTTACCCCTGCGTGGACCAGATCCATGAGTGGACCAGATCCATTTCTTTGCTCTACTCTGGTCTTCTCCCATGCTCCCTTCCCCATAACATTTGCTCACCTCCGGCTGCTTGTCTTAGATCGGAGCTCGCACTTGCTCTAATTTGTGTCCCTGCCATGTCCGGTCAACCTCCCACGCCTCTAATCGAAGCTCGCAGCCGTCGCCGTTGCATCGTTCGCCGTATTGGAGCTTCGCGTCCCTGGACTAATATCTCGCCTCTGGCTAGTCCTTCTCGCACGACGGAGTGCGTCCCGTCGGGCGATCCAGGCCGGCGACCGGCCTCGGGAAGTTGCATGCTGTCGCGCACCCCAGGCATGGTAGCCCTGGCACAGCAGTTCGATGACCACGCTCTCATGGCCACCGTGCTAGGCATCCGTCCCGCCATGTCGCCGGCAGAGTTGTTGTCGGCTTTCAGGTGGATCAGACGAAATGAGGTCAACATTGAGGTATGCGCGCCGCCATTCGATTTTTTCGTCCGGTTCGAGCACAGATCAGACACCGAGCGCGTTCTGCATTCTTCCAGTTCTTTCGAGTGTTGCAGGGAGAAAATGAGCTTCATGTGTTGGCATCGCGCCTGTGGGAGGGACGATCGCTTGGGGCAGCTTTGTTTCTTCTCAAAACTCGGCTTTTACGGCCTCCCATTGGATGCTTGGGAGCCGGAGGCCCTCAAGCAGGTCATCAGTAGCCTTGGCAGCGAGCTGGTGGAAATCGTGCCACCGAGCGACATATTGGTCATTGAGGTAAAGGCGTGGCTGAAAGATCCTAACGCCGTTCCTAAGATGTACGAGGTGCAGATTCCAAGCAGGGCAGGGCGACAGCTTTGCTGGAAGCACCCGGTCATCATCCACCTGGAGGAGGTTCTGGAAAGCATTCAGGGCCCCGAAGAGGCTGCCAGAAAGCATCCTCGTCGCCTGCAATGTTGGCCTGGAAGGATCGATGGCACATGACCACCACTGTTTCGCGACGGCGCACACAGTTTCGGTGGGGGAACCGGGCTTGGACGAGCTGGTGGTTCTGATTTCCCTCGAGTGAAGACAAACCTCTAGTGAATTGCCGTGGTATGTGTAGCTAATGAATTTGTAGTATGGAGAGCGTAGGAGGAAGTTAGCATCGACTAAAAATGTGTAATAGTTTGAATCGATGTAGTACGTGTGTGTAATAGTTTGAAGTAGCATGTGTGTGTAATAGTTTGAATCGATGTAGTATGTGTGGGTAATGAATTTTATGTAGTGTGTGTGTGTAATAGTTTGAATCCATGTAATTGAACACTATGCTTTATAATTTCTGTGAAAAACCAAGGACAACCTCATGAAAAGAGGGTGGTCTGGCAATGAGCAATGTCAATTATGTGGATGCCAGGAAAATGTAGTCCATCTCCTCCTAAAGTACAAGGTAGCTACATTTGTAACACATTGAACTGCAGGACCATTTTGCAGGCAACACAAGACAAAGGAAAAATGGTTTACATCACAGACAGCAGATGCAAAATCTGTAGTCTGGGATAAAAAGATGCCAGTTAACTCGATTGAACCACGACTAGTAATTGAAGGAAATAGATACTTGATAGTATTTCCTTACAACAGTAGTACTTCCATACAAAAGGGTCTTATACCTGCATAAAAGTGGGCTAAACTTCCTACTAGTTTATAGAACAATTCGTCAGCATTTCATCTACAAAAGCCATTCTTCAGTCTGAACTTAACTATTCTACACTGAAGAAACTACAGATCCCCACTAGAAAAGTTGGCTGGCCAATTGCCTTGAGAGGACATAAGTTTTTTGATCATTTAACCCAAACTGATCTATTCCCTTCCCGCCAAACTACAAGAAATCCGCATCATTCATGCACGAGCGATTTGCCTGCGCTAGTCCCGGTTCAGTTGGACCATCCGCGCCGCCGCAACGATTTCTTTGAAACTGAAATTTGGCATCTCCTTCTTGGGATCGTAGGTCCGTGTGACCTCGAACCTGAATTCCAGGGCTGAGCTGATGGCCGCCGCCGGCTCCGACTGTCAACAATCCAGCATGCTGAGTGTAGACGCTTGGTCGCCGCCACGATACGGCCTCCGACGGTGCGTAGGATGGAGCGTCTTTGCCACAGACGGTGTGCTCCCAGCCTCCCCCACTGAGGTAAGGTAGTCCGCGCCGAAGCATGGACGCGAGAGTTCCGAGACCTTGGCGCTGCCCTATTCGAGGGTGTGTACCCTCGGCAGCATGCTCTCGTGAACAATTTGATATGTATCTTGTTCCCACTGCCTAGAGCATGCCGTAATGCCGCCACGCGATTTCTCCACATCGCTGCCTTGGCCCTGCTTGCCGCATTTGGCGCCGACGATGCCGCATTCACCGCCACGGTCAATTTGGCACATTCGGGGAAATCATCCGCCTGGTAGGGCAATGGGAGACCGGCCTTGAAGTAGAGCTTCATGGCCTACCTTAGAGGGGCTAAATACCCCAGTTTTGGCGGTTGTCGCGGTGGCGGCGGTGGCTGCTTAGGCGGGGCCATGTTACCCTAGTTGGTGCGGGGCGGAGGAGCTGTGCAAGGTGAACTGTGGTTAGTCGGAGAAGGAGAGTGAAAGACTGACAATAGGTTTGGACTATGGGCATGCGTGAAAATAACCATTTCCCATTTCCTTAGAGGGTAATAATTCGACACTCGTTGCATTAACAGCTCAATCTTTATTTCCCTTCTCAGCATAAGAGTGCGAACGTATTAAAAAGATCGGTCATGGCTATCCACCTCATCGGGCAATGTACCAGGACAGGTAGGAGATGGGGCCGGGTTTTATTTTAGAAATGTTGACGACTGTGCCCTTATGTTTATATGATATTATTTATATGCCACCATGTACCATCGATTGTAGCAACACCATAAGAAATAGGGGATAACGACGTGGCATGTTTTCTTTTTTTAAAGGGCATCAGAAATAGGGGATGCCGACATGGCATGTTTTCTGACTGGCGGGCCCGCCCCCTCAACCTTCGACGACGCGCATCCTAGGTTCGAGGGCTGGTGCCGCCCACCAACAGATTATTGTGCAATTTTCCATGTGGAACCTGAATTCCGGCGCTGAGTTGATGCCCATGTCAAACACAGAGAATTCTGAAAGAAGCTACTAAAAATAAATATTTTGAATTCTGAAAGTACTAAAATTAAGTGCATTACAATTTTTTTGAAAGGTAATACGCATACTGCTGATCGAAATAATATAAATACAGTACAAATTTCTACTTCGAAAAATAGACCTGAAAATGCTAGCAAATAACCTAGGATGAATATAGGATTCATTCTCCCCTATATATTTCATTGTCGGCGGCTCCCACGTGCTGCAACACATATTTAGAGAACTCTCTCCGTCTGCAATGTGCTGCCAATATCTCGTCCAGAGGGTAAGGCCTCGGTGTATGTTCTAGACTTAAGCCATACGTCATTGTTGGTTCCTCTTCCCAGGCTTGAACCGCATGATCATAGTCTGATATAATTCTTGTAGTATATGCAACCGGGTTTGACTGTGGGGTGTAACCTGGTGTCAATTGAGGTAGACCGATTGTAATCAACAAAGAGGGCACGACTTCCAATGGCACCGACGTCCTCGAGAGAGCGGTTCTCCGTGTCCACCCGGTACAACACCGGTTGCCCTTTGGCAAAATCCCCGTTCAACACAAGAAGCAGATCACCATCTGACTCCATAAGGTAAAATTTGTAAGTTCCACGTACCTGTTTAAAGACTGGGGCCGAAATTATTTTGGCCATCGTGACAGTGCTCGCGCGCTGCTCTAACTTGATGTTGGTCGACAAGATGTCTCCATTCTCAAGTAATGCATATACTTCCCCTTGGAATGCCATCATGCAATCCAGAAGCATAGCAGGAGGTGGCGAATATAATCCTTCTCCAAATGATTCATTGATTTGCCCCGTTGGGATGCTCTCATCGGTCCATGCAATATGATCTGGATAATCAGTGCAAACGAACACCATCGTCAGGGACTTCGTCACGATGACAGATTGCAGAAGATCAGATGGTATGTGTGCTTGAAACTCAGTGTTAGACTTATGAGTGATTGGGTTCAGAAGCCGAATCTGGTACGGCTACGCTCTGAGCAAGCATGATGATGCCACGAGAAACACCGACGAAGTAGAATCTTTTGGAAGAAGAGGGCATTAGTTAGCACTAAGATGTTTACAATGGAAAATACCAATAAATATCATATGTGAATGTGAACCTGCGATGGACGTCCATTAGATTTGTCCTGAAGCAACGACCAGTGGCGAGGTTGCGGAAGGTGAAGTTGCCAATGTCTGGAAGTGTGTGATCTATCATGATCCAGTTGTTGAGATGGAATTTGGGCACCTTTAAAGTGCGGCGCCAATCAGTGCAGACTTCCCGACAAGCAACATAGGTGTCGATGTACTCCTCTTTCTCCAGCAAGTAGTCGGCGATCTTGCGAAGTGGGTCGGCCGGGAGATCGGACCAGTTCCTCTTCATCCGGCTACTAGCCATGGCTTACTTGCAGGAATGTTTTGATCAAGGAAGAAAGAAGAACTAGCATTGCGAGGAGAAGAAGAAGAAGAGGATAACAGACGAGGGAGACAAAGCGGAACTGCCACTGCGAGGAGATGAGGAGACGGGGGAGAAGAAGCAGAACTGCCAATTAAAGTTTGGATCAACGGGCTTTTTTTGGAACTAGCGCGTGAACCAGCCATGCACTGCATGCAAGTTTTGATCAAACAGACTGACATGTGGGACCTACTAAAAAATTCCGTGAAGTACTCCCCGTGCATAGTGCGCTGATAGGTGGCATGTTTTCTGACTGGCGGGCCCGCCTCCTGCACCTTCGATGGCGTGCGTCCCAGGTTCGAGGGCTGGTGCCGCCCACGAACACAATATTGTGCAATTTTCCATGCTTTGTCGCAACCAGCTCCGCTCTGCTCCGCTCCTCTGCTCCTGCCGCCGGCACTTCGCTCAGTCGTGCACCACTCTCGTCGTCCCCTTGGGGCATCGTCGTCCCGCCCTCCCCTCCCTGCCATCCCCTCACGTCCCCTCCCCTCTCCTCCCTTCCCTGTATCCTTGCGGCCGCCCACCGCCCAGGCGTGTCTGGAAATGAAAACTGAGAGTCGGCCGTTGGGTTAGGGGCCCAACAACGCTGGTGATCCGGATCCTGCTCGGAGATGGATCATGCGAGGCTTGAGAGCACGGATATGGGTCCTGCGCGGCTGGAGAGCATGGAATCTCCTTCATGTCTGGAGAGCACAGAGGACAATGAAACAGGAGGAGAGGAATAGGGGTGCAGAGCTTTGGAGGTATGGAGCCCAGAGAAGGTGTCGTGCGTCCACATTGAAGGGTAAGAATTGTGATTCCTTTTCTGCATACCCCAATTAGCATTTCTAGTCCCGTGGTGATGGAAAAGATATGTGTTGGTAACCGCAGGACGTTTGTATAGCTTGTCCTTGAGCATGATGCTTTGTCAAGCGAGCATGAAGGCACTAAAATGTGTGGTAGTGCGGATGAAGATGAGAAAGCATATCCAGACGTGGCTGCTGACCCTGATAGGATGGAGAGTAGGGAATGTTTGGTTGATTCGAACTTTGAGCCTGACTGTGGGACTGATGAGGAAGAGGAATGCGAAGATGTGGAAATGGGATGTCGATACGACGACGAAGACGTGGACAGGCCAATGATACACTTTGACAGGGACAATCCTACAATTGATGAGGGGACTGTCTTTGATAATGTGGAGGACTGTAGATATTCAGTTGCAACCTATGCAATCAAAGTTGCGTTCGAATTTATCATTAAAAAGAGCGACCAAAAGAGATTTAGGATGCACTGTAGGGAAAGTAATGTGTGTAAATGGAGATTACATGCATCTCCAATGCGGGGTGGACACCCATTTCAGGTTGCAGTAGCTACAATTAGTTTCAGTCTTTGTCATATTTATTCTGCTAATAACTAGATCTGAATTATTTGGATTCTTATCGAATGCAGATCAAAGTAAAAACAAAGAAACACAACTGCCCTAATACTTCTTTAAGTGGTAAAATTAGACCGGCAACTACCAAGTGGATTGCTGCTACTGTACTTGACTGGGTGAGGCGGGATCATAACATTGGACCTGCTGAACTCAGAGCAAAGATTAGCAAAAAGTTTAACGTTCTGATTCCTTACCACAGAGTCTTTGATGGGAAGGAGATGGCTCTAGACTTCATTCAAGGCAAGTGTAATTACAGTTTTCATATGTTGTATAGTTTCAAAGCTCAGGTAGAGAAAACATCACCTGGTAGTGTTGTTGACATCGATTACAAGGTTGTGAAAGGGAGAGAAAAGGTCTCGAGGGGGGTCAGGTATAAGAAGGAAGATAAGATATGCTTCAAGAGATGTTTTGTCTGCCTGAAGGCATGCTAGAAGGGGTTCCTAGATGGCTGCAGGCCATACTTGGCAATAGGTGCAACTTGTTTAACAGGAAAGTTCAGGGGACATGTTGCTTCTGCTTGTGCTTTGGACGCGCATAATTGGCTTCTACCCGTAGCTTATGCTATTCTTGAGGGTGAATCAAATGAAAGCTATACTTGGTTCATGCAGAGACTACGCGAAGTAATTGGTCACCCTGAAGGCTTGGTGATACACACTGGTGCATGCGAGGGTCTTGAAAATGTTGTTGATGCTGTGTTTCCTGGGGTTGAGCATAGGGAATGCATGCGGCACCTTACTACTAACTTCACAAAGAAGTTCAAAGGAAAGATCTTTGAAGAGGACTTGTGGCGATCATCATACACATAAACCCCAAGCACGCATGCTACTTACTTGCAGAACATGTATGTAGTGCCAAAGGTGAAAAAATACCTTGAAGAACATCACACCAAGCTATGGGCCAGAAGCAAGTTTGGTGAGTTAAGCAAGGTGGATTTTGTTTGCAATAATTTGGCAGAGAGTTTCAATGATAATATTTCGAGCATGAAGACACTTGGAATTGTTATTTTGTTGGATGCAATAAGACAGTGCATAATGGTGAAGATAGATTTAAGGCAAATAATTTGTGCAAGAAAATTTTTAGGCCATAAAATAGTTCGAAAGGTGGTTATGTTACTGAATGCAAGAACCAGGGCAATGAGAACAATAAAGATGAGGATGGCCAGAAGTTCCAGAACATTGGCTGAGGTTTATGCAGAATACAAGCGTGGAAGTGAACGGAGGTACACTGTAGACATTGGAAACAAGACTTGTTCATGCAGGCAGTGGCAGATTACTGGTCAACCATGTCACCATGCAATTTACTTCATCTTAACGTTTAGAGGTAACGGAGCTGAAATAGAGAACTATGTCGACAACTATTTCTCCGTGGACAAGTTTGCTGCAACTTATGCAGAAAACGCACCACCTATGGCCGATGAAAATGATTGGGAGATTGTCGATCCAGGGTTCAAACTTCAACCACCAGTTCTTAGGAGGCCACCTGGGAGGCCTAGAAAGCTAAGGATCGAAGCCTCCACCAATAAAGGTCCAAGGCTGGGAGCTAGGAAAAGGAAATGCAAACGTTATGGTGGATTCGGCCATATCAAGAGGTTGTGCAAAAACCCAGTTACACATGATATTGTCCCTGTTCAGACCCCGGTGGCAGAAAATGAGGCTTCTCAGCTAGAGCTGGTGGAAGAGCAGCGCGAAGACGGTGATGAGCACTCAGAGGAAAACATACGTAAGCAGCCAATTTATGAAGAAGTGGAGGTGCCGACGAGAAAAGGGTGTGAAAGGAAACAAAAGGGTAAGCAGAGCGGGGAGGAAAGGTTAAATAATGGAGGTGTATTAGAATATGAAGAAGTTGTAGGGGTGATTAAGGATGTTCTTGAGGATCTCTCGGGTAACTGCGGGAGAAATAATAAATCCCTGCCAATTTCATCTTTGTACGATTCTCCGGATGAAAGGTAAGCTTAAAAATTGTTTTATTTGCCATTTTATCATTTTTTTATCCTCATCAACTGATGTTTAATGCAGCGTGGGCCAGCAGACTAATAAGAGGAGCAGAAAGATGTAGGCACAGTAACGTCGTATGTTGAATTATATCATTGAAACTAAACTAGCCGTGTCGTGTTTATTTATATCTGGCGCGTGCAACGTGTCTATGATGGGGTCATGTGGACCAGATTACAATTTTTTAAATATTATTACATTAATTTTTTACCTGCGTTTGGGCGCGGCTACTAGTTCCCATCTCCCTTGCATTCCCATCTCCTCTGGCGCACTCCAGAATTATGGTTGTGCCATCAAGTAGCAGAGTCGGCGTATTGTCCCATCAGGTGTGAATGCAATGACTTTGTTTGTTCAGAATTTGATGACTTTTGATTAGTTTGAAAGACAGAGAAACCTAAAACATGTATCTCGACATGTTTTGTGTATAGACACATTTATTAAATATCTAAAAAACCTAAGTCAGTTATATCTGGACAGGAGTAGTACACTATTACAACACGCTCGATCCCTTCTCCCCTGGCGCACTCCAAATTATGGCTGTGCCATCAAGTGCTGGGAGCAGAGTCAGCGTATTGTCTCATCAGATATGCCAGGAATGCGCGAACTTTATTTTCAGGATCGGACGAGTTTCGATTGACTAGTTTCAAAGACAAAGACAACTAAAACATGGCCAACATATATAGATTATGATGATAATCTACCATGACTCAAGTGACCCAGATCCAAAGAGCGCATTAAGATACCATACGTAGATTTAATTTATGCTTAAGTGGCCCTAATCGACTATGACGCTCCCGCAGTCTGCATCATTGACGATGTTGTCCGCGTCGCCGCCAGCCTCCTCCTTGTCGGAATCGATGCCGACGTTCCCGGCAGTGTTCCTCCTCCTCATGGATTCTTCACGGCGCGCTGCATCGATAACGGTGGAGGTCGTACGCCCAGGCACTGCCCAGAAGTGCTGCCTCCCTTCGGGGTTGCGCAGATCCGGGTGGATCTCCCGCCGGTGGGTTTCGCACAGCTCAATCAACACAGCCCGCTCCTTCTTGAACAACTTTCTCCAGTACGTGCTCGTATGCGAGTACCACGCCATTGCCCTCTTCCACCCCGACAGCCGGCGGCGGCGCTCCTCGATCTGCCTCGCCAATGCGCTGTCGCGCAAGAGCAGCACGACAGGAACCCCGGCGTAGCTGAGCTCGAAGACGGCTGGAAGCCTCCTGAACGACAGTGCGAGTATGTCGTAGTGGGCGAACATCTGAGCCTCGTGCGAGCTGAGTTTGGCCTCTCCCTCTCGATGGCAATGAAGGAACACAATCTGATCTTCGGCCCCGAGGTTAAGGTGATAAGGGCAAGGACGTAGGCCCACCGTCGTTGCCACTACCAATTAGTTCGTAGAACATACTTCTCGCGGATCGCCCTCGTGAAGGACACCACTATCATCCACGCACCCCGATCCAACGACGCCTAACAATTGGGGATCGGGTCTTCTAGAAGCCCAGAGCGGTTGCTGGTGAGCTCTGCGTCCCGATTGTTTGTGGCCAATGGTTGTAGTTGAAAATAATATACATTTCAATGACACTGGTGGATAAATATGTGGTCTCTGAAGAGAACACACATCCAATGACTCTAGGTGTGGTTAATCAGAAGAACACACATTTCAATGACACCGGTGGATCCATATGTGGTATGTGAGAAGAATAGTCATGAAATGACTCTAGTTGTTGTTAGTAAAAAGAACACACATGCAATGACACTGGTGGATCCATAGGTGGATTATGAAAAGAACACACATGCAATGACACTGGTGGATCCATATGTGGTAGTGAAAAGAACACACATGCAATGACTCTGCCTGTTGTTAGTAACAAGAAGACACATGCAATGACACTAGTTGTTGTTAGTAAAGAGAACACACACGCAATGACACTAGTGGATCCATGTATGGTCTCTGAAGAGAACACATATTTCAATGACTCTGGTTGTTGTTAGTAAAAAGAACACACATGCCATGACACTGGTGGATCCATGTGTGGTATCTGAAGAGAACACATATGCAATGACTCTGGTTGTCGTTAGTAAAAAGAGCACACATGCAATGACACTGGTGGATCCATAGGTGGATTGTGAAAAGAACACGCATTTCAATGACACTGGTGGATCCATATGTGGTATGTGAAAGGAACACCCATTTCAATGACTCTGGTTGTTGTTAGTAAAAATAACAGACATGCAATGACACTGGTGGATCCATGTGTGGTCTCTGAAGAGAACACACATGCAATGACTCTGGTTGTTGTTAGTAAAAACAGCACAAATGCAATGACACTGGTGGATCCATAGGTGGATTGTGAAAAGAACACACATGCAATGACACTGGTGGATCCATATGTGGTATGTGAAAAGAACACACATTTCAATGACTCTGGTTGTTGTTAGTAAAAAGAACACACATGCAATGACACTGGTGGATCCATAGGTGGATTGTGAAAAGAGCACACATGCAATGACACTAGTGGATCCATATTTGGTATGTGAAAAGAACACACATGCAATGACTCCAGTTGTTGTTAGTAAAAAGAACACACATCCAATGACACTGGTGGATCCATGTGTGGTGTCTGAAGAGAACACACATTTCAATGACACTGGTGGATCCATATGTGGTATGTGAAAAGAACAGTCATGAAATGACTCCAGTTGTTATTAAAAAGAACACACATGCAATGACACTGGTGGATCCATAGGTGGATTGTGAAAAGAACACACATGCAATGACACTGGTGGATCCATATGTGGTATGTGAAAAGAACACACATGCAATGACTCTAGTTGTTGTTAGTAAAAAGAACACACATGCAATGACACTAGTGGATCCATCTGTGGTCTCGGAAGAGAACACAGATTTCAATGACACCGGTGGATCCATATGTGGTTTGTGAAAAGAACACACATGAAATGACTCCAGTTGTTGTTAGTAAAAAGAACACACATGCAATGACATCGGTGGATCCATAGGTGGATTGTGAAAAGAACACACATGCAATGACACTGGTGGATCCATATGTGGTATGTGAAAAGAACACATATTTCAATGACTCTGGTTGTTGTTAGTAAAAAGAACACACATGCAATGACATTGGTGGATCCATAGGTGGATTGTGAAAATAGCACACATGCAATGACACTGGTGGATCCATATGTGGTATGTGAAAAGAACACCCATGCAATGACTCCAGTTGTTGTTAGTAAAAAGAACACACATGCAATGACACTGGTGGATCCATGTGTGGATTGTGAAAAGAACACATATGCAATGACACTCAATGGCATCAACTACAAAGAGTAATCAACACCGGGAAAGTTTCCCCTATGAACTAATGCAAGATTCAACTCAATTGTTACAGCAATATGGAGATGGTGATGAGGGTGCTGATGGTGGTGATAATGGTGGTGATGATGATGATGATCCCGATGAAGTCCAGCTTGATGGTGGTGTTGATGGCGACGATCTCCCCTCTTTGGGAAGGAATTCCCGGCAGAATCATGCTCACGGAGAGATCTTCTCTCGGTGTTTTCCGCCTCCGAGGCGAGAATATTTCTGGTCGCCTCCGGTCTTAGGGTTTAGGAGGTTGATATACGCCCGGAGGGCTGGAGTGGGCCAGGGTGGCCACACCACCTCCAGGCGCGGCCTAGAGCTGCCCGCGCCAGGGGGTGGTGTGGGCCCCCTGTGGCCCATCTCCACTCCATCTTCTGGCATCCTTAGTCTTCTGGAAAAATAGGATTTTCCGGATATTTTACCGGATATTCTGATATTCGCGAATTTTGCCTCCAAACAAGACCTTTTCCATCAGAATCCTGACTATAGCGGTCCATGCTCCAAAAGTCATCAACCATGCAAAAACAGATGAAATAACATAAGTATCACCTCTCAGTACGAAATATATCAATGAATAATAGTGAATTAAGACATAGAATAGTGATGCAAAATGGACGTATCAACTCCCCCCAAGCTTAGACGTCGCTTGTCCTCAAGCGAAACTGAGTTCAATAAACATGGCCTCAGGTTTATGGAGTGAAGGGTCGATAAAAGAATACGGACAAGAAGCATCACATTCATCAAATGCATAGATCATAATAGAAGACAACTCACTATTATATAACTCAACTTGCAATGAGTAAAGGAAACACAATAAAGATACATAAAGTGAATCATAATTGGTAATGGCAAACTTAGCTCCTGGTCGAAGAATAGTTGATAAATTGCTGGAGTTCACAAATAGTTGGTTTTCAATGATAGCTTTCAAAGTAGTAAACATCAAGATAAGAGCAATGTGCAAAACAAGGAACATAAGAAACATGATTGAATAAATCACCATATGAATGAATGAAACACATCAACTCAAAATACTTGCTGCGACCACCGGGGTATCCCTTGCCCGATGATACGGAAGAATCCCCATATCAAAATGACAAGGCAAGCAGACAACAAGTATCTCAGCAATCTTCTTATTTACCATGGGAATATGGTGCTTTTTCTCTCTTTCCTCTTTTCATAATATCTCTTTTTTTCTTTTCTCTTTTTCTCAATCTCTATCTCTTTTTTATAAGAAGAATGCTTCATAGATGCTCGGTATGGTTACGCTGCAGGTTTCCACCATGTCTGCATGGATTAGACCAGCGGCCAGGCGTTTCTCTAACACATATGCATAACTCCATGGACTTACAAGCTCCCCTCTCATTTCACACCGACGACATCCATAGACAAAAGAACATGATATCAACTAGGTACGAAGTACCAGTGCAATGTTGAAAGCATTCCCCATGACAGCATGGTTCTGCTAATCCACAACTTACAAAGCGCAAGCATATACACAACATAGGTGAGCACAATGGTTCAAGTTTATTAAGTGCAAGAAAGTAAAGTGTGCCATCAAGTTTGTGAGAGCTTTAATCACTAATTTTCACATAACAAGTTTAATTTGGGAGGTAGATAAAACAAGAATTTACTTGGAACAGCAATAGTGCTAATAGGTAGGTATGGTGGACACAAATGGCAAAGGTTTTGGTTTAAAGGAGTGGATGCACGAGAAGAATTCCCTCTCAATACAGGTTTTTGGCTAGCAAGGCTGGGTAGCAAGTATAAGAGTTGAAGGAAACAAACAAACATACAAGTGATAAAGACAAACATACAATCTTCCTTGGAAGCACAAAAGATCTTAACTAGAGAATACTAAACTTATGAGCAAATCAAGAAAGAAAGATGATGAAATTATTTTTCTTTAAGGGTACTTTTATCTTTTCTATCAACTCTCAAAAATAGTGTTGCTACTGACCGATCCAGGTTTGCCAAAACCAACAAAATTAACTCAATGATCCCAAAGTGATACCAATACTAACAACAAGATCACTCATATAACCACGAATTGAAAACTAATATAAGCTATGCAAAAGAGTAAATGATAGAACTTCTCATTAATATTCCATAACGGTAACTCACACCAAGGGATACATATCTAACGAGAGAGGGGACACTTCCATAATGCAAACCATACTACATAATAACTCCTCTATTCATGATATGACTCTACAAATAAGGTAAAAAGATAGAAGATAGTGATATGATACCACGACACTCCCCCAAGCTTGGAACAAACCAAGGGGAAGCCAAACCTGATGACAAATTACTCCTTTGGTGGTGGTGGTATTATGCTCTTAGTTGATGTGAGGAAATCTTCCAGCATCTTACGAAGCCTATCATTCTCCCATTGAAGCATGTCCACCTTCCTCTTCAAGTCTCCATACTTATCGCAGAATTCTTTAGTGACTCATAGGGCTTCCGTTGATGCAGGGCAAGTGACTGAAGGTACCAGCCCTTGCTTGGGGTCTTGGAGGTCTTCCTCCATAGGTTCCTTCCCTTTATCCTTGGCGGACACCATTGTGCTTCTAAGCCTTCAAAGAGTATGTCCTGACAGAAACATATCGAAACAAAAACATGATGAAAACACGATATACGAACCTCGGGGGATCCGGGGGGTTAAATATTATGAAGTTTCACATCAAAAGGAAGGTATTGGGAGAAAACGAGTCGGAGGCGGAGTCCGGGGTGAACTCACCACCTGGTGGCGCGGCCAGGGGAGGGCCCGCCCCACAGGGTGGTTCACACCACCCTGGCTCCATTTCCATCCCTTTTTGCTTCATAACTTTCCTTATTGACTCAAAACTGCAAAAATAGAGTTGGATTTATTTTCACGGAACTTTTCTTACCAGAACTGTTACCTATTTGAAAATAGACTCTGCAGGTCTCTGAATTTGGTATCTAGTAGATTCTTCCGGAGTCATCACTTGAATAACATCAATATCTTCATCTTCATACTCTTATTACTTGAGTCATAAAACCTTTCTCTTCCTTATTACACCATTATCTCCACTACCTGGAAATTTCTTTCACACAAAACTTCACATGTTTCTCATTAGCAACATTAGTATAAGTGAAGTGATAAAACCTTTTGAGTCCAACTTCAACTGAAAACCATCAAAACATAAGCTACTGTAGCAACTCCTTCCGAAAACCCAAAAAGAATTCAAAAAGTAAATCGAATAAAGAAGCAAATGCAAGAGTGGCAAAATCTGTCAAAACAGACCAGCAGGTAAAGATCAATTTTTTTGGAAATCTTCTGTTGCTCAAATCAAAAAGTGAAAAACTAATGAAAGTTAAATAACAACCTGGGGCAGAAGCACAAAATATTACAGCTCAATCCGACATACATAGATCTCTCACGAATTTTTACGGTGAAGCACAAAAAATCTGTTTCGGGACAGCAACTTCCCCAAATATTACTTCTCTTTCATTAGAGGTTGATCTTGACACAAAAACCAAACAAAACGGATAAGGAGAGGTTATTACCGAAGTAATAGCTTCCAAGACTCAAAGAAACACAAACAAACTTAAAGCAAAAACAAATTGGGTTGTCTCCCAAAAAGCTCTTTCTTTATAGCCATTAAGATGGACATGATATTTCAAAGATGCTCACTCAGGAATATGAATTCAAGTGAAGAGCATTAAGAAGCAAAAATACAACCATTTAAGTCTAACCCACTTCCTATGCAAGGGAATTTTGTAAACAAATAAGTTGTTGAAACCAGAGGCTACTTGCATAAGAAGGCAAAAGAAGTGCAACATAAAAACTTTCAACATAAAACAAGGAAACTTGATATTATTGAGATGCATAAGAACACTTATCCCTCTCTCATAGTAACTTTCAGTATCATGCATAACCTTAACAATATAACTATCACAAGGACCATCATAGCAATGATCACTTATTCTAACAGAAAACACAGGAATACTAGCTCTCATAACACTACTATGTGAAACAACATTAGAGGTATCCTTACAAAGGATAGTGTGTCCCTCTCTTTCATATTTAGTTACAAAGTCTTTCACACTTGCTATTATAGGTTCATCAACCATTTGTTTATCAGGTCCAATAGCTTTATTCATACTTTCATCTACCATACTAGCCATCATAGAATGTTCCTTTATCTTAACTGGGAAAGGCATTTTCTTAATGTAAGGTTCAGGTAAGACATGATTAGCAGTATAAACTTCAGTATTTCTTGCAGGAACACTCTTAGTAATAACTTTATAAGGTTCATGATACTTATTCCACTTCTTTTTAGGCACTTCTATATAGGAAGCAAAAGCCTTAAAATAAGAAGCAATAGCTTGAGAGTCTAGACCATAAGTATTTTTAATATTTTGAAAGTCATCAGTTCCCATAAAAGATTCAATGCATTCATAATCATAATTTATACCTGACTTTATACCTTTGTCATTCTCCCAAGCTTCAGCATTATCTTGAATACGGTCCAGAAGATCCCATTTAGCTTCTTCTTTCATGCGAGTGAATGATCCAGCACAAGAAGCATCCAATAAATCGTTATCATATAGAGGGAGCCTTGCATAAAAGTTATTGATAATAATATTGTTGGGGAGCTCATGAATGGGACATTTGAGCATTAGTAACTTCAATCTCCCCCAAGCTTGAGCTGTACTCTCTCCATCAAGAGGCCAAAAGTTCTATATTTGATTATGATCTTTATGAATCTCACTAGGAGGATAAAATTTTGAATAAAAAAGAGGAACTATTTCCTCCCATTCCAGAGCTTAACCATTCTTCAGCAGCTTATACAATTCCTCGGATCTTCCTTTTAGTGATAATGAGAATAACTTCTTCATAACTTTATCTGTAGTAATACCTGCACACTTGAACAACCCGCATAATTCGTGTATAAAGAGAAAATGATCACCAGGATGGACAGTTCCATCCTCAACATAGTCGTTATCCATAACACGATCAATAATACTTGTAGGTATTTTGAAAACATCATTCTCAGCAGGTGGTGGCTTATCTACTACCTTAGCAGTGGTATGTCAACAACCGGATTTTTAATCCCAGATGCCCGTTATGCCATACCTCGCAATCCCAGGATTACCATTTTTGCGAGACATAACGGATTGGATATCACAGTACATCATCCATTACAAACCATAGATAAGGTTTTACACAAATAAGGATCTCATGATCCAGTCTTTAATACAACAAGCAGCGGAAATAAAAGATAAGCGTAGCGGTGGGGTCCATCTTCAGGGGCACAGGCAATGCTGACGAAGGCAGATAGTCCTAGTTATCATAGTCATTCCGTCGACCATCATCTTGATAATCTCCTTCATAGTCTGGCCATGATAATAGCCAGGGACAAAAGCCATGAGTACTCTTTAAGTACTCGCAAACTACTACTAACAAGGAGTATAATTCTAAGTTAAAGTGCTGAATCTAAGTTAACTAACAAGTTAAGTTTGAAACCTAAGCTGAGTTCAGAAGCAAAGAAAGATAAGGTAAAGTCCTAGAATCACTTAAATTGGGAAGCTATTATCATAAACACAACCCTGTTGTGGTCAAGTCAAAGTTCATCATTCATTTCCAGTTATTGAGAAAACATCTGACAACGAAACAGTATGTCCATTCCAACTGTCCATAACCGTGGACATGGCTATTCGAATAGTTTGACACTCTGCAGAGGTGGTACACTTTCACCACAAGATTCGATACATCTGTCAGGGGTAACCCTAAATCATCATACTTAGTATGCAGATAATCAAACATAACCTTCCCTTTACACACCCTAGTATAAGCACCTCTCCTATGAGCATGGCCTCCCAACCATGACCATCAGTCATCTTGGGCACTGCATAGGTGGACAACATTGAGAGGTAGCCTCAGCTCAAACCTCTCCCGTGAGGGAACTAATACTAATGCATATAAATTTCTAGCTAAGCCTTACCCAATTCAGGTAGTGTGGTTGTATGGTAAATTTGGAATGGTATCGCATCCGAATCCAACCATCAGTTTTATAAAAGGATTAAGGATCATGCCTCAATATTTTCATCATCCTCAATCATTTGTGTTTCTCAACACATGTTAAAACATCTCAATATAATGACACATCATTCCAAGGTTTTCACAATTCATTTTCACCAATTGTTCCCATCTAAAGTGACTCGAGATTTGGATCTACTCTAAAATACTAAGTTAAGAGTGTTCACTAAGGTGGAATGATGGGATCAATCTCATGCCATAGAATGACATCTAATGGCTTCTAAGTAGGTCAAGTTTTATACTTTTTATGCTACCTTCAAAATAAGTAAGGAACTTTTCATACTAAGGGGAGTAAAACTTGTAAGTAAGACTTGGGGTACTAATAGTCAAAAGGGGTGATCAAAGCATGCCTAAAGCATCCTTGCTCATTCATCTAGCTTAATTATAGCTTGCTAACCATAGCTTGCACTGTTAATGTTGGCTTGCTAAGGTAGGTTTTGCAAGGGTTAGCTTGCCAATAATAGCTTGCCTTGGTTGGTGCAGTGGTTGAAGTTTTCTTATTCTTCTTCTTCTTCTTCTTCTTCTTCTTCTTGGTAGAACTCCTCCTCCTCGAAAGCTTGGTCGGTACTAGCGTCTATAAATACATAGGGAGTGCACAATCACCAAACAATACTTAACTAGGCTAAGTAGCATTCTAAAACACACATTTGATGATCTATTATCATCACAAACATCACAAGTTTTAATTCAATAGTTTCATCCTTTTTATTTTAGAAAAGTAATTTCTACTCATTGAAATATTAACTAAAATTTAATATTCACCACCAAAATATGGGATCATGTGGAAACATGTCCTCACCACATATTCTAACATGTGGGAATGAGATTTAAAGGTTGGATCAATATTACTTTAGTTTAAGTTTATTATTTAATGATTTAAAGTGACTAGAAATGCCTATATAGCATTATTTTGGTACTAGTCCAAAGTGACTACATGTAAACCTTAATATTATTACATATTTAGATAGATATGATGAAATGTGATTTTTGAGAGTTTGAATCAACTCAAAAGCTAACTTGGTTGATTTTATAAAAATGTTGCAAGTTGCCAAAGCTTCTGTCTTCTTATTTTTATTAGGAGAGATCTATAAATCTAATTGAATTAAATCCAACGGGCTTGGATAGATCATTTTAATACCTTTTATACAAAATTGCTTTCATGCAATTTGGATTTATACAACTCTCTGAATTGAATTTTGAAATAGTGGACAGAAACTAGATTTAACTAAAAAGA